>JARQOD010000004.1:378937472-378979982 GCA_033576555.1 Oophaga sylvatica | reverse complement strand
TTTTGGGGGGGGTTTTTGGGGGGGGGGGTTTTGGGTTGTTTTGGGGGGTGGGGTGGGGTTGGTTTTTGGGGTTTTTTGGTTTTTGGGGTTTTTGGGGGGTGGGTTGTTTGTTTTGGGGGTTTTGGGGGGGGGGGGGGGTTGGTTGGGGGGGGTTTTTTGGTTGTTTTTTTTGGGGGGTTTTTTTTTGGGTATTTTTTTTTTGGGGGTTTTTTTGGGAAGGGGTGGAAAAAGGGTTTTTTTGGGGGTGTTTTTTTTGGGTTTTTTTGGTAAAAATTTGAGTTTTTTGGTTTGATTTTAAAAAGGGGGGTTTTTGGGGGGGGGTTTTTTTGGGGTTGGGGTTGGTTGGGGTGGGGGTTTTTAATTTTTTATGGGGGTGTTTTGGGTGGGGTTTTAAGTTTTTGGTGGGGGGGTGTGGGTTTTTTTAAATAAAGGGGGTTGGGGGGGTTTTTTGGGGTTTTGGTTGGGGGTTTGGAAAGGGTGTGGGGGGGTGGGGGATTTATTTTGGTTTTTGTGGGGGGTTTTAAATTTGGGGGGTTGGGGGTGGGTTTTTAAGTTGGGAAAAGGGGGGTGGGGGAAAATTTGGTTTTAAAAGGAGGTTTAAACCCCCTTGGGCTATCAGTTAAAGGGGGGGGTGTGTAAGCCCTCTATGTTTTTCAAAAAAATGTTGAAAGCCCCTTTAATTATCAAGTGGGGGTTTAACCCCCTTTTTGGGAAAGGGGTGGGGGGTTTTAACCCCCTTTTTATAAAAATTAAAAGGGGTTTTTAACCCTTTTTCCTAAAGGATTAGATTGGGGGAAGCCCCTTTTTTCATCGGGATGTAAGGGGGTTTAAGCCCTCTTTTTTGGGGAATAAGGAGATAGGGTAACCCCTTTATTAAAGGGGATGTGGGGGTTTGGTTAAGCTCCCCTTGTTTATCGAATTTGGGGGGGTGGTGAAAGCCCCCTTTTTTAAGGGGGAAATTGGGGTTTGTAACCCCCCTCTTAGTTTAAAAAATTAAGGGGGTTAAGCCCCCTTGGCTATCGGGATGTAGGGGGGTTTTTTAAAGCCCTCTTTTTATCGGGATATGGGAATGTTTGAAAGGGCCCCCTTTGGTTATCGGGAATGGGGGGGGGGTAAGCCTCCTTGGATATGGGATGTGGGAAGGGGTTGTAAGTCCCCCTTTTGTTTTTGGGAAATTTGGGGGGATAAATGTAACCCCCTTTTTGGGGTTTTTCGGGTTGAAAAGGGGTGGTTTTAACCCCTTGGTTTCGGGATTAGGGGGGGGGTTTGGTAAGCCCCCTTTGGGTTTAATTGGATGTTTAAAAGGGGCCAATTTCCCCAAATTTTTTTTTTGGGGTTTTTTTTTAAAACCATTTTAACAAAGTAAAACACAGGGAAATATGTTTCCCCTTCATATTTAACAGATAGCAAACTCTGTTTTTTTTATCTACCTTTTTTTTTAGGACTTTGAGAGCACGGGCCCCAATTTTTAAAACCCAAAAATTTTTGGGGGGGTTTCTTCCTCAAAAACCGGGGGGAAATAGGGCTTTTACGGGCCCTTATGGCTGACGAATAAAAAAATTGTTTCCCAGGTCCATTTTCCAAAAAATTTTAAATGGCCACAAAAGTCTGCTTTGTTGCAGTTTACAGCTCACCTACCCAACCAGTCTTGCATGGGGGGCCTTCCCCCCCCCTTTTTTCCCAAAACCCAAAACCCCCAAAATTGACTCTGCTCACTCCGACAGGCCCCCCGCCATCGCAAAAACACTTCTGTCCCCTTTTCTTCCTGGGAAAAGGCCCCCTCCTTACCACCCAGCCCCCCCGGGGGTAACCGCTTTGCTAAGAAAAACCCCCCCCCATTTTCCCCCCCAAATTATGGGGGGGGAATTTTTCTTTTATTGTCCAAAAAATATGGGGTAAAAAAAATCCGACTTTTGTAACGAGAAAAAAAAATCCCCCTTTTCCCCAGTTTCTAGTGTCCCTTTTTTTTTTTTTTTGGGGGGCTGGGGGGGGGCTTTTTTTTGCCCCTGAGAAATTTTTTTTTTTTTTAAAAAAAAAAACCCCTTTTGGGGGAAACAAAGGATTTTTTTTCCCGGGAGCGAAAAAATTTTTACATAAAGAAAAAAAAATTTTCTACAACATACCGCTAATTAACATGGGGTAGGAAATTTAACATTTTTGTCCCGTGCCCATAAAAAGGTTATATACATCCCGGGTTTGACAATTCCCCAAGGGGGGCATGCATCTCTGCAAAAAAGTTTTGTGGCTGATCAGAGAAAAAAGGGGTTTGGCAAAAGGCAATGAAAAAGGTTTCTGCTAAAAAATTTCTTGGGGTTTTAAAAACACGCAAAATTACCATTACAAAAAAACCCAACGGGTTTTTTAAATGGGGGTCCTCTGAGCCCAAAAACCCCAAAAGGGAAAATCCCCAAAGCCTTAATTTTTGTTTTTAAATCTTTTTTTGGCCCCTCTAAACATGATCACAAAAAAAAGGGGTTTTTATTGCCCAACAAAAAATAACACTTTTTTAAATAGTCTTTTTACTATAGTACTGGCAACCCATGGGGCCAGGGGATGTCCAAGGGGCCGCGTTCACAAGGAGGGGGCAAGCCCATTTTTTGGGGGGGGCATGGGGAAGAGCTGGTGGCCCACAGAAATTTAAAAGGGGTTTCTGACGTGATTTTTTTCCAGGGAACAAAAAAGAACGGGGCCATCCAAAGAAAAAAAAAACTTCATGCAGCAAACCCCCATCTCATGCGAAAGAAACCTCTGATTTTTGACGCTTTGGCATAAAAGGGAGAAACGCAGGGGGGGCCACCACGCCCCTACCCAACCCAATTTAGAACCTTTGATTTCCTCAAGCAAAAACCTATGAGGGGGGGGAGGCAGTTAAAATCAAAACACTTTTTTGGGGGGCATTTACACCTACAAAGAAGTTAAAAAAGAAAATATAAAAAAATTTTAAATTTTCATGGACCCCAAAAAGTGGGGAAATAAAGAAGGCCTTGTTAAAAATGTAACTTGTCCTTTTAAGTTTTGTTTGAAAAAAAAAATTTTGTTCATAAAAGTATTTTAAAAGCGAAATTCAACAAAGCCCCTTAAAAGATCAAAACCCGTAAAATTTCGGAAACGCTTTAGCATACAAATTAGAATATTGCTTTTTTAGTTTTTTTTTTTTTTTAAAAAATTAAAAACTTTTAACATTGGGGGGTTTGCCAATAAATGTAAATTTTTCTCAAAAAAGGTTGATGTTTTGAACATGTATAATTAAAAATTGCCCCAAAACCTTTTTGGAAAATCAAAAAAAAATACTTTTGCTAAAATTTGAAAGGTGTGTTGGGGGGTACTTCCCAAATTTTTTTAAAATTGAGTCTAAACTTTTCCCCTTAGGCTAAAAAAATTTAAATAGTGCATAAAAGCTTTACAAAATTTTGTTTATATCTTGGAAAATTTTTTAATTAAAATTTAAAATTTTTTTATTTTTTTATTTAAAATGAACCTTTAAAAGGCCCTCATAAAACCTTTTTTTGGTTTTTCCCCAATCCCCCGATTTTAGGGGGTTTCCTTTATGGTCGTATGATATTGGGGCCGCGACGAGTTTTGGGGACAAAAAACCCCAAATTTCCCCCGATCGGGGTTTTGGACTGCCAATCAAATTTTTTTCCCCCCAAAAATAATTTCGGCCAACATGCCATTGGGGTTTTTGCCATACAAACGCAGGCGCCCCCAAGCGTGTGCTCCGTGATCCCGGTTTTCGGCGATAGGAAAGTCCCAAAAAGTGGAAAAGCATCCTTTCCAAACCCCCCAAAAAAACATATATGGCCAACTTGGGTTTTTTAGGTCGTTTTTATCTTGGGGTTCCTTTATCATGGTTACATGGTTTTTTGATACAGTTTTTTTCCTTTTTACACAAGTTTTTTGGGACCAAATTTTTTCATTTAAGGAAAACAAAGAACCAGGATCTAACTGAAATAAATACTTGTCCACATGCACAATAAGTCTGAAGGTAAAACATGTGAATATCAATATCGCTGTGAACCACTTTAGTAAATTAAAGCGATCTGATCAGCGACCATATATCTGCAGCCACAAATAGAATTATCACTATACCACTAAATCTGTTACCACCTGTCATATATCATTTTGCATGTAAGTAATTCAGGTCCCATATAAGATCACCTTCTCACCCCATGTTCCTTTACGAGCTTTATCCATATTGATTCCTGGTGTAAAGTAGAAGGTTTTATGCCTCAAGGTCAGTCTAATAAATCTATACGAGGGGATACATCCATTTATTGAACCTTTACGGAAATGATTCATGATATATTGTTTTCCATAGATTTTTAAACAACCTTTTTACATGTTTCCTATAGACTTGGAGAATGGGAATACCGAAATTGCCTGATTCCGATGGTTGTGTGTAAATTGTCAATTATGAAGGGGAATTTATAGCAAAGTTTACAAGGTGAAGTGTGTGTATTGACCTCCAGGACCTGAGCGTTTCTGGTGTGTAGTAAATCACAAAACATCTTTATGAAATGACCTGCATTGTTTTGAGACTTCACTTTTCCATCTGATGGAGAACACACAGCTCAGCAAAGCGCAGGATGCCCGTATTACTGTGAGTTAGTTAACTGGAAAAGGTAGAGGCGATATTAATCAAAAATGGATTTACTGGAAGTGAGTTAAGCCTGGAATGTACTTGCAGTGGAGCAGATTTATGTTTTGCCTGGTTCACAACCGTTCTCTGTGGTTATTATTTATCATGAATTTCAAAAATTATTTATGGAATTAATTATTATGTATGGCATAAATAACCATGGCTGGTGCTAGAAATCTAGGCAGAATTTAAATGACCATTTATTAGTTTACGACCATGAAACGAGGAGAAGCTGAGTCATAAACGAAGGTAAAGATTTCTTTGAGCAGTCGACAAATAAGAATGAATATGTGTGTATATCTAGACATATATTTCCCATTTCTGATATTTTTATAGCACCCTGGAAATGCACTTATACCATTCATTTTGTTTTTCCACAACCCTGAAGCCCTGAAGCACAAATGCTTGCACATAATCTACGGCCAGTTTGATAGAAAGCCAATGAATGGGTATCAGTCAACAGTAAAGACCCTGAAATGGAATATTGAACATAGAAAAAAATATATGTAATGAAAAAGGATCCTGGCAATTTCTCCCTTAATCTCTTTTCCTTTTATTTTTGCCTCATGTTGCAATTTGAAAATTAACACTAGTAATCACTGCAGGTTTTCTACAAGACTGTTAGCTTCATGAACTTGCAGAAAACCATGACAAAATGTGGGAGTTCATCTTTTGTTTACTATAATTTCTAGTTTTAGTGTTTTTTTTCTATTAGACAGTTCTCAGAGCCTTATGAACTGATTGGGACAAGGATGCTGTCACGTGCTAGAACCTGGCCAATCGAGCCGAGAGGCACAGTAGGTTTCTTACATAAAGTATTTAAATTGCAGTAGCTGAGATGGTAACTTTAGAGCTTGTAAGAAACAGACTAATTAAAAGGAGGTTTCCTTAGTATCAGGTTCCCTTTTTAAAGAGTTTTCTGGGCACAAAAAATCCCTGTATGGAATCTCATTTTTTTTTTCTTTCCGACTCCCATTTAACCCTCTGCAGCTATTCCTGTAGTTTGTTACTGTTTACATCCTGAATTTCTTGCTAGATCTCCTTCTGTGCTTCCAGACTATATTTTGCAAGAGGCAGAACTGTACAGTCATGGCCAAAAGTTTTGAGAATGACACAAATATTAATTTTTACAAAGTCTACTGCTTCACTTTTTCTAATGGCAATTTGCATATACTCCAGAATGTTATAAAGAGTGATCAGCTTAGCAACAATTACTTGCAAAGTCAATATTTGGCTAGAAAATGAACTTTATCCCCCAAAACACATTTCAACATCATTGCAGCCCTGCCTTAAAAGGACCAGCTAACCTCTTTTCAGTGATTGCTCCATTAACACAGGTGTGGGTGTTGATGAGGACATGGCTGGAGATCAATCTGTCATGATTAAGTAAGAATGACACCACTGGACACTTTAAAAGGAGGCTGGTGCTTGGCATCATTGTTTCTCTTCTGTTAGCCATGGTTATCTCTAAAGAAACACATGCAGTCATCATTGCAATGCACAAAAATGGCCTAACAGGGAAGAGTATCGCAGCTAGAAAGATTGCACCTCAGTCAACAATCTATCGCATCATCAAGAACTTCAAGGAGAGAGGTTCCATTGTTGCCAAAAAGGCTCCAGGGCGCCCAAGAAAGACCAGCAAGCGCCAGGACCGTCTCTTAAAAGTGTTTCAGCTGCGGGATCGGGCTACCAGCAGTGCAGAGCTTGCTCAGGAATGGCAGAAGGCAGGTGTGAGTGCATCTGCACGCACTGTGAGGCGGAGACTGTTGGAGCAAGGCCTGGTCTCAAGGAGGGCAGCAAAGAAGCCACTTCTCTCCAGAAAAAACATAATGGACAGACTGATATTCTGCAAAAGGTACAGGCAGTGGACTGCTGAGGACTGGGGTAAAGTTATTTTCTCTGATGAATCCCCTTTTCTATTGTTTGGGACATCAGGAAAACGCCTCATTCGGAGAAGACAAGGTGAGCGCTACCACCAGTCTTGTCTCATGCCATCTGTTAAGCATCCTGAAACCATTCATGTGTGGGGTTGCTTCTCAGCGAAGGGAATCGGCTCTCTCACAGTCTTGCCTAAAAACACAGCCATGAATAAAGAATGGTACCAGAATGTCCTCCAAGAGCAACTTCTCCCAACCCTCCAAGAGCAGTTTGGCGATCAACAACGCCTTTTCCAGCATGATGGGGCACATTGCCATAAAGCAAAGGTGATAACTAAATGGCTCAGGGAACAAAACATAGAAATTTTGGGTCCATGGCCTGGAAACTCCCCAGCTCTTAATCCCATTGAGAACTTGTGGTCAATCATCAAGAGACGGGTGGACAAACAAAAACCTAAAAATTCTGACAAAATGAAAGCATTGATTGTGCAAGAATGGACTGCTATCAGTCAGGATTTGGTCCAGAAGTTGATTGAGAGCATGCCAGGAAATTGCAGAGGTCCTGAAGAAGAAGGGTCAACACTGCAAATATTGACTTGCTGCATTAACTCATTCTAACTGTCAATATAAACTTTTGTTACTCATATGTTTGCAATTATATTTCTGTCTGTGATAAAAACATCTGTCAAACACACATAAAAACTAGAGGGCAGCAGATCATGTGAAAATATAATATTTGTGTCATTCTCAAAACTTTTGGCCATGACTGTATCTGTCCCACAGCTCACACATGCCCACTACACCTATAAAGCACCATCCTGAGCCTTCTATACAGTCTCAGGATGGATAAATATGGATCATTGCACACACAGTTTTTCCTTCCAAGTATGCCACGTACTATGTATTATCCATTGATTCTACCACATTTATTAATGTTAAACTTACTGAAACTACTCCAACACAGGCTCAGTGTACTGTATGGGGTATTGAGTCGTATAATATATTCAGTTATTGTTACGTAGTCTATCATTAGGGAATGCTCAGCACCATTCTCTCTGGTCAAAGTTGGACAAATATTTCTTCTTTGTGGAGTCTGCATCTGGCGCTTCCGCTCTCTCTCCCTTTACACATCTCAAGTCACTGCAATCAGAGCTGTGCTTGACTGACAAGCTCCATTCTGTTTTATATATAGACAGGAAATCTCTATACTCTGTGCTTTGAACGGACTGTAGCCAGAAGTGAGGAGCTGGTGGTCATATTTCCATATATAGCAGCATAGGAGCAGAGGTTTAATAGCATGTAAATTTTATTTTTTTTAAATTTCTTATAGGCTTTACAATGCTTTGATAGTTTATTTGTATGGTAAGCGGAGTGCAGTGGTAAATGTAAACTACCGAAATCCTGCTTATTCTATCCCACAGCATAGTAAAGACAGGAAAGATGTGTTTTTGACTTATAGATGCACTCCCCATGTCAGTGCGAGAGGCAAAATGTGGGCACCTGGTCGAGTGACTATACATGAGAACTTTATACTCACTTTTCAGTCGCGGACTGGAGGGTCGCTTTAAATTCAATATTGCAACAGACATTGACTTATTCAGACATTGATGTATGCAGTCACTGTTGGACTGGGCAGCCAAGGGCCCACCAGTAACCAACTCCAATTACATGCAAATGTGACCTTATCCTCAATCACAAATGTATATAACAATGAACTGGGTAGATGGTTAAATGAATAAGATGCTGCCTCTGTCTGTACATAGTGATTCAAGAATATTGTGCCAAGTAATGCTCATAGTGGTGGGATGCTCTTGCACATGGGCCCACCGGAGGATTCTCCTGTTCTCCAGTGGGCCAGTCCAAGCCTAGATGCAGTGGAGCCCTACTCAGGCCCCATAACACAGGAGTGCAATGTCAATTGCTTGCAGTTATAACACTCTAATCGTATTATAACTTTGTAGAATCGCAATGCTTCTTTTAACTTGCCATTCTTTAAGAATAAACGTATTGCAATTTTACAATCTCGATTACAATTGTCTATTATGAACAGTATCTAAAAGGATAATTTCAGAAATATGCTTCTAACTTTATATGTGACAGATCATTACTATTATTTATACGTTTGTGTTGTACCATTATTGTCGTCTTTCTCTGAATGTAGCAAGCAAATCTCTAACGTGCAGTAGTATTGGAGGGAACAGAAAAGACCATGAGTATAATAAAAGTAATTTTTGGGGATATGCTGGGAATGTCCCCTGTGCAGCAGCCACATCAGTGAGCTCCTGAGACGGGGTCACGCGAAGAGTCAGCGACCTGCGGTTTCTGAGCATTGTCTGTAATCATTGTTACACATAAAAGAGAGGATATCCCACTGGTGCGCAGCACTACAACAAGTTCAGGTTCCTTTTTGGCTGGAGTTTTCTGCGTTCCTTGCTTACTGGCTTTAAAGATTTGTTTTAACTTTAAACTCACTCCTCTTTTTTAACCTCTGTGGTATGCAATCTCTGTGTACTCCAGTCTCACAAGGATGTGAGGGATGAGGCGGACATATTGCACTCACTTAGCACAGAACCAGGCAGCATGATGAAAGGGAAGAGAGGCTCGCTTCCCCGTCCTGCTGCTCCTCAATCAGCAGTGAAGCCTGTTCCTGTAAGTACTCGTTTTTTCATTATATTTCATGTCTGCTCCACTGTCGCCTTCTGATCACTATAGTAAATGGCACTTCTCTACTATGCGTCTGACACTTGTCACGCTCTCACTATCTTTTCTTACAAATTCTTACCTTTGCTATAGACACCTTAGTAATTGCAAAACCGTTAACAAGGTCACGTCGATTTACGGGGAATCTCAGGAAAACTGTCCAAGGAGAACTTACACGTGCATAGACCTTTCCGAACATACAATGTGACCTTATAACTGCAGTAATAACCTGAAGAGCAAGAATGACAGGGGCAAGGATGAGATTCCATGAGATATTTGTGTGTAGAAAGTCAGTACAGGTATACGTGGTGGAGATAGCCACATGTAGGACAACATGCGTCCTCGCCACGACTCCCAAATGCATGCATCTTACAGCATTATTGATTCATCGAGGAAGCAGTTAGGCTATGTTCACACACGGCTTTTTTTGTGCACATTTTCAGCTTCATTTCATAGTACCAGCAAAGGCTATGAGAGTTCAGAAATCTGGTGCATGCACTTGTTTTTTTTTCTTTCCAGACTTAATTTGAGCATTGCAGTGTCATTGAAATCTGCAGCATGTCACTTCTTTCAGTGTTTTTGCAGCATTTTTTCACCCATAGAAAGCAAAGAGAAAGTGCAAAGACCGCAGAAAACAGCAGTGTTTTTGATGACTAAAACTAACTTAATTAATTATGAAGTGTAGACAAGTCACAAAAGTAACCCACACCAAAAACACAGCAAAAACGCACCAAATAATGCCGCAAAATGCAACAAAATGGTTTTGAACGCAGCATTTTTACTGCTAAGAGAGCTTTACAGTAATGACATTGGATGTTGTGACATAGATGATAGGTGAGAACTCCAAAGACATACTGATAGGAAATAATGTATGTGAGTCCCAATGGGGACAGTGATGACAAGGTCCGTAAAGCGGTGCGGAATATGATGGCGCTATATAAGCATAATAAATAATATGTACAGTAGACAGCAGGTAAATTCCAGCTCTTATTTCTCTACTGTTTTGTAAATTTAGTTTTGAATAATCCAAAATTCTTTTTTTTTGTTGTCACCATAAAAACAAGGATTAAGATTTGTTTTTGGAATAAAATGAATAGAGACATGCTGTGGTCTACCAGCCCTACATGGTTATTCCACCTGTTGTTGTATAACATATAGTTTGTAATAAGTCTTTAAATTGAGAAAAAATAGCCCGTTATACTGCGCTCCAGATTCTGGGATTTAGTATTGTTCTGGGATTATTTCCTTTCTGCATAATTCTCCTTGAAATTGGCTTTGATGAGGCTGGGTTCACACTGGGTGACTAAAGAACTACTGTTTGCTTTCTATACAATATTAAGTATTACACAAAAAAAAGACAAAAAGAAAAAACTGACTTGCTGAAGACATCTACTGTGAAGCAAGTACTTGGGCTTTATCATACTTACTTGATTGTTACATAGTAATGTGATTAAACAATGACCACATGAGAATTGCTGATTATTAATAGTCTTGGTGAATTTCTAAAGAGGCTCCTGATCAGATTGAGCTATCCTCTTGACAAAGCATATGGCGAACCGCGCCAGGGTGCAACCATCCATTTAGAGGTCGTATATTTATTGATTTACCATTTTATTATCTGCTTTGTGCTTTTCTAATGTGGTACTGAAATGTTGAGAGTTTATGTAAAGCTTGTGCTATATAAAATACTTTATGTCAGATTTTTATGTGTTTAAACCTTTTCATGATTATGCTTCTAAATTTATGTGCGCATGTGCGTGATGTATTTCTTTGATTTCCTTCTCTTATGTAATTTTTTTTGATGCTTCTAATAAAAATATTATGTTTAATTGTACGCAGTGTGGTACATTGTAGGTTCTAGGCTACATAATCGAGCAAACATTGTGACACAGGTTCATCATTTTGTACCCCACTCTTGAGAAAGAGTGTGGTAAAGTAAGATGCACCAAATTAATTAAGAGGTATGAACCTTTTAATTAATTTGGCGCATATTTCGGTTGCCATGAACCACTGCAAGAACATTGACTATGCCTCCACTTGACTAAGCACCACCCGCTTTAGCAAAATTGGCAGAGCTGGTAAGTACTGGCATAAAATAGCCAAAAGTTGCAAAAATGTTGCGCAGTCACAAGTTGAGCAAACTTTGGTGACATTTTAAGCAGATTATGCCAGAATACTGCTACATAATATAATAATACTAATATATACAGTTGTGTGAAAAAGTGTTTGCCCTCTTCCTGATTTCCTATTCTATTTGCATGTTTGTCACACTTAAATGTTTCAGATCAAATTTAAATATTAACACAAGATAACATAAGTAAGCACAAAATCCAGTTTTTAAATGAAGGTTTTTTTATTATTAAGGGGAAAATAAATCCAAATCTACAGTGCCTTGTGTTGTGAATGTGTTAGAAATGAATTCTGAGCAGAAGCTCCCTCTGGTGGTTACAAAAAGTACTGAACTATTCAATGAAGATTGTGAAGATTGGCAATCAGGTGTTACAGACTGGTCTTATATAAGGGAGGTTCCCTCCCATCAGGGTTGCCGGTGATCAATTGTTCTTGTCTCAACTTTGGTTCCTGGTTCACTTGGAAGTTTGCTGTGTCTTGCCTGCATCTTCTGCTAACAGATAAGATATTTTCTGCTTTTATTTTTGTGCCTGCTTTTTGCATTTTGTCCTGCACTTCTGTGGAGGTCAGCCATGTCCCCTCCGGGGGCTTGTGCTCCTCTCAGTTTATCTGAGCCACTGTTATTTGTTCATTTGCCTTTTCCAGTTTTTTCAGAGGCTGCTGCTTAGTTTTGTTACACTAGAGAACTAATTTAGGTGGTAGAGGTCTTGTGATCTCAGGTGTTTTTGCAATTAGTGAGTTGGTATTTTTTTAGGGTTTTTTGGATTGCAGTAAGTGTCCTTCCTATCCTTTTCTTTCTAGAATGATTGGGCCCCAACGTTTGCTCATACTATTTTCTGTCTGTGTCTGTATGTCCTCTTGTCTAACCGCCATTACATGTTTGGGGGCTTCCTATGTTCTTTGGGGATCTGCTCCGGGGCAGATAGTTTTCCTCTTTCTATCTTTAGGTGTAGTTAGCTTCTCAGGCTGTGACGAGGCGTCTAGGACCAACGTAGGTACGCTGCACGGCTGCCTTTAGTTGTGGTGGTTAGTCAGGGTACTGCAATCCAGTAGTTTCCAACCTCTCTGGTGTATTGCCTTTTTTTTGCCTGCTCTCCTCAGCTACCAAATTATAACAGTATCACCGGCCAAACTGAAGACTGTATGGTACTCACAGAAGGGAAAGATAGTGTAAAAAAATACCAACTCACTAATTGCAAAAACACCTGAGATCACACGACCTCTACCACCTAAATTAGTTTTCTGGTGTAACAAAACTAAGCAGCAGCCACTGAAAAAACTGGAAAAGGCAAATGAACAAATAACAGTGGCTCAGATAAACTGAGAGGAGCACAAGCCCCCGGAGGGGACCTGGCTGACCTCCACAGAAGTGCAGGACAAAATGAAAAAAGCAAGCACAAAAATAAAAGCAGAAAATATCTTATCTGTTAGCAGAAGATGCAGGCAAGACACAGCAAGCTTCCAAGTGAACCAGGAACCAAAGTTGAGACAAGAACAATTGATCACCGGCAACCCTGATGGTAGGGAACCTCCCTTATATAAGACCAGTCTGTAACACCTGATTGCCAATCTTCACAATCTTCATTGAATAGTTCAGTTCTGTTTGTAACCACCAGAGGGAGCTTCTGATCAGAATTCATTTCTAACACATTCACAACAGCCCTGTGTGAAAAAGTGATTGTTCTCCCCACAAAACATAAATTAACTGTGGTTTATTAGATATTTGGAAAGCTGAGTTCAAATTCCCTAGCCAGATGCAGGCCTGATTACTGCCACACCTGTTCTCAATCAAGAAATCGCTTAAATAGGACCTGCCTGACAAAGTGAAGTAGACCAAAAGGTCCTCAAAAGCTAGATATCATGACGCAATCCAAAGATCTTCTGGAACAATGGAGAAACAATGTAATTGAGATCTATCAGTCTGGAATAGATTATGAAGCCATATCTCAAGCTTTAGGACTCTAGCGAACCACAGTGAGAGCCATTATCCACAAATGGCGAAACATGGAACAGTGGTGAACCTTCCCAGGAGTGGCCGGCCGACCATAATTACCCTAGAGCGCAGCAACGACTCATCCAAAAGGTTATAAAAGATCCCACAACACCCTCCTAAAGATCTGCAGGCCTCACTTGCCTCAGTTAAGTTCATGATTCTTCCATAAGAAATAGACTGATCAAAAATGGCATGCATGGCAGAATTCCAAGACGAAAACAACTGCAGAGCTATAAAAACATAAAGGCTTGTCTCAGTTTTGCCAGAAAACATCTTGATGAACCTCAGGACTTTTGGGAGAATACTCAGTGGACTTACGAGACAAAATTTAACATTTTTGAAGGTGTATGTCCTATTACATCTGATGTAAAAGTAACACAGCATTTTAAAAAATAAACATCATACCAATAGTAAAATATGGTTGTCATGATCCCAGTGCAGGTTTGACCTGCACGCCAGGGGATAATATTTTGATCCCAGTGCAGGCTCTGACCTGCACACCTGGGGCTTATTATTGTGGCCTCTCCTTGGTTCTGGGGGAGCTTCTTATAGCCCTAGGAAGCTCCAATCCCCGTCAGTTATACTTTTGCCCTTGGCTGAGTGTGTTGACCTCTGAGTGTGTTTGTGCTGTGTTCTTGTTGCCTGATACTTTGGTTTTGACTCGGTCTGATCTCTGGATACCGCTTGTTGGATTCTGTTTCTGTACCTTCTCTGTCTGTTTGGTTTTGACCCCTGCCTGGCCCCGACGATCCGTTCTGTCTTATCCTTGGTACTGTACTGCTATCTTGTGCTTTGACCCTGGCTTGTTCTGATTTACATCTCTGTCTTTGCCCCTGGCTAACTTTGTCCCGTAGTTACCTTTCTAGGAGTTTTCCTTCAGCTTCTAGATCTCCTGAGCCTAAACCACGCCCCCAATTGTCAAGTGATTCAAGTCCTGAAACTATCTCTCTCCTGCCCTGCTCAACCCGCGTTTCTAGGAGCCTGAAGCTTTCCTCAGTACCCGTCTTCCGGGAGATTGCACTGGTGAGTTGTCCTGCAATCCTTCCCGTGATATTGATGGTGGCAGTGTGATGATCTGGGGCTGTTTTCTTGCTTCAGGACCTGGAAGACTTAGTGGTAAATGGAACCATGAATTATGCTGTCTTCCAAAATATCCTGAAGAGGATGTCCGGCCATCTGTTCATTACCTCTAGCTGAAGCACACTTGGGTTATGCAGCAGGACAACGATCCAAAACACACTAGCAAGTCCACCTCTGAATGGCTCTAGAAAAACAAAATTAAGACTTTGTAGTGGCCTAGTCAAAGTCCTGACCTTAATCCGATTGAGATGCTGTGGCATGACCTTAAAAAGGCAGTTCATGCTCAAAAAGCCTCCAATTTGGCTGAATTGCAATAATTCTTCAAAGATGAGTGAGCCAAAATTCCCAGAGCGTTGTAAAAGACTCATTGCCAGTTATATCACAAACTATTGATTGTAGTTGTGGCTGCTAAGGATGGTTCAACCAGTTATTAGGTTTAGGAGGCTATCACTTTTTCACAGAGGGCCCTGTAGGTTTGGATTTCTTTTTCTCTTAATAATAAAGACCTTAATTTAAAAACTGCATTTTGTGATTACTTGTGTTATCTTTGTCTAATATTTACATATGTTTAGTGTTCTGAAACAGTTAAGTGTGACAAACATGCAGAAGAACAGGAAATCAGGAAGGGGCAAACACTTATTCACACAACTGTATAGAATCTTATATAGTGATAATATTGTGATTAATTGAGGCCTATGTGGATGCTCGATCCTGCGCATTACCGTAACTTTTCTGTATGTCTATGAAGTAGTTGGCTCCTCCATCTAAATATTCAGATAAATTGGGAGGGTAATACCATTTATTTTTACATTTTGCATTAAAAAAACTATTAACAAGCATGAAAAGGTGTTGTTCTAGGGATATGGTAAATCTGCCTATGTGATATCCCATTCGCATCCATTGATTGTGGAATTTTGGTGTATTCGTTCCTCAACGTCACTACCTTCATCGTTGTGTGAACTTTGCCATACAATCACATACAATAACATTGCAGCCATCGTGATGTAATCAGACTGTCTCCACAAAGTGATATATAACCATGACTGACTGTAATTAGCTACCATGCATGTAATGACTTCACATGTTGGGAACAGACTCAAACATTTTCCATATCATGCAGCGGAACCAATGTCTTTAAAGTGCCCCATGCAAGCGTTACACTAAATGTATGTTTGCTTTGGAATTGCAGTTAGAGGGGATGTCATCAGATTGAGGATGAAAATAGCATACATCAATATATATATATATATATATATATATATATATATATATATATATACTAGATGGTGGCCCGATTATAACGGGTATTCTAGAATATGTATGTAGTTTATTTATGAAGATTTAAGAATAATGCAATGAATACACAGGATTTTTCGGGTAATATATATACTGTGTATTACCTCATGTTACTGTGTATTTCCTCATATTACTGTGTATTACCTAATGTCACTGTGTATTACCTCATGTTACCGTATATTACCTCATATTACCTCATGTAACCTGTGTATTACCTCATATTACTGTGTATTACCTCATGTTACTGTATATTACCTCATTTTACTGTGTATTACCTTATGTTACTTATGTATTACCTCATGTCACCTGTGTATTACCTCATGTCACTGTGTATTACCCGTGTTCAGTAAACGTGACAGAAGTACATCAGACACTGTAACTGACAAAACATGTTCAGTACATCATGGGCAGTTGGTGAGTCACATGACCACAAGGGCGGAGTTAGCCCTGCGTCGCTGATGTTACTGTGTATTACCTCATGTCACTGTGTATTACCTCATATTACTGTGTATTACCTCATATAACTGTGTATTACCTCATGTTACAGTATATTACCTCATATTACCTCATGTTACCTGTGTATTACCTCATATTACTGTGTATTACCTCATTTTTTTGTGTATTACCTCATGCTACTGTACATTACCTCATTTTACTGTGTATTGCCTTATGTTACTTATGTATTACCTCATGTCACCTGTGTATTACCTCATGTCTCTGTGTATTACCCATGTTCAGTAAACGTGACAGAAGTACATCAGACACTGTGACTGACAAAACATGTTCAGTACATCATGGGCAGTTGGTGAGTCACATGACCACATGGGCAGAGTTAGCCCTGCGTCGCTGATTGGCCGCGGCCGGAGCAATCAGCGATGCGGGATTTCCTGGACAGACAGACAGGATAAGACGATTATATAAATAGATGGGCTGGTGTAGTTACTATGAAAAAAAAAACATGTCAGAATAGCTGGGGCTTTTTCAGCTATCCTACCTGATATTAAAATGAGTATTTTATGAGCCCAGCTACAGCTAGACTAATATGCTCATCTCGATATCAGAATTATAAAGCTATTTTGACAAGGATTTACAAAGTAAGTACACCATTCTCAGCAGGTCTAAAATATCTATTTATCATTGTATGTATTTTATATTGTGAAATCTGGTGACATGTCTGCTTAGATCTTTAAGGTGTACTTGTAACATTTTGGTATATTTTGTAATGCCATTGCTCTGGCATTAACGTAGCCAGATGTTGTATGTTTTGAAACCGGCAATAATGACACGAGGTACGTTAGGGCCTTGTTAAAATCTCTTGGCACAGAATTATGGTTTACATGGATGAGACTAGACTGCAAAATCCGAGTCTGTCATTCTCTGTCCTTTTTGGTTTTAGGTTACATTGATTATTTTAGAATTGTCTGAATGACTTAATTGGTAAAGTGCCTGAGGATACGTTGTGTGTCTTTATAAAGCATATGATTAAAATCCATTTAACCCCTTAAGGACCAAGCCACTTTGTAGGTTAATGACCAGGCCTTAATTTTGAAATCGGACCACTGTCACTTTATGAGGTTATAACTCCTGAACGCTTCAACGGATCCCTCTGATTCTGAGATTGTTTTTTCGAGACATATTGAACTTCATGTTAGTGGTAAAATTTCTTCGATATGACTTGCATTTATTTATGAAAATAATGTAAATTTGTCAAAAATATTGATATAGGAAAAATGTGTATCTTCGTACCGTGTTAGCCAGTAGATAGAAAAATTACCATCTTTTCAGTTAGCCATTAAAAGGTATCAACCACTGAGGACTCTCAAGTCTAAATATTTTTCAAAAATATTGAAAATTTTGCAATTTCCAAACTTTTAATTTTTGTACCCTTAAATCAGAAAGTGGTGTCACACAAAATAGTTAATAAATAACATTTCCCACATGTCAACTTTACATCAGCAGAATTTTGTAAACATATTTTTTTTTGTTAGGATGTTATAAGGGTTGAAAGTTGACCAGCGATTTCTCATTTTTCCAACAAAATTTACAAAACCATTTTTTTTAGGAGCCACCTCATATTTGAAGTAAGTTTGGGGGGTCAATATAACAGAAAATACCCAAAAGTGACACCATTCTAAAAACTGCACCCCTCAAGGTGTTCAAAAACACATTCAAGAAGTTTATTAACCCTTTAGGTACTTCACAAGAATTGAATCAATGTGGAAGGAAAAAATGAACATTTACCTTTTTTTCCCAAAATTTTTACTTTGGACACAATTTTTTTATTTTGTTAAGGGTATCAAGAGAAAATGAACACGATATTTCTTATGCTATTTCTCCTGAGTACACCGATACCCCATGTGTGGAGGAAAACCAATGTTTAGGTGCACAGCAGGGCTTGGAAGGGGAGGAGCATCATTTGAGGTTTTAAATGTCAAATTGACTGGAATCGAGAGCGGACACCATGTCGTGTTTGGAGAGCCCCTGATATACATAAACAGTGGAAACCCCCCATAAGTGATGCCATTTTGGAAACTAGATCCCCCAAGGAACTTATCTAAATGTGTGGTGAGCACTTTGAACACCCAAGGGCTTCACAGAAGTTTATAACGAAGAGCCGTAAAATTATAAAATCATATTTTTTCCATAAAAATGATCTTTTCACCCCCAATTTTTATTTTACCAAGGGTAACAGGACCCCAAAAG
Organism: Oophaga sylvatica; assembly: GCA_033576555.1. Lineage (NCBI taxonomy): Eukaryota > Metazoa > Chordata > Amphibia > Anura > Dendrobatidae > Oophaga > Oophaga sylvatica. Next base: position 378,961,564 of record JARQOD010000004.1, on the reverse strand, counting down.
TTATTGTTCAATTTGTCCTGAGTACACTGATACCCCATATGTGGGGGTAAACCACTGTTTGGGCGCATGGCAGAGCTCGGAAGGGAAGGAGCGTCGTTTCACTTTTTCAATGCAAAATTGGCTGTAATTGAGATCGGATGCCATGTTGCGTTTGGAGAGCCCCTAATGTGACTAAACAGTGAAAATCCCCACAAGTCCCCAATTTTTTTATTTTCCCAAGGGTAACAGGAGAAATTGGACCCCAAAAGTTGTTGTCCAATTTGTCCGGAGTACGCTGATACCCTATATGTGGGAGAAAACTACTGTATGGGCATACGTCGGGGGCTCAGAAGGGAAGTAGTGACGTTTTGGAATGCTGATTTTGATGGAATGGTCTGCGGGCGACATGTCACGTTTAGAGAGCCCCTGATTTGCCTAAACAGTGGAAACCCCCCACAAGTGACCCCATTTTGTAAACTAGACCCCTCAAGGAACTTATCTAGATGTGTGGTGAGAACTTTGAACCCCCAAGGGCTTCACAGAAGTTTATAACGTAGAGCCGTAAAATTAAAAAAATCATATTTTTTCCACAAAAAAAATCTTTTCACCCCCAATTTTTATTTTCCCAAGGATACGCTGAGTACGCTGATACCCCATATGTGGGGGTAAACCACTGTTTGGGGGCATGGTAGAGCTCGGAAGGAAAGGAGTGCCGTTTGACTTTTTCAACGCAGAATTGGCTGGAATTGAGATTGGACGCCATGTAGCGTTTGGAGAGCACCTGATGTGCCTAAACAGTGGAAACCCCCCAATTCTATCTCCAACCCTAACCCCAACACACCCCTAATCCTAACCATAACCCTAACCACAAACCTAACCGTAACACACCCCTAATCCCAACCCTAATCCTAACTTTAGCCCCAACCCAAACCCTAACTTTAGCCCCAACCCTAACTTAGCCCCAACACTAACTTTAGCCTCAACCCTAACTTTAGCCCTAACCCTAATTGGAAAATGGAAATACATTTTTTTTATTTTATTATTTCTCCCTAACTAAGGGGATGATAAAGAGGGGTTTGATTTACTATTTATAGCAGGTTTTTATATCGGGTTTTTATGATTGACAGCTGTCACACACTAAAAGACGCTTTTTATTGCAAAAAATAGTTTTTGCATCATCACATTTTGAGAGCTATAATTTTTCCATATTTTGGCCCACAGATACATGTGAGGTCTTATTTTTTGCAGGACGAGTTGACGTTTTTATTGGAACCATTTTCGGGCACATGACATTTTTTGATCACTTTCTATTCCGATTTTTGCGGCAGCAGAATGAACAAAAACCAGCAATTCAGGAATTGTTTTTTTTTCTCCGTTCCACGTGTGGTAAAATTGATAAGGCAGTTTTATTCTTCGAGTCACTACGATTACAGTGATACCTCATTTATTTTTTTTTATGTTTTGGCTCTTTTATACAGTAAAACCTTTTATAGAAAAAAATAATTATTTTTGCTGCGCTTTATTCTGAGAGCTATAACTTTTTTATTTTTCCGCTGATGGAGCTGTATGGCAGCTTGTTTTTTGCGGGACAAGATGGCGTTTTCAGTGATACTATTTTTATTTATATTCGTCTTTTTGACCGCGTTTTGTTCCACTTTTTCCAAGCAGTATAATGATAAAGCATTTTCTACATTTTTTTTTTATTTACGGCATTCACTGAAGGGGTTAGCTAGTGTGATACTTTTATAGATCGGATTTTTACGTACGTGGCGATACTAAACGTGTACTTTTTTTTGTTTATTTTATTTGTTTACATAGAAATGTGTATTTTTTAGGGGGATTTTTTATTATTCGTTTTTTATATTTTTTTTACATATTTTTTTTTTTAAAAATTTTTTTTTTACCTTGTCCCTTTATGGGACTTTCACTTATTCACTTATATTTGCAGGTATAATACATTGCAATGCTGCAGCATTGCAATGTATTATACCCTATTCAGAAAGCTTCTGAGACCATGCTGTGGGCTTACCATAGCTGGATGACCTGGGGTCGTCATGACAAACCCAGGTCATCATGGCAGAGGTCGGGCACATCGCGGGGACGCCAATCTGAAGGTAAAGGGAGCTCTCAACCCTCTGCCTCCTTCCTGATCGATGCGATCGCGCTCGATCGCAGCAATCAGGGGGTTAACAGCCAGGGGCAGGCACGGACGCCACTCCTGGCTGTTTGTGCAGAAGCTCAGCCACCGGCAGCGCTGAGCTCCTGCACTGACCGGGCAGGAGATGCTGAAACTTCAGCATCTCCTGCCCGATCATGCTGTGATCGGTCAGTAAGAGTGACTGACCAAACACAGCGCTCTGGGTGCGTGGACCGACGGCATGGGTCACCGCACCTCTTGCCGTGTCTGTCAGCTGTCTGTGACAGCAGTCGGCACTGAACTGCCACAGCTTATTTACAGGGTGAATTAGTCCTACTGGTAACTGTATTTCCAGAAGTCCATCATGACAGTACCACCAGGAGGTAGCCCTTTTTGTCCTTGATAGAGATAGGAACACACGAGAGGTTAAATAGCCCTCCCTCCACCTCCACCCACCAGTGATCTTTTCAAGTACCACACCAGGACGGATGCCACATTTATTGAACTTCATTCTACATACCTTTACCTCACATAGCAGAAATGTATCCAAGTTAGGGAATAAAAGGGTGCTCTCATGATGGACTTCTGGAAATTCAATTACCGGATGGACTAATTCCCCTTTTCCAGGACGTCCCTCCTAACAGCACTACCAGGAGGAGTACCCCGATAACCCATTCAGGGCAGGATAACTGCTTGGAGGACTTTCCTCACAAAGGCCATCTGTTGGTTTGACAGAATGTCCAGATTATAATGCCTACAGAAAGTGTTCAGACTTGACTATGTTACGGCTCTGTAGATCTGGTCCACAGAGGCCCCAGCTCATTCAGCCCATGAAGTAGAGATTGCTTTTGTGGAATGGACCCTGATGTTCTCTGGAGGAGTTTTTCCCTCTGAAGAGTAGGCTATGCTGATTGCAGATGTAATTTACCTTGCCACTGTAGATTTTGAAGCCTTCTTTCCTCTGTTGCTACCCTTGAATTGAATGAAGAGGTTAGCATTAGTGATGAGTGAGCGTGCTCAGGTGTTATCCGAGTATCTTGGGCGTGCTCGGAAAATATATTCGTGTAGCTGCGGCTGCATGTTTTGCCGAGGTAGACAGCCTCAACACATGCAGGCATTGTCTGTTTGCTAGGCAATGCTCGCATGTGTTGCAGCTGTCTACCGCTTCAAAAATGCAGCCACAGAGACTCGAAAATATTATCCGAGCACGCCCAAGATACTTGGAGAACTCCCGAGCACGCTCCGATAACACGTTCTCTGAGCATGTCTCTCACAACTAGTTAGAATCTATTCGCCAGCCCTTCGTAGTGATCATGTACTGTAGAACCATTCTTCTTACATCCAAGGAGTGAAATAAACGCTCCTGCTGATTTTTATAATTCTGGCAGAAGGAGGGCGAAATAATCTCCTGATTCACACGAAAGCCCGTCACTACTTAGGGCTCCCCAACCTCTGCGTCGGTAGTGACCTTCATGTATGGGGACAGAATCCGTGGTTTTCCTCTCTAGATTCATTGGAGAGGTCCACCAACTCAGAGATTCTTTCAGTTCTGTTGATAATCTTATTTTCTTGTCCAGACTGTGTGGCTGTCCATCTAAGGAAGATAAAAAGTCCCTTGTGTGTAATTGACGCCACAGAACGCTTGATATACACAATGTCATTAGATCTAAAACTTTCATTGCCTTCTTCTGAAAGGACTGAATCTTTGCTCTGATCTCCACCTGTCTCTGTTATGGGAGAAAAAGATGAACAGAGTCCCGAGTCCAGAAGAACACCAAGAAAAATCTTGCACTTCTCTGGCCTAAGTTCTGATTTTTTCCAATTTATAATTCATCCCAGGCTCTCTAACACTGATATGGTTGTCATTAGGTCTACCTTCAGCTATGAAAGCTCATAACAAAGCATTCTGACGCGGACAGATATTAGGAGATGACCACAGATACTTTTGTCACTCTCGATTATAATCAGTGGGAGTGATAACATTTCAAAATCCCCATGAAGAGAACCTAGACATGGTCAGACATGTAGGCGGTGTCAAACCATTGATTGATCTTTCTTTTTGAACACTTTGTTATAAAAATATATATATTTTTAAAGATCAAACAGGCCTGGTATGTTATATTTACACAGATGGGAGCTGGTAATACAACTGGCTCACACATCAGTTTACCTTAGGCTATTACTGTCCTGTTTATTAAAGCCATATTTTTGTAGAGAAAGGAAATGTATGGGGTTATGGGGCAGTCTGGCACCAGACAGTTTAAGTTATGTCTCACTCAGATGTCCCTGATTTTTCGTACATGCAAGAAAATTGTGTGATTGTCCTCAGTGTATTGGATCTAAGTTTCCTCAGTGTTTGGTCCATTTGTCGGTTTTTACCATTAGTGTTTGGTTCGTGTGTCCATTTTCACCTTCAGTGTCTTGTCCGACTCATAGTCTTGTATTGGTAACACTGACAGAAAAAAACAGACTCCATTTTCTGCAATCATCTACAGAAAAAACACAGCTTTGTGAACAGCCCCTTAGACTATAATGGCTATGTGTTGGATTCGTAAAAACCACGGATATAACAAGTCCATGAATAACGGATGTCTGAATGAGGCCTAGGTGTGTGAAGTATCTGTTTTTATTTAAGAGGTTTTATTCCGATTGTCCACAGTTTCTAGTGTATCTTGGATCATATAAATGAATGAGATTTTTATATGTGGTTTTGTGCCTCAGATATCGCTTACTTTTACGTTGTACGTTAGCAGTGTGATTCCATGAGTCAAGCTGTTTTCCAAAGACAAGTTACCAGCAATCAATATCTTCAATCATTGACATAAAGATACACATATCCAGCTTAATTGTTGGCCTGTGGGCTACATGCCGTCCAATGGAGAAATTAATCATTGCCAATTAGTGAAGGGAAGATGGAAATAGAATCAATGAGAGTACAATGCAATCATGAGGTATAAGCTGGAGGTTCTGTAGGCACTGGAGCTAGAAACCTTACTTTTCTAAAGCTGCTAGATAACTTTTAAATTACCGTAAGTTGTCTTAAGTCGGTGTCAGACATGCGAGAAACTTGCACGAGTCTCGCATGTCAAGACCCGGCACTGCCGCCGGCACTCGGGACCGGAGCGGGCGGCTGCATGTATTTCTATACACATGACATGACAGAAATGAATCCCCCCTCCCGTGCCTATATCCCCATCACACATCCTCCATCCCATAGGCACATCTTCCCTCCTAAAGGGATCTCCGGTATGGAAGTTAGGGCAAATCCATCCTGCGCTTTGGTTTGACCCCAGGCCTCTCTTAAAGGGATCCCCGGTATGGAAGTTATGGCCGTTTCACTCAGCGCTGTGTTTCTGACCCCAGGGTCTCTTAACCCCTTTCTGTCATCGGACGTACTATCCCGTCCATGTGCCCTGGGACTTAATTCCCAGGGACGGGATAGTACGTCCAAGGCGATCAGCTGCGCTCCCGGGGGAAGCGCAGCTGATCGCGGCCGGGTGTCAGCTGATTATCACAGCTGACACCCAGCACTATGTGCCAGGAGTGGTCACGGACCGTTCCCGGGACATTAACCCCTGGCACATCGCGATCAAACATGATCGCGGTGTTCCGGGGGCACAGGGAAGCATCGCGCAGGAGGGGGCCCTGTGGCTCCTCAGACTCGACAGCGCGTGTATCGCGCTGTTCTGAGGCTCCCTGCAGGCCCGGATCCAAGATGGCCGCCGGGTCCTGCAGGGAGGCGGCTTCCTCAGTGCCTGCTGAGAGCAGGCGCTGAGGAAGCCTGCAGCACTGCCTGTCACTTCGCTGGTGTGTCACACCAGCGATCTGACCCCATACTGTGATGTCCCACCCTGGGAGAAAGTAAAAAAGTTAAAAAAATAAAAATCACAAGTGTAAAAAAAAAATCCAAAATAAAGGAAAAAAAAAAATATTCCCATTAAATTCATTTCTTCCTGTAAATAAAAAAAAAACAAAACTACACATATTTGGTATCGCCGTGTCCTTATCGACCCGCCCTATAGAACTGTCCCACTAGTTAACCCCTTTAGTGAACCCCTTAAAAAACAAAGCAAAAAATCAATGCTTTATCATCATAACGCCAAACAAAATGTGGAATAACACACGATCAAAAAGACCGATATAAATAAACATGGTACTGCTGAAAACATCATCTTGTCCCGCAAAAAACGAGCCACCATACAGCATCATCAGTGAAAAAGTAAAAAAGTTATAGCTTGCAGAATAAAGCGATGCAAAAATAATTATTTTTTATATAAAATTGTTTTTATTGTATAAAAGCGCCAAAACATAAAAAAAGATATAAATGAGGTATCGCAGTAATCGTACTAACCCGAAGAATAAAACTGCTTAAAGCGATAAAAAAAGTCACGTACTCAAAAATGGTACCAATAAAAACGTCAACTCGTACCGCAAAAAATAAGACCTCACATGAAAATATGCAAAAATTATAGCTCTCAAAATGTGATGATGCAAAACCTATTTTTTGCAATAAAAAGCGTCTTTTAGCGTGTGACAGCTGCCAATCATAAAAACCCGCTATAAGTAGTAAATCAAACCCCACTTTATCACCCTCTTAGAAAGGGAAAAATAATAAAATTAAAAAAATGATTTTATTTCCATTTCCAATTAGGGTTAGGGTTAGAGTTGCGGCTAAAGTTAGGGTTAGAGTTGGGGCTAAAGTTAGGATTAGGGTTGGGATTAGGGTTAGGGGTGTGTTAGGGTTAGGTTTGTGGTTAGGGTTATGGTTAGGGTTGGGACTAGGGTTAGGGGTGTGTTGGGGTTAGGGTTGGAGTTAGAATTGGGGGGTTTCCACTGTTTAGGCACATCAGGGGCTCTCCAAATGTGACATGGCGTCTGATCTCAATTCCAGCTAATTCTGCGTTGAAAAAGTCAAATGGTGCTCCTTCCCTTCTAAGCTCTGCCATGCGCCCAAACAGTAGTTTACCCCCACATTTGGGATATCAGCGTACTCAGGACAAATTGCACAATAACTCTTGGGGTCCAATTTCTTCTGTTACACTTGGGAAAATAAAAAATTGGGGTTGAAAATATCATTTTTGTAAAAAAAAAACCTGATTTTTTTGTTTTTACGGCTGTACGTTATAAACTTGTGTGAAGCACTTGGGGCTTCATAGCGCTCACCACACATCTAGATAAGTTCCTTGTGGGGTCTATTTTCCAAAATGGGGTCACTTGTGGGGGGTTTCCACTGTTTAGGCACATCAAGGGCTCTCCAAATGCGACATGACGCCCGCAGACCATGCCATCAAAGTCTACAATCCAAAACGTCACTACTTCCCTTCCGAGCCCCGACATGTGCCCATACAGTAGTTTTCTCCCACATATTGGGTATCAGCGTACTCAGGACAAATTGGACAACAACTTTTGGGGTCCAATTTCTCCTGTTACCTTTGTGAAAATAAAATATTGGGGGTGAAAATATCATTTTTGTAAAAAAAAAAAAAGATTTTTTATTTTTACGGGTACGTTATAAACTTCTGTGAAGCACTTCGGGGTTCAAAGTGCTCACCACACATCTACATAAGTTCCTTTGGGGTCTAGTTTCCAAAATGGGGTCACTTGTTGGGGGTTTCCACTGTTTAGGCACATCAGGGGCTCTCCAAATGCAACATGGCGTCCAATCTCAATTCCAGCCAATTTTGGTTGGAAAAAGTCAAATGGTGCTCCTTCCATTCCGAGTTCTGCCGTGCGCCCAAACAGTGGTTCCCCCCCACATATGGGATATCAGCGTACTCAGGACTAATTGGACAACAACATTTGTGGTCCAATTTCTCCTGTTACCCTTGGGAAAATAAAAAATTGGTGACTAAAAGATAATTTTTGTGGGAAAAAAATAGGATTTTTTATTTTCATGCCCGGGCATTATAAACTTGTGTGAAGCACTTGGGGGTTCAAAGTGCTCACTACAGATCTAGATAAGTTCCTTAGGGGGTCTAGTTTCCAAAATGGGATCACTTGTGGGGTTTTTCCACTGTTTAGGCACATCTGGGGCACTGCAAACAGAACATGACCCCCCATCAACATCTGCATTCCAATACGTTGTTCTTCCTTTCCAAGCCCTGCCGCGCGCCCAAACAGTTTCCTCCCCCACATATTTAGTATCAGCGTACTCAGGACAAATTGGACAACAACTTTTGAGGTCCAATTTCCTTGGTAAAAATCAAAAATTTGGGACTAAAAAATCATTTTTGTGAAAAATTGTTTTGCTTTTTTTCACACCCAGGCATTATAAATTTTGTGAAACACTTGGGGGTTCAAAGTGCTCACAACAGATCTAGATAAGTTCCATATGGGGTCTAGTTTCCAAAATGGTGTTACTTGTGGGGGGTTTCCACTGTTTAGGCGCATCAGGGGCTCTCCAAACGCAACATTGCGTCCAATCTCAATTCCAGCCAATTTTGGTTTGAAAAAGTCAAACGGCGCTCCTTCCCTTACGAGCTCTGCCGTGTGCCCAAACATTGATTTTCCCCCACATTTGGGGTATTGGCATACTTAGGAGAAATTGCACAACAACTTTATATGTACATTTTCTCCTTTTACCCTTGTGAAAATAAAAAAAAGTTTGTAAAAGATCATTTTTGTGACTAAAAAGTTAAATATTAATTTTTTCCTTCCACGTTGCTTCTGCTCCTGTGAAGCACCTGAAGGGTTAATAAACTTCTTGAATGTGGTTTTGAGTACCTTGAGGGGTGCAGTTTTTAGAATGGTGTCACTTTTGGGTATTTTCTGCCATATAGACCCCTCAAAGTGACTTCAAATGTGAGTTGGTCCTTAAAAAAAATGGCTTTGTAAATTTTGTTGTAAAAATGAGAAATCGCTGGTCAACTTTTAACCCTTATAATTTCCTAACAAAAAAAAAAATTTGGTTCCAAAATTGGGCGGAGGTAAAGTAGACATGTGGGAAATGTTATTTATTAACAATTTTTGTGACATATTTCTCTGTTTTAAGGGAATAAAAATTCAAAGTTTGAAAATTGCACAATTTTCAAAATTTTCGCCATATTTTTGTGTTTTTTTCAAAAATAAACGCAAGTTATATCGAATAAATGTTACCACTAACGTAAAGTACAATATGTCACGAGAAAACAATCTCAGAATCGTGAAGATCCGTTGAAGCGTTCCAGAGTTATAGCCTCATAAAGAGACAGTGTTCAGAATTGTAAAAATTGGCCCGGTCATTAACGTGCAAACCACCCTTGGGGGTTAAGGGGTTAAAGGGATCATTAATATGTACGTTAGGGCAATTCCACTAAGCGCTCTGGTTCTGATTCCAGGCCCCTCTTAAAGGGATCCTCGGTACGGAAGTGAGGGCAAATCCACTCTGATTTTTGGTACTGACCGCAGACCTCTCTTAAAGGGATCTCCGGTGTGGAAGTTAGGGCAAATCCCTCAGCGCTCTGATTCTGACCCCAGGCCTCTCTTAAAGGGATCATTGGTTTGGAAGTCAGTGCAAATCCATCCATTGCTTTGGTTCTGAAGCCAGGCCTCTCTTAAAGGGATCCCCGGTATGGAAGTTAAGACCGTTCCACTCAGTGCTGTGTTTCTGACCTATGGGCCTCTTAAAGGGATCATTGGTGTGGAAGTTAGGGCAATTCCACTCAGCGTTCTGGTTCTGACCCCAGGCTCTCTTAAAGGGATCACCAGTATAGAAGTCAGAGCAATTGCCTTCAAATGCTCTGGTACTGACCTCAGGCCTCTATTAAAGAGATCATTGGTATGGAAGTCAGGGCAAATCCATCCAGCACTTTGGTTTTGCCCCCAGGCCTCTCTTAAAGGGTTCCCCAGTATGGAAGTTAGGACCGTTCCACTCAGTGCTGTGGTTCTGACACCAGGGCCTCTTAAAAGGATCATTGGTGTGGAAGTTAGGGCAACTCCACTCAGCGCTCTCGTTCTGACCCCAGGCCCCTCTTAAAGGGATCCCTGGTATGGAGGTGAGGGCAAATCCACTCTGCGCTGAGATTCTGACCCCAGGCTCCTCTTAAAGGGATCCCCGGTATGGAAGTGAGGGCAAATCCACTCTGCGCTTTGGTACTGACCCCAGGCCTCTCTTAAAGGGATCTCCGGTATGGAAGTTAGAGTAAATCCCTCAGCGCTCTGATTCTCACCCCAGGCTTTTATTAAAGGGATCATTGGTATGGAAGTCAGGGCAAATCCACTCAGTCCTTTGGTTCTGACGCCAGGCCTCTCTTAAAGGGATCCCCCGGTATGGAAGTTAGGGCCATTCCACTCAGCGCTCCGGTTCTGACCCCAGGCTGATGGGATGATGTGGGATATTAGGGGTAGTAGTCCGGTGGCTCTGGCTGACGGGATGATGTGGGATATTAGGGGTAGTAGTCCAGTGGCTCTGACAGGATGATGTGGGATATTAGTAGTTCGGTGGCTCTGGCTGACGGGACGATGTGGGATATTAGGGGCAGTAGTCTGGTGGCTCTGGCTGACGGGATGATGTGGGATATTAGTAGTCCGATGGCTCTGGCTGACGGGATGATGTGGGATATTAGGGGTAGTAGTCTGGTGGCTCTGGCTGACGGGATGATGTGGGATATTAGGGGTAGTAGTCTGGTGGCTCTGGCTGACGGGATGATGTGGGATATTAGAGGTAGTAGTCTGGTGGCTCTGGCTGACGGGATGATGTGGGATATTAGTAGTCCGATGGCTCTGGCTGACGGGATGATGTGGGATATTAGGGGTAGTAGTCTGGTGGCTCTGGCTGACGGGATGATGTGGGATATTAGGGGTAGTAGTCTGGTGGCTCTGGCTGACGGGATGATGTGGGATATTAGGGGTTGTAGTCTGGTGGCTCTGGCTGACGGGATGATGTGGGATATTAGGGGTAGTAGTCCAGTGGCTCTGGCTGACGGGATTGTGTGGGATATTAGGGGGAGTAGTCCAGTGGCTCTGACGGGATGATGTGGGATATTAGGGGTTGTAGTCTGGTGGCTCTGGCTGACGGGATGATGTGGGATATTAGGGGTAGTAGTCCGGTGGCTCTGGCTGACGGGATTGTGTGGGATATTAGGGGGAGTAGTCCAGTGGCTCTGACGGGATGATGTGGGATATTAGGGGTTGTAGTCTGGTGGCTCTGGCTGACGGGATGATGTGGGATATTAGGGGTAGTAGTCCGGTGGCTCTGGCTGACGGGATTGTGTGGGATATTAGGGGGAGTAGTCCAGTGGCTCTGACGGGATGATGTGGGATATTAGTAGTCCGGTGGCTCTGGCTGACGGGATGATGTGGGATATTAGGGGTAGTAGTCCAGTAGCCCTGGCTGACTGGACGATGTGGGATATTAGGGGTAGTAGTCCGGTGGCTCTGGCTGATGGGATTGTGTGGGATATTATAGTGAATGTGGCTATGCGGAGTGGGCGGGCTCTACACTCAGCTTTATATATATATAATCATTATAATTTGTTATAACTAGCGTAACCGTAGTTAGTTACTATGCCCGGGCAGCGCCGGGCTCTTCAGCTAGTATATAATAAAACGTGTTTAGCAGGGAAGGATTCTAATAATGCTGTATAGTTGGTATTTGCTTGGTTTGTTTCATCAGCTATAGAGAAAGTCATTTGCCCTCATCTAGATTCTAAATATGTCCATGGTCTCATTTGTTCAGTTGTTGGTGCACAGTACACACAATTTTCAGAAATGAAATTGCCCTGTAGCATGAAAACAGAATGGGACATGGCTTCCCCGGAAGGGTTGTCACATTCGGTGAGTGCTGAGGCATGCCTCCATCCTGAACATCTCTCTTTCTCATTCCCGGCCAGCCTTTCTTAGATTTCCTCCGTCCCACAGCTCATTATCTCACTGCGCTTGATGTTGGTGGTTGGAATAAGAAATCTTAGAATAAATAGGGGTCATTTACAACTTGTTAGTGCTTTGAACTCTGTGCAGCCATCGGATATGAGGATGTTATGTAACAATGGTTGGTTTCATATGGGAGCGAGCAGAGCCAGCCAGACTTATGAATGATTGTAGCATGGAGGAATATGTTTTGTGATTATACATCATGCAAGAAGAAATGTCTGGAGGGGCAGCCGCACAGCTGCCGTCCGCACCGGCACAGGATGAACTAAAGGACAGCTGAATCCTGAAATACACCACATAAAAATCACAGTTGTAAAAATCTCTTCTCAGCTTCTAACAAAACCCTTAACTACCCTAGACCACCAGGGTGAGCACTATTAAACGTTACACCACCACAGACCACCAGGGATAAAATGTTCTAATTACTAAGCCACCCTACATCCATATCCCGTGACGGAGGTTTCTCCACCTTCTAGCAATCATTCTGTGAAAAATGGACATTACACATCGATCGCTGTCCAATTATTTTTTAGAGGACCCATAAACTTGCATTAGTGAGTTTCGTATGACACTCGGATCAATATCGGACAAGTCTCTGAAGAACAAATTGGACATATGAACTACCCCATAGATTATCATAGGTAAGAGCACTGTCCGTGAAAAACTCAGATAGCACATGTGCGAGAAAAGCTGATGTCTGAACGAGCCCTGGCTTACAGTCACATTTTTCTTGAACTGAGTATGTAGAAATTCACATTGTAGTACCACAATTACAAAAAAATGTCACTAACATAATATGGTATTCATAAGAAACTTGGTTTTAGCTGCACAATGTGAATGGGATTTCGTAACAAGAGTTTTGTGAATAAACATCTTTTTACCGATGACCTGATACTCCTCATCTGAGTAAAAAGACTACTACACCACATGTGCAAAAATGTCCCATTAATCCCCAGAATCTGAATACAGAAGGCTTTAGGAAATCAGACACGGTCATGGAAGCTGTATTTGTGCTTCTTCCATGGAGTCACAGATTTTTTTCCTATTTGATAAATTGGCTCTCAGGTACTTAAAGACAGCTATGAGTAATAAGCAAACGGCCGCCTAGTCAAGTGACCTTGTGAGAGTGACCTTGAAAATAGTCACTACCTGGTTTTCTGGAAGAAAGCTTTGTTTATCTGCCTATAATGAAAGATCTGGTATTATAGGGATAGAAGCTCCGCTCTGATTGGTTGCGATAAAGTAAGACACCACAAGGTGCATTTACACTGGAGGATCGTGAACGAGTGTCCTTAGGATTGTTCGCTTCAGGACTGATTTGCAGTGTAAACAGGCCGCCAATCATCCAATGAATGAGCAAAACGCATGCTTAAAAATCATCGTTCTCAGCAGCACGCTGTCCTGTGTAAACTGGGTGCGTGCTGCCGAGAGCAATGGCAGCCTATGTACACTGATTAATAGCGTTCAGTGTGTAAACAGGCTATTGAATGACCACCAGTCGGTAAATGTTCACTGATTGGCGGTCGTTCAGTGCCGCCTGTTGACTTGTGTATAGAGTATGTTCACACACAGCATACTGCTCCAAAGTCCTCATCAAAAACCTGTTTAAAAAAACATTTCTCTTTCTTTCAATAAGAAAAGATGAGTCCACAGTCATAAAATAAAGAGAAATGTTAGTGATATTTTTGCAAATTGTGTTTTGCAGCAAAATGTCAATCATTGGGGTATTTCTGCTTTAAAAATAGCTTGAAAGATGGCCACCAAATCATTAGAAGCAGTTGATGTGGGTTTTGGATGTAGATTTTTCAGTTAGGGCTCATGCACATGGCCATGTTTTCAGTCTGAGTGAGATATGACAATACATCGAATTGCACGCCGACTAATGTCATGCTATGGGGCTGTGCACATGTTAAAAATACCGCTGCATGCCCCAGTTTGATCTGATGTTCGGATCTAACTCCCGTTCAAGTCAATGAGTGCGCGGAAACAATCGGACTGCACTTGGATGACATCTAAGTGCAGTCCTATTTCATTGACTCACAGAATGGAGAAGATGGATCATTTTTTTCTCCCTCTTCTCTTCATCTGAGAGAATGGAATTACTGCAGTCAAAATCTGATCAGAGTTTGATCACAGTGTGATTTGCATAATGGATCTGATTTTCTTGGCTGAGAAAACATACGATTATCTGCACCTAGCCTTAGGCTGCGTTCAGATGTTGTCTTTTTCTGCCATGATCGAAGTAGAACTGAAACGTTTTTGCTGCGGTTTTGAAAAATCAGTGTAAAATGCTGCCTCATATACATGCTCATTAGACCTTTGGGTGGTTCTGTATGTTTATATGAGACGACCAGCACTGACATCTTGGTAATATATTACTGCACATTACGAGGCACAGTTTTTTTTGTACAGATAGATATATCTGGTAATCACGTCTTTCCCATTATTGTCTGGCATTTCTCCAAAATATTCTCCACTAGAAACTCTGGGAGCCAAATGTGTTAACTTGGCAGAAACGCTCCCTGGATCGCGTTAATGCAGGGTGTTAGCTCATTGTTAATATTGCGCTATCTGACCCCTCAATATATTTCATATAATAAACTCTCAGAAGCGCGGCCGTCCACTCACTTTCAGTTGATATAAATCATTTTTTTGTCACTGCAGTCCTTGAGTTACTTTTCACTAGTTATGCAGTGGCCCCAATGTGCCGGGGTCCTACATCCTCCGATTCAGGGTCTGTGCACCCCATCACATCCACCCTGATAAATAGAGGAATGAATCACAGGAAAGTGAAATCTGAGATGTAAGACATCAGATTTATCCATCATTTCACCTTAAAGGGAAGGTATCAGAAAATGACAGGTTTTTGTGTTACATGTATTTAAAAAAAAAATGGCAATATTTTTCTTCATATCAAAAGCTTTATAAAAAAAAGAGTTGGAATCTTGCAATTTTCACACTGGCTACACTCTTTTAGGCTTATACTCCATGTCCTTTCAGGAAGAGTTTTCAGGAGTTTTCTTATCATCAGAGGCAGGATACAATGGCAGGTAATACACAGCTGATAACACAGGATCCAGCAATCACAATAGGTGAGGTCACAGCTGGCCTGCTCCTCCTTCCTTCACAATGACCTTTGCACACGCTCATTAGACCTTTCAATACAAAAGACTGGTCAGATCGCGCCTTGTTGTGACTAATGTACATGTGTTGTTTTCTGAAAAAAAGGATGTATCAGTGTGAAAAGCACCCGTGGCCCGTGTTACAATTGCAAGATTTCTACTTTTTTTGTAATATATAATTTTTATTGAAAGTTTTGCCGCAAAGTTTAATTCAACCCAAACAAGACTTACGACCCAGATCCAAGTCACAGACTTGAAAAATGACATAAAAAATGACATAATAAACAATTATATTCAAGTAACAAAACGATTGTAATATAATAAAGTAAAATGACAATGAGAAAAAGCAATAATCTAAGAAGGGATAAGATGCCGGATCTCTTTCCTCATAACTAGAAATGCCGAGTTAGCCCTAGGTTATCGTTCAGATCCTGATGGTAAAACTGACACACAGAAGCAAAACAGCGATAAACAACAACATTCATACAATACAATTCTTGTAAAATCTGAATGATGCTTAAGCTGTAGTCACTAATCATAGCCGAGGCCTCGTACAGAAAGCCAACCTGCCCCCAATGAGGAATATAGCAGATCTGCTCATGGTAAAGTTCTATACAGCTTTAAAACAAGAAGATAAATCTGAAGCAAATCATACATCTCCATATGTACATTGGAGAACGCCATTTAGGAACGCTGAAATTGGTGATGTCTAAGAAGCACAACGCGGAAAATGACGCCATTCAGGAAACTACAAAGGAACACCCGGAGTAACCCTGATACATTGTGTTATGCCTAAAACAAGTATAGACCCTATGACATTGAGTCTTAACTTTTAAAAAGGTTTCTACAGCCATTCTGACATATATTTTCTAGGTAAGTACACCAGCCTCATAGGGTATGAGAGATCTTTCTAAAGTGTGTAGTCTGTATTGTGAAATCTGATGCCTATAGATGTGGTGAATATATAAGAGATATAGCACATTTACCCGCCTGTTACTGAAGCTGAATAAACTTGGAACCTGGATTTTTTTTATTTTTTTTTTTACTTTATATCAGACATTTGTGCTGATGGTGGGAAGAAGATTTAGTCATTTTTACTTGTTTTTTCCTCTGGGTGATAAGCCATATTTTAGACCTGTGAGATTCAGTCCATTTTTCCGTTTGTCCCGTCTTTACAGGAATCTGCACATTCAGTATTACGGTATGTTCCCTTAAACCCACGCTGGGTGTTACATCTGGAGGTGTCACCGGAAAGTGACTTTCTGTAGAATTGCAGAAGGTCATTGCTTTTCTTTTTCCTGTTCTTTACAATACAGGCCTTTGGTCTCTGAGCCCATTTTTCTGACCTGCCCCGTAACAATATTTAGTGCACAGTAGTTGGCGTACAATGAAAGCCGGAAAAGAAGGACGCAGCAGCTACGTGTTCCGGATCCATAGGCATGCCGCTTATTATTGTGGTTCATGACTCCTTGTGTTCCTTAAATTTAAGGAAGAAAGTGGGTCCTAAAAACAATAAATATTCGGCATTTCTGAGTTTAAATCGATAGTGAATATGAGCTCACATTCTTCTCAGGCAAGTCATTGGTTTGCTCTTTCATGTGGGACAGAAAATCCCCGCAGCTGCAGTTTTTTTTCACTTCCCTTGCTTTGTTTTATGCTCAGGAAATTATGCACCGTTAAAACAATCCTTTATCCTGCCACAGCATAATTTCAATGCTCAGGTTCCTCAGAGAAGAACGCCCTGTGGGACCAGAGGAACAAAAATGTTTATAGAACAGGAAAAGATCGGTTAGGATTTATAAGAATGAAAAGTCCTGAAGAAGTCCGATTAACCATTCGGTGCCTAGCGGCCAAGCAAGTCTTCAAATAAGTAACTCCCCACCATTGGAATAATGTGTGTCTTGAATGGGCGGTGTTCTGTGTGTAAAGGGGCTGTGTCTCACACATGCAATCTGTTTTATATAGACGTTTGTACATTGAACAGCTGATCTACACAGGTCCACCTTCTTTAACCCATCGCAATCAGTTATGCGTAATAATTTCAAGGGATTGTTGTCTCCATGAGATGAGCCCATTTAAAGGGCAATGTCATCACAAAATGACTGTTCAAACCAAGTACACACGCTTGCTGCTTCATGGCGGTGCCAGTTTAAATAGCCCTTCCACCTGCTTGGTTTCCATATATCTCCATCTTTCTCTGGCCTGATGAATCCAGAGATGTCAATCAAAGAAAAGAGGGGGTGGAAATTCAGAGAAAACATGCAGGTGGGAAGGTGCATATAAATGATTGGCCATGAAGCACTGAGTGGTGGGACTTAGCTTGAACAGTCGTCCTGTGAATTCCCTTTAATGCTTTCACTGAGGATTGATGGTTTACATGTACTTGATATATAAAATCAGTTATCCAGTATGATTTGGGTACATGATACATGTTCATGGTTTGCTTTTGGGGCAGGCCAACAAGGCAGATGCCTAGGTCCCCCACCCACAAAGGGGGCCCCAAGGGTGAAGTGCACAGACAGTGAATAATGCTGTGCATCCTCTGTAGTCCCAAAGCATCTCTCCCAACCCCCCTCAAACCCCACTCTCTCTCTCTTGTCTGCAATGTCAGGTTAAAAGTTGAGAGTGAGGGGTAGGGGCAGTCTCACAGCAGAGTTCAGAGCCTTGGCAGGAAGATGTCTGCAGCCATGTTTGTGTCTGTGTCCCCTCCTCCTCCTCATGGCTGCTCCTAAACCACTGTCCTGGGATCTGCACAAGTGAATCAGCAGGACCTAGTAAGTATACATATATATGTGTGTGTGCGTACATGTGCAGTATACAGTGTGTATGTATGTGTATATAGTATGTGTGTGCATATATACAGTATGATTGTGTATATCTGTGGTGCATTTGTGTGTGTGTGTGTATAATATTATATTATATATGCATGTACATACAGTATATAGTATGTGTGTCTATATTATATTTTTATACTCCATGTGTGCAGTATGTTGTGCAAATATATATGCATAAACTATATATGTATGTGAGCATACTGAATATACTGTATGTAAACAGAATGTTTCTGTGTGTATATATCTTATATATGTTCTTGTACACGTGTACGTGGAATCAATGGTGCTATATAAATAAATAATAATACACACTGTATGTGTCTGTATACTGTATATACAGTGTGTCTGTGGCTCTGTCGGAGATTTATGTGAATCCTATTTTAGGGGGGTTCAGGCAGATCCACCGGACACACTGCAGAAGCGCAGTGTGAACAGGGCTTAATATCCTATTGGATGGACTAGTGCAGTCTACTATACTATTCCGCACTGTCCCAGTGCAGCGGCCAGACACGGACACCGTCCAGACACGGACACGGCCAGAAGACACTTTTTTTTATAAATCTGTTGCTATCGTCTTTCAGCATTTCTGCAGCGTTTTTTTTCCCTATTCAAATGAATGGGACACAAAAATGCGAATGGTCTTATTAATGTTATTGCGAACAAAACTATTTTAGAAAAATATGTGCTTCAAACTTGTAGTTACGCTTTTCCTTGACTGTTGTTCTGTGCACAGAGGTATGTCCAGGCAGACATGGTTTGAGAAGGTTGGTGTAGGGGGCTCAAGTAACCTGCAAAGAGACCTGACCTCAACCACAGTGAATGGGAAGATCTGGAATCCAGATTGTGAGTTAGGCCTTTTTGTTCAACACTGCAACTGTGAATGCTTTTATTTATTTTACTCATTTATATAACGCCATTAATTCCACAGCACTTTACAGTTTGCATACTTTATCATCACTGTCCCCGATGGGGCTCATAATCTTCCCTATCAGTATGTCTTTGGAGTGTGGTAGAAAACCGAAGAACCCAGAGGAAACCCACGCAAACATGGGGAAAACATACAAACTCCTTGCAGATGTTGTCCTTGGTGGGATTTGAACCCAGGACTCCAGCGCTGCAAGGCTGTAGTGCTAACCACTGAGCCCTTATTTTGACATGTCTATTTTAGGAAATACAGATGTTTTGTAGCCATTGTTAAAATGACGAACATATCACAATACTAAAAGATATCCTGGCACAGAAACATGTAGCTTGACACCAAATACACATTCAGTGGCTTTTGTTGTGTTAAGAGTTAACTCTCTGCACTGTGACAACTTTCTTGTGTGTTAGTTTAATAATACATACATCTGTACTTACTCTAAATAATCATTCTAGGGCATATTTCCTTGAGACTATATGGTTTGCTTTGTAATTTTGCATGGACATATATAAATAAGCGTACAAATGGATGTTAACAGTTGCCATGAGAAAATGCTATGTCTCTATACGGCCTATCAGTGTCAGCATTGATTGTATAGTGTTAGCATGTAAAGGACTTACTTCTTTGACAAGGGGGATTGTAACACAATTGTAATCGCAGATTCTAAAATTATATTTCTGGAGGAATTTTCTAACATAGATATGCCAGGAGAGCTGACAGGTCCTCCTTAGGCTAAGTGCACACGTTCAGGAATGTTTGCAGAATATTCCTGAGCAAAAACGGACTTTTTTTGCGGTAAAAACGCGCGTTTTTTTGCGCGGATTTTGCTAGTTTTTGGTGCGTTTTTTTGCGCGGATTTGACGTGTTTTTTACAGCGATTTTTCCCTGAACTTTCTAGGTCAATAATATAGCGGGAAAAACGCTAGAATTCCGCAAAATTAAAGAACATGTTGCTTCTTTTTCCGCGATGCGTTTTTTTCGCAGAAAAAAAATGCACCATGTGCACAAGAATTGCGGAATTCATTCTAAATGATAGGATGCTTAATTCATGCGTTTTTGACGCGTTTTTTTCCCGCGAAAAACGTGAAAAAACGCAAATAATCCTGAACGTGTGCACTTAGCCTTAGGTTTGCACCCCCAGAGGTGCCTCTGCATACCTCCAAAAATATTGCTTTATTCATGTCCCGCACTGCAATCAAACTGTGTGGTCTGATGTGATGGGAGAATCCAGATCACGCTCAGTGCCACCTAGTCCCCTTAAATGACACAGTGGCTCAGTGGTTAGCACTGCAGCGCTGGGGTCCTGGGTTCAAATCCTACCAAGGACAACATCTGCATGGAGTTTGTATGTTCTCCCCGTGTTTGCGTGGGTCTCCTCCTTGTTCTCCAGTTTCCTTCCACACTCCAAAGACATACTCGTCAGCTCGTTCCCAATTGCAGAATGTGTCCTTTTCCAGACCTACTTATAGACCATCAGCTGCAGTAATGCATTACAACTTTCTTGGCATCTTTCTATCATGCTATCTGAAAGCTGGCCTACATAGGATCATTATGTTTAAAGGGAACCTGTCACCAGTTTTTGTCTCATAAACCATTCCATCACCTTTAAAGTCATGTAAATGGAGTTCTTACAACTCATTTGCACCCCCAGAGGTTCTCCTGCATACCTCCAAAAATATTGCTTTATTCATGGTCCGATGGGCGAATCCAGATCAAGCTCAGCGCCGCCCAGTCCCTTTAAATGCCGCCTCTTCTATCTGGACAGAAGTGGATGACGTCTTTCACACCTTTACTGTTAAATTATACCCATGGCACATAGCAGGAAAACTTCACTTTTCTTGTATAGGTAGTAGAAAGATCAGTTCTTTCATTATGAAGAATTTCCAAGGCATTAGCCATTTATATAGATGATTACACCACGATCACACCATGATGATTACACCACGATCACACCATGATGATTACACCACGATCACACCATGATGATTACACCACGATCACACCATGATGATTACACCACGATCACACCATGATGATTACACCACGATCACACCATGATGATTACACCATGGGGAATATTAGTGACCAGTCCATCACACACTCTATAATTCTGCTTTCCCCTCGCTGTACTTACACAGATCACATAGTAGCGTCTCTTGGTCCACTGTCTTAAGGTGGCCAAACAGCTTCAATGGTTGATACTTGAACTCTTATCCAGTCTACAACTATTCCACCTACCACCTCATACACCTGCGTGTTTTGTTCGGCTGAGCATGGGTGTCTTCTCCTTGGGGAGAGGGGTGTAAGCCACTTCTAGTCCATTCTGGTGGTGGTTTATCTCTCTAGAAATTCAGCATGTCCAATCTTCTTTTCCAACGTCCTTGGAGATCTCGGATACCACAACTTAGGTGCAGGCTTTAACTTCATTAAGGTGATTATTTGGCTTTTCAAAGTGTTTCTCAACAACAGGAAACACTGACTGTCCCTGAACTGCAGTCTTCTGGCGCATGATGTAAGTGTTCGGCTTACCTGCAGGACCACATGGATCCCGCTGAATCAAGCAGCCGTTTATGAATGTCATAGATATTTACATTCTTTAGAGAGAAAGAGACTGTAAAAAGAAAAGGCTACACAACAGGAGACCCTCCATCCACATTATCCAGGGTGTTTTCTCAAGATGTATTATTTTGCATTCCATATGCTTACCCACTATAACAATAATACTATAATCTATATTCCACCAGTGCAGATCCTGCACTGCCTCTTACTGCTGGTCTTTGTTCACATGATGTTATAACAACAGTATGCTTGACCGCTGCAGTCAATCCTTGGGCTCAGAGGGGATGCCAATATAGTTATAACTGCAGCCTGTCAACAGAGGCTGGGGGTTATGGCAAAAAGGCAGTGTACCTGCAGTGGGTGAGCGTAGCTTATTTTATTATTAATAATGTGGACAAGCATATATATATATATATATATATATATATATATATATATATATATATATTTATATATATAGGCTGAACTGCGTGGACAAATGTCTTTTTTCAGCCTTGCTAACTATGTTAAGCATATATTGACTGAAAAGAGAATTTTTGGAAGACCGTTTTAAGTCAGATTAGTTAATAGGATATTTGTAAATACCAGTTAAAGAGGACCTGTTAGTTCTCCTAAATTGTGAAATTTAATAAATATCTCTGTTCCTCTAAAAATAATAATTCTGGAGCATCTTTAATTCTGTGTGGTGCTGTACCTGTTAGCCTCTTCCAAACTTATGAATAAATTGACAACTTGTTACATCCTGATACTGTCAGCCTTGATTTGGGCGTATTAGATTGTGTAGGGACACCCTTCCAAATTGGTGTCACATACAGTACAGACCAAAAGTTCGGACACACCTTCTCATTCAAAGATTTTTCTGTATTTTCATGACTATGAAAATTGTAGAATCACACTGAAGGCATCAAAACTATGAATTAACACATGTGGAATTATACATTACACTTTACAAAAAAGTGTGAAACAACTGAAAATATGTCTTATATTCTAGGTTCTTCAAAGTAGCCACCTTTTGCTTTGATTACTGCTTTGCACGCAGAAAAGGTGACCGGATGGACTCTACATGCCTGGTTTCCACCGTGAAGCATGGAGGAGGTGGTGTGATGGTGTGGGGGTGCTTTGCTGGTGACACTGTTGGGGATTTATTCAAAATTAAAGCAGTGAGCGGTCCAGCTCACCCCAAACCATCTCGATTGGGTTCAGGTCTGGTGACTGCGGAGGCCAGGTCATCTGGCGTAGCACCCCAACACTCTCCTTCTTGGTCAAATAGCCCTTACACAGCCTGGAGGTGTGTTTGAGGTCATTGTCCTGTTGAAAAATAAATGATGGTCCAACTAAACACAAACCTGATGGAATAGCATGCTTCTGCACGATACTGTGGTAGCCATGCTGGTTCATTATGCCTTCAATTTTGAATAAATCCCCAACAGTGTCACCGAAAGCACCCCCACACCATCACACCACCTCTCCATGCTTCACGGTGGGAACCAGGTATGTAAAGTCCATCCGTTCACCTTTTCTGCACACAAAGCAGTCATCAAAGCAAAAGGTGGCTACTTTGAAGAACTAGAATATAAGACTTATTTTCAGTTGTTTCACACTTTTTTGTAAAGTGTAATGTATAATTCCACATGTGTTAATTCATAGTTTTGATGCCTTCAGTGTGATTCTACAATTTTCATAGCCATGAAAATACAGAAAAATCGTTGAATGAGAAGGTGTGTCCAAACTTTTGGTCTGTACTGTAGTATTCAATTAATTTTTTTAGGATGAATAATGTGACTTCTAAGAAAATTTGTCTAGAATGATATTATGAAAAATCAAGTATTTACTAAAATAGACATGAAATTGCAAAGTCTTGCTGGCAAGTAAAATAACAAGGCTAGATGGTATTCATCACCCAACCCCCGGCTCCGATGCAGGATCTCCGCCGCTGCTCTGGTTTCTGTGTCGCGTCGTCGACATCTCACATCACCACTGCAGCCAGTCGTGGAGCTCAGTGGTTCCCGCCAATGTAGTTGACACAAGCTGCTGATGTCACTGACTGGCTGCAGTGGTGATTTGTTCTGTCAATGTGTCAGTGTAGAGCCTGCACTGGAGCCCGGGAGTGCCATCTGGCTTTATTATTTTACATCACTACAAGTTTTGGGGTCCACTTTGCTGAAAGTGGAAAACTCTTAAAAATTACCGCTTTTGTTTTTTTGTTCCACACAATTTCTGATTTCTTTTTCTTGCACGCTGCATTAATAAATCACATTTCTATACCTAGTTTACTGTAGTTGCAGATAAAGTTTTGTAATCCCATACTTCTCTAGTATTTTGTTAAAATGTACAATCATTCATGTGTTCCTGTAGATTACACTAGACATGTTGCTGTAAAATCATCTGTTATATTTACATTCTTTGAATTATAAGAGCAGATTAAAAATGGTCACATTTTGTATTTTAATCCTTAAAGAATGATATATAATAGAGTTTATCAGTAATACGTTCACATCTGGGAGTTGTAACTCCCGGCAGCCATTGAAGTCATATGTTAGCTACAAAGAAGGAGATTGATCTTGTCTAAATAAGGAGAAGCTGGCTCTTTCAGGGGTAGGTCCGAGAGCCTCACCGATGAACAATGAGCCATTGTGCGCAGAACTAATAGTTTATTTGTAGAACTACTTTGTCTGACAGAGACAGCTTAA
>JARQOD010000004.1:378747456-378937372 GCA_033576555.1 Oophaga sylvatica | reverse complement strand
AGAAAGAAAATGCAGGGAGGTAAAGTTACAACACATAGGATTTCATAAAGGTATAGACAGAAAAATATTTAGAGTTGAGAGTCCTCAGTGGTTGATACCTTTTAATGGCTAACTGAAAAGATGGTAACAAATTGCAAGCTTTCGAGACTACTCAGGTCTCTTCATCAGGCAAAGACTAATACAAAATCTGAAGAATCACATATTTATACACCACACAGCACAGAAAAAATGCAATAGGTAAGACAAGTGACATAAAGAGACCTTAGTAGTCTCGAAAGCTTGCAATTTGTTACCATCTTTTCAGTTAGCCATTAAAAGGTATCAACCACTGAGGACTCTCAACTCTAAATATTTTTCTATCTACTGGCTAACACGGTACAAAGATACACATCTTTACTGTATCTAAAGGTATAGACAGAAAATTGCAGAAATAGTTGTGATGATTTCATCTGCTGGAATGGCTTACCTGCTCTGGATGCATCAAACCTTTTGCCTTTAGCTGTAGTTCTTCAGACCCTGTGTTCTGCTGCATGTGCCCACCCTTTCCAGAAATAAGACTGGTGGAAATAGCTGTGGATGCAGACATAGGGCACTACAACTCCCATGTACAGAGGTGATAAGCGGAACGATCAGTGCTGAGCCTGGCCATGTGGGGATCTTCTCGTGTGGATGCCAGGAACAATAGTCACCCTGTGCTAATGTGCAAAAGGCAACTTGTGGGTTCATAAGAGATCAGTGATGTTATAGCTAGTGATGAGCGAACGTGCTGGGATAAGGTGTTATGAGAGCATGCTCATGGCTAACCGAGTGTCTTCGGCTTGCTTTCATAATATGTTTGAGTCTCCGCTCCTGCATGAGACATGCAGCCGCGGGGACTCCTAACGTGATTTCCGAGCATGCCGAAGACACTCGGCTAGCACTCGAGCGTGCTCTGATGCTAACACCTTATCCCAGCACGTTCGCTTATCACTAGTTATAACACTAGTTATAAACAGTCAAGTTATGTATGCAAAACCTTGCAACCAGGTAAGTGATCAAGAAGCCCACTGTGCTACGGGTAGATGGGTAGTGCTGATACTGATCATACCCGGTACCTGCATGAAATTAAATCTCAGGGGAACTGACATTAAAACCACTAAGCCAGATGCAATGACATTAAGTCATTCAGGAGTAGATGATATAGTTGTTATTCTTGTGGATCAAACAAGAAATAAATGTTGTCCAGCCAGGTTAGCAGACAGTTAGTGCTGTCCATTTAAGTCCTCAGTGAGTATCCGTTAGGCCTCTTTCACACATCCGTTTTTTTGCCGTCAGGCGCGATCCGGCGCTCTTTTAAAAAAACGGATCAGTTTTTTTAAACAGCCGGATGCGTTTTTTTTTGTCATTGACTATCATTAGCGCCGGATCGCGCCGGATGTCATTGCGTTGCGTCCGTTTTTTTCTGGATCCGGCGGAAATGTACATTCCGGCGGCCGGACAAAACGGTCACTGCAACGATTTTTTTTTCTGAACAAACAATACAAGTCTATGGTGCCGTATCAGTCTTTTGTGCAATCCGGCAAAAGACTGATCCGAATTCTGGAAACCATCAGTTTTTCACAAAAGAAGCCGGGTCTGTCTTTTTACATTTTAGACGGATTGTGCCTGATGGCGAAAAACGGATGTGTGAAAGAGGCCTTATCTGACTGGGTCATCAGAGTGAAGGCTATCTAATAACTTCAGCCAAGGCTGAAAGACAGGTGACCTAAAATAAAAAAATGGACCAGAGAAAGATAGACTTCACCTGTCTAATCCAGTAGTTATGACAGGTAGTACAATTCATTTCACCTATAATAGATCGGCCGAGTCTCTTTCCCAATGCTTTATGCTAGGACATTGAAAACACGTTTATTTCTTTTCTATTATTTATTGTTTTATCCAGTACCCTGAAAGGGAGATTTGTTTGTTGTGTGGGCCGTTTAACTCTATTCATTGCATTACTGAAAAACTCTCCATGCTGCCGCCTCTAACTGCGAGGAATGAGTCCTACAGCTTAGTTCTGGATATCGGGTCTCTCTGTGTGCTCGTTCTTACCGAGGACCTGTCACTGGGTCACAAGTAGTCCGTTTTCGCTCTTCTTTTATACCCCCTGTTCCTCTGAGTATGCCTTTTTTTTTTTATAATAAATCCGCCATACATTATTAGAGATATGGACTTTTTTATATAGCGCTGATTTCTATTGTTTTTATCAAGGGGGCTCTCATGATTCTCTGGGGGCGTATTGTCAGGATACTCTTCATTGTTAATTTGTAAGGAATGTCCTCTTGGAAAATATCACAAACATTTGCACAAAATATAAAGTCATACATTTTAGATTTTAAAAAACAAGCAAGCAAACAACAAAAACGTAATTCTCAGTTAATCAGCAGCAAAAACTGGTCACTTATGGCCTGGTGACAGGTCTTCTCCAAAACAGAGCTGCATCACAGCAGTTCGGGTAGGTTTGAAGGGTGTGTTTGTTATATATTGGGGACCTAAATAGTTATCTCAGTATATCATTTTGAAACATTTCCTGCTACAACCAATATAATAGAAAACCTTAGAAAACGTGTCTACCCCGTATACCACGATCCATTATACACATCCTACATAAGTGTAGGTGTCTCAATAAAGTGAATTTGTAGGGTTGGAGGTTCCAGAGTTTCAGTTCCTTCCTTTCTAGTTCACATACTGTGATCTTATTCAGATCCAAAAAGCCACATAAGCCACAGGAAGTTGTCTGCTAGCGCTGGGTTTGTGGTTTTCTGCTTCCTGCACTATACACAGTGATACGAAACTGGTTCACCGCAAGCTGCCGAACTGACTGATTGTCTGTAAAGGCTACAGATTAGAGGTGGATAAAGAAGAACAATTTGGATTGATGAGCTTCACATATCTCTGGACATTTCTAGTTTCTGTGTGGTCCCATGTTGTTTTATTTATACAAGAAGAATTTCTCTGCCCTTAGTCATTGATCTTTTCTTGGGAAGACATGAAAACCGGCTGATCTTCGGTTTTCTTCATACTGTCTGTCTTCTAGAGCGATCTTATACCATTAGGCCGGAGTCACACTGGCGACAAAATCGGACGACTGCAATGCGATGAAATATCGCATTGCAGTCGGACCTATGTTAATCTATGGAGCAGCTCCCAGTATCAGATTTTTTGTGGTCCGTTTTAAACGTCCGTGTACAATCGCAGCATGCTGCGATTGTCACCGATTGTGGGTCGACTATCGCCAATGCAAGTCTATGGGAGCGATGAAAAATCTGATTACAAACGGACCACACTGTGTGACTTGCGATGAAATCGCATCGGTGTCCTTTAGAAAAGCCGGCAATTCATCCCCGCCTATACTGTAAAATCACACTGACAGCTTTAATAAAGACTAGAAAGAATATATATATACACATAGAACACATATATATATATATATACATGTCATTGTGACATGTATATATACATATATTTATAGTTCCTAGACTTCTACATACTGTAATAGCCGCTAATTCAATTGCCGGGTTTTGTGAAATCACAGAAGCCGACATGAAATGATACATTGTTTCCACACATTTAACCATGTAATTTCATGTATTTTTATATATGTTTGAAACATACAATTACATGAGTGTATTTGTGCAAAATTTCAGACATGTAGGGGTTAATTAAAGGTGTAATTTCATTGAAAAAAAATGCGTGGGCTCCCGCTGTATTTTCTCCCCCAGACAGACAAAGCAAAGCGAGTGGGGGCAGATAATAATAGCCCAGGGAGGGTGCATTTTTTTGTGCCCCCCCTGGCTACTAACATCTGCCCCAGACACCCCAGAAAGGGCAAATCTATAATTAGATTCGCCCTTTCTGGCACTTTGCCCGTCTATTCCATTGCCCTGTAGCGGTGGCGAATGGGTTAATCTCACCTTACTGTCACCTTGCAATTGAAAGGTGACCTTAAGGCAGGTTAATGATTGATAGCTGTCAATTAGACAACTATCAATTATTAATCCTATTGAAGTAAATAAAAAAACACACACACTTTAAGAATAAATAATTTTAATGAAATAAAAACACATTTTTTGACCATATTTTATTTTACACTTAATCCGTGCGAAGCCATTGATCTCCTAAAATAAAGAAAAAGAAATAAAACAACATTATTCTTACCTATTCCGCTGATCTGTCACGTCCCACGCTGTAATCCTTCACAAAGGGTTAACTAGCTTTGAGCCAAGCAGTGCAAGTAATCCTGCATGCTCAGCTCAAAGCTCCTGAATGAATAAGTTCCTCTCCTGGTGACAGGAGAGGATGTGTTTCATGAATGAAGCTTAATTGATTGTGTCCACTTTCCCTTTAGGTCAGGTCACTACAGTTAAATTGGCAATAAATCAATTAAGCTTCATTCATGAATCTATTCCTCTACTTTCGCTGGGAGAGGAAGTTATTCATTCAGGGGAATACAGGTCTGAGACAGCATTATTAGCTCTCTGCGACCTGTAACCTGTTAACCCTTTCTGATGGATTACACCGTGGGACCTGACTGTAGATCGGATTGGTAAGTATAATTTTGCTTTTTTATTTTATTTTTATTACAGGAAATGGTTTTAGCAGGAAAATAAAATATGGTCAAAAACTGTGTGATTATTTAATTAAACTTATTTTTTATTAAACTGTGTGTGTTTGATTTTTCTTTCATACAATAGGATTAATAATTGATAGTTGTCTAATTGACAGCTATCAATTATTAACCTGGCTTAAAGTGACCTTTCAATTGCAAGGTCATTTTAACCCCTTATTAACCCATTCGCCACCGCTACAGGGCAATGGGAATAGACGGGCAAAGTGCCAGAAAGGGCGAATCTAATTATAGATTTGCCCTTTCTGGGGTGTCTGGGGGCAGATGTTAGTAGCCAGGGGGGGCACAAAAAAAATGTACCCTCCCTAGGCTATTATTATCTGCCCCCACTCGCTTGCTTTGTCTGTCTGGTGGAGAAAATACAGCGGGAGCCCACGCATTTTTTTTCAACGAATTTACACCTTTAATTAACCCCTACATGTCTGAAATTTAGCACACATATACTCATGTAATTGTATGTTTCAAACATATATAAAAATACATGAAATTACATGGTTAAATGTGTGGAAACAATGTATCATTTCATGTCGGCTTCTGTGATTTCACTGAAGCCGGCAATTGAATTAGCGGCTATAACAGTATGTAGAAGTGTAAGAACTATAAATATATGTATATATATATGTCACAATGACATATATATATATATATATATATATGTGCTCTATGTGTATATATCTATTCTTTCTTTTGGCATTTAAATACTATTCTTTTGGATCCATTATATGTCAGTTTTGCAAGCCTGCGAGAAAATCTCGCAAGTCGGATGAAAATCGGATGTTACAAGGTACACACACATGCGATTAAATCGCATCTTTGAAGGAAAATCGGATGCCAGAAGGATGTGTGATGTTTTTATTTTGATCCGATTGTCGACCGTCTAAAACGGACCGATTTTTTGTGGTTGTGTGTGACTCCAGCCTTAGTGTTCTGGAATTCTGTGGAAATATAGTTTGGTTAGGTATGGCACATAATATATCTACTTTGGCTACTTTGAAGAACCTAGAATATAAGACATATTTTCAGTTGTTTCACACTTTTTTGTTAAGTATATAATTCCACATGTGTTAATTCATAGTTTTGATGCCTTCAGTGTGAATGTACAATTTTCATAGTCATGAAAACACAGAAAAATCTTTGAATGAGAAGGTGTGTCCAAACTTTTGGTCTGTACTGTATTTATTGTAGGGTACTGTACTCACTCGGCTGCAGTTCAGGTAGCCTCAGGAAGCAGTATTGCTAAAATGTCCAAGCAAGTTTATTAAAACTGCATAAACCACTCTGGAGAGAAAACAAACGAACAGCCTTTTCCGTCACACAGTGAAAAGCAAACAGAACAATAAACAGTCCATATAGTACTGCAGGTCCGCCGGCTCAGGTCAGTTTCTTTAGCACACACACACTGAAGGTCTCCACACCTCCAGCCACAGACACTGAATGAGACATTCGACCTCCATTTTATTAGCCAGACCACGCCCCTGGGGTTGGGATATGTAAGCGGTCATTCCCACCCATCTCTTATGACTGCTCGTAAAACCCAGCCCTAGAATGGCCTAATAACTCAGCACTATAGGTGCTGGAGCATACTTCCGAGCTCACATCACCGCAGCTAATAGCCGCAATGACACATATCTCCCTCAAGGACTCGTCTGGCAGCCATCTTACATACCCTCCACCGCTGCCCAATGTCGGGGGGTTTGGCACCTTGCACCAATAAACAGTGGATCCTCGACAGTGCGTCAGCATTGCAATGCAGTTTCCCTGGCCTATGCTCCACATGGAAGTTAAAATCCTGAAGCACTAGGAACCACTTGGTCACTAGGGCATTGTTCCCTTTCTTTTCCCTCATCCACTTGAGTGGGACATGATCTGACACTATTCTGAACCTCCTGCCTAAGAGATAGTACCTTAGAGAGACGTAGGCTTTTTCCACTATGGAATAGTTTTTCTCGTAAGATGACAACTTCCAGCTAAGATGCATTATGGGGTGCTTTTCCCTGTTCACCTCTTGAGATAATACAGCACCCAGCCCGACATCCGACGCTTCCATCTGGACCACAAACTTTCTGGAGAAAACGGGTGCTAACAGCATCGGCTCAGGGCCAGGGCCAGCTTAAGTTCCTGGAAGGCCGTCTCAGCTTCTGGAGACCACTTAGCTATAGCCGACTTTGTCC
This sequence comes from Oophaga sylvatica, assembly GCA_033576555.1. Classification (NCBI taxonomy): domain Eukaryota; kingdom Metazoa; phylum Chordata; class Amphibia; order Anura; family Dendrobatidae; genus Oophaga; species Oophaga sylvatica. The sequence continues at coordinate 378,930,553 of JARQOD010000004.1, read as the reverse complement.
CTTTAAGGAGGTCTGTCAGAGAGGCAGCTATCATGGCAAGGTTTGGGATAAACCGGCGGTAATAGCCCACAATACCTATGAACGCCCTGAGCTGCTTCTTTGAGAGGAGTTGTGGCCAGCCCTGGGTCTCCTCAACTTTTGTTTATCTTGGTCTTTATTTCACCCCTGCCTACCACATAGCCCAAGTATCTAGCTTCCTCTATTCCCAAGGCACACTTCTTCGTGTTTATGGAAGACCCCGCCTTCCGTAGAGCATTAAATACTGCCTGGACCTTGCTCAGACGACTTCCCCAATCCTGGCTGAAGATTACAATATTGTCCAGGTAGGCCGCTGCATACCTCTTGTGAGAAGCTAGGATCCAGTCCATGGCTCTCTGGAACGTTGCTGGCACTCCTTATAACCCAAGGCATCTTTGTGTATTGGAAGCATCCATCTGATGTTGAGAACACAGTCTTCTCTTTGGTGCCTGGGACATGGGGATTTGCCAATACCCTTTTGTGAGGTGAAGGTTAGTAATGTACCAAGGCGGCCCTAGCCTCTCAATTAATTTGTCGACCCAGGGCATCGGGTAGGCATCGGTCTTAGAAACCTCGCTCAGCTTCCGATAGTTATTGCAAAATCGCTATTCCCCATCTGGTTTCTGCACTAGGACTATTGAGCTGGACCAGCCACTCTTGGATTCCTCGATGACTCCCAGACTCACCATCCGTTTCACCTCCTTGTCGATCACCTCTCGGCGTGCTTCGGGAATCCGGTATGGCTTCAAGTTGACCCGGACATGATGCACCGTCAGGACGTCATGCTCTATGACCTTCGTACAACCTGGAAGATCTGATTCTCTTTTATGCTGTTGCAACTCTCGGCACTGCTGCTTCTGCGAGTGAGACAAGGTGTCTGCCACCTTAACATCCTCTGCATCGACATTGGACATGGCCATCAGACAAGGAGCTTCCACGGGTTCTCTGTTCTGCCACGGTTTGATTAGATTTATGGGGTACACCTGGTACGGCTTCCGTTTCCCCAGTTTTTGGACTTTGTAGTTGACCTCACCAACTTTCTCCACCACCTCATAAGGACCCTGCCACTTGGCCAGAAATTTGGTTTCCGCCGTGGGCACTAGCACAATTACTCTATCACCTGGGTTGAACTGTCATACCCTGGCTGACCTATTATACACCCTGGACTGGGATTCCTGAGCCTTGAGGAGGTGCTCCTTCACAATGGACATCACGATGGCGATCCACTCTTGCATCTGGGTGACATTCTCTACCACGGGGTGGTTTGAGCCTCCCGGGATTCCTTCACCACATCCAGGAGCCCTCGAAGATGTTGTCTATAGATCAGTTCAAATGGGGAAAAGCCAGTGGAAGCTTGGGGAACTTCCCGGATAGAGAACAACAGGTAAGGAAACAGAGAGTCCCAGTCTCGGCCGTCCTTCTCCACTGCTTTCTTCAGCATAGCCTTCAAGGTTTTGTTAAACCTCTCCACCAGCCCATCAGTCTGGGGATGGTATACTGAGGTTCTGAGCTGGGAAATTTGTAGGGTCTTGCACAACACCCTCATCACCTTCGACTTGAAGGTGGTCCCTTGGTCTGTCAGTATCTCCTTCAGCAGCCCGGTTCGGGAGAAGACATGAATTAGCTAATTAGAGATACATTTAGCGTAATCCAGGACCACGAGTATGTATTGATGTCCTCTTGCAGACTTTACCAGGGGTCCCACCAGGTCCATCACTATTCGCTCGAATGGGTACTCGATGATGGGCAACGGTACAAGAGGACTGCAGAAGTGGGCCACTGGGGAGATCAGCTGGCACGTGGGGCAGGAACGACAATAGTTCAGGATTTTTCTGTAACACCCAGGCCAGTAGAATCTCGCAGAATGCTCTCCTGGGTCTTATCTGCCCCAGGAGACCACCCAACACATGGGAATGAGCCATGTCAAACACCCTGTGTCTATAGGGCCCTGGCACCAGTAAATATCACCTCACCCCTTGGCTTGGTTATTGTTTAAAGCAGATCGTCAGTTACAGCAAAATGAGGGAACCAGATTGTCGGCCCCTGGCTCCTGAGGCACACCATTTAATACAGTAACATTTTCACATGCCCCTTTAAGAGTTAGGTCCCTGAGTTGAGCGGTTCCAACGCTTCCCCTGGACACCTCCAGCTCAGGGACGTTGGCCTCAGTGGATGTTGCCTGATCCTCATCGCCAACAAATACTCAAAATGGATACCTGTTGTAAGGAAAGGGACGTCGCCATTTTGTATACCAGCCTCCATCTTGTCTGTTCACAGAGCCACAAACTTTTAACTACACAGGGCCTATTAGCATATCCAGTACGACCGGTTTTGATGTCCACTAGGAATCAAAGGGGCTTTAGCATGCTAATTAGTTTAGGCCAGTGTCTGAATAAGATGGTCAGTCGTATGGTAAATAGCTCAAACTCAGGCCAGTATTTCCTGCTCCATATGAATTGCAGGCCAGTTAATATGCGTGCTTCAAAGCAAAAGGGAAGGGCCTAGCAGGTTTAAGAATTGTAGCCATGTACAGGGTGGTCATTCCATTTCACACACAGAAGCCAAGAAGATGGTCTAGGAAAGACCAAGGGACTATCCAGCAACTGAAGACTGTACCTGGGAACGGCAGAGCCAAGGCCTTCCATGACCATAATACCCGGTAATATTGATCTATAGCTTATACCTTTAAGCCTTGTACATTATCGTTGTATTTTTCCTCTGACTGCAATTCCATTGTAATTACGTTGTATAGCTTTACTGTATATTTCTGTAATTATCTAGTGCGCCCTTAAGGCAAATTAAACCATAAAATTAATCTCGGGCTGATGCTTTTACTCTGATCACGAATCTTAGAATACCCAGTGGGTAACAGGACACCCTCCCCGGCGGCCATTTGCTCTAGGTGCAGTTCCCTTACTGACCTGAGAGACAAAGGGGGCGCCGGAGAGCTGTACCTGTGGAGTTACGTCCCATTGGTGACGTGGGAGGAAGGGGGTCGTCCCTCACATTTGGTAGCGGCGGTGGGATCAGAAGCTGTGATACCCAGGCTACCATGTGGCGGTCGGCTTAGTTCCTCACACCTGTCATCTTCAGCCTACAACAAGGTTTCTTTAGTAGGATCCTGGCTGTTGTCCCAACAACCAGACGTCTTCCCTTTTCCCCACACGTCTCAAAATAATACAAAGTTCCGCCCTATTATGATAGGGTGCAATAGGTCCTTGACTATGCTGACCTCATGGGACTCTGTGCCACAGTTTGTGTTGATGACCACTTTGGCCACAGGATAGTCCTTAGCATTGCCATGGATACAGCGGATGCCCACCCTTTTTCCAGGAATCAGCCGATGGAGAATGGTAGCTTTCACTAGGGTAACCAAACTCCTTGAGTCCAGCAGACTGGTCACTTGCACCCCGTTTACTGTTATGGGGCAAGCTTGCGGCCCCTCTCCTGTTTGAGTCATCCTGTTTGCAGTGCCATCCTGTGCTGCAATCCATTGGCTCAGTGGTCATGGGACAACTGGTGGCTATGGGGTCAAGGGTATGACACTTCCAACAAATTACACTGTGTGAAGGGACCTTGTACAATAACTCCGATGCTCTTGGCCACCCCCTAGGTGTGGCTCTAGCTCCCTTCTTTTGGATGTCAGCCCCGCTTTGGCAACCCCAGTATGGGGATGCTACAACCCCTTTCTTCAAACGGTACCTCTCCACCAGGTTCACTAAGTCATCAGCATTACGGGGTTCTCCCTGGGCAACTCAGGATTGCACCGGTCTCGATAGGAGTATATTAACCTGTCCATAATGACCCTCTCCACCATCTGTGCCTGGGAGGAAGTTTCAGGTTGCAACCATTTTTGGACCAGGTGGAGGAGGTCAACCATATGGGACCGGGGAGGTTTGTTACTGCGATAGGCCCAGTGGTGCATCCGTTGCACCCTGACACTCAGAGTCACTCCTAAGCGTGACAATATCTCAGCTTTCAGTTTGGCATACTCTTTAGCGTCCTGCAAGGCCAGGTCAAAATGGGACTTCTGCAGTTCACTTGTTAAATATGGCGCCAGGACCTTCGCCTACTGCTCCAGAGGCAATTTCTCCCGTTCCGCCACCCTCTCAAAAAACATCAGGAAGGCCTCAATGTCATCCTTCAGAGTCATCTTTTGCAACACTCTTCTTACCGTCTTTCTGGCGTACGAGTCGTCACCTGGAGTTGGGGAGACCGCCGGCCTCCCACGAACCGCCTTCGTGAGGAGTTCCATCTGCCGCGTTAGTTTCTCCTACTGCTGCCGCTGCTGCTGGTGTTGTAGCTGCTGTGGCAACAGCTTATTCGTTCCTTGCTACGCCAATTGCTGTTGTTGACTGGCAAGCTGTTGCTGTTGTTGCACCTGGACCAAATGCTTTACAAGCTCCTTCATGCTGTCAGATTTCCCTCCTGCAGCCGCTTTCACCCAGGACATGCGGTAACGGCAGTCACACTGTCTCACCAATTGTAGGGTTCTGTACTCACTCGGCTGCGATTGAGGGAGGCACAGGAAGCGGTATTGTTGAAATGTCCAGGCAAGTTTATTAAAACTGCATAAAAAGCTCTGGATATCCAAAACAAATGAACAGCCTTTTCCGGCACAAAGTGAAAAGCAAACAAAAATAACCAGTCCATATAGTACTGCGGGTCCGCCCGCTCAGGTCAGGTCTCCACACCTTCAGCCACAGTCACTGAATGAGACATTTGGCCTCCATTTTATTAAACAAACCATTCCCTGGAGTTGGGATATGTGAGCGGTCATTCCCACCCATCTCATGGCACAAATTTCTCTCTCAGCACTATACATGCTGGAACATACTTCCAAGCTCACATCACCGCAGCAAATAGCTGCGATTACACATATCTCCCCTCAGGGACTCGTCCAGTGGCCGTCTTACAAAAAATACACTGTGTGTATGTGTTTATATATATATATGTATATATATATATATATATACATATATATATATACATAAAAATAAAATCAGAGGATATGGAATTGCAGAGTAACAATGAAGATATCCATAAAACATACACTTTAGCCCCTTTCTGACATTAGATGTACTATCCCGTCCATGGAACCTGGGCCCGCATGCCCATGGATGGAATAGTACGTCATACGCGATCAGCCGCGCTCACAGGGTGTCAGCTGATTCTCACAGACTTCTCACGGCACTTTAACCCCAGCACACTGCGATCAAACATGATTGCAGCGTTCCGGTGACATAGGGAAGCACCGCACAGGGAGGGGGCTCCGTGCATGCTTCCCTGAGACCCTCAGAACAACGCGATGTGATTGCATTCCGAGGGCCTCCTCCCTGCAGGCCCCCGGATCCTAGATGGTCGCGAGGTCCTTCCGGGTCCTGCAGGGAGGTGGCTTGTCAGTGCCTGCTAAGAGAAGGCACTGACAAGCCTCCTACACTGCCTGTCAGATCGCTGATCTGACACAGTTCTCTGCAAAGTGTCAGATCAGCGATCTGACATTATATAGTAATGTCACACCCTGGGACAATGTAAAAATGAAAAATAAAATATATATACTGTGTAAAAATATTAAAAAAAAATCCCTAAATAAAAAAAAAATATTTCCCTAATAAACACATTATTATTATGTAAATAAAAGTACACATATCTAGTATCGCCGCGTCCGTAACGACCTGCCCTATAAAACTGTCCCACTAGTTACCCCTTTAGTGAACGCCTTAAAAAAAAAAACAAGGCAAAAAAACAATGCTTTATCATCATATCGCCGAACAAAAAATGGAATAAAACGCAATCAAAAAGATGGATATAAATAAACATGGTACTGCTGAAAACGTCATCTTGTCCCGCAAACACGAGCCTCATACAGCATAATCAGCAAAAAAATAAAAAAAGTTATAGCTCGCAGAATAAAGCAATGCAAAAATAATTATTTTTTATTTAAAACTGTTTTTTGTTATGTTTCGGTAGCTGAGGAGAGCAGGCAAAAACGGCAATACACCAGAGAGGAGCCCAAACCGGCTAACCTCACAGAAATGCAGAGAAATATGCAAATGGTAAGCACAAAAACAAAACAGAAAACATCCTATCTGAAAGCAGAAGAAGAGGCAAGACTCAGCAAGCTTCCAAGTGAACCAGGAACCACAGTTGAGACAAGAACAATTGATCACCGGCAACCATGATGGGAGGGAACCTCCCTTATATCAAGCCAGTCTGTGAATCCTGATTGCCAATCCTCATTGAATGTTCTGTTCAGTACTGTTTGTAACCACCAGAGGGAACTTCTGCTCAGAATTCATTTCCAAAACATTCACAACAGTTTTTATTGTATAACAGCGCCAAAACATAAAAAATGATATAATTGAGGTATCGCTGTAATCATAAAATGATATAATTGAGGTATCGCTGTAATCATACTAACCTGAAGAATAAAACTGCTTTATCAATTTTACCACTCATGGAACGGTATAAACGCCCCCCCCAAAAAAAAAAATTAATGAATTGCTGTTTTTTGTTCATTCTTCTCCCAAAAATTGTAGTAAAAAGCGTTAAAAAAATGTCATGTGCCCAAAAATGGTACCAATAAAAATGACAACTTGTCCTGCAAAAAATAGACCTCACATGACTCTGTGGGCCAAAATATGGAAAAATTATACTCTCAAAATGTGGTGATGCAAAAACTATTTTTTGCAAAAAAGCATCTTTTAGCATGTGACAGCTGCCAAACATAAAAACCCGCTATAAATAGTAAATCAAACCCCCCGTTATCACCCCCTTAGTTACAGAAAAATAATTAAATTAAAAAAAATGTATTTCCATTTTACCGTTAGGGTTACAGTTGGGGCTAAATTTAGGGTTAGGGTTAGGGCTAAAGTTAGAGTTATGGTTGGGGCTAAAGTTAGGGTTGGGGCTAAAGTTAGGGTTGGGGGTAGGGTTAGGGTTGAGGCTAAAGTTAGGGTTGGGGCTAAAGTTAGGATTAAGGCTAGGGTTGGTATTAGGGTTAGAGGTGTATTAGGGTAGGTTTGTGGTTAGGGTTATGGTTAGGGTTGGGATTAGGGTTAGTGGTGTGTTGATGTTAGGGTTGGTGTTGGAATTGGGGGGTTTCCACTGTTTAGAAACATCAGGGACTCTCCAAATGTGACATGGCGTCTGATCCCAATTCCAGCCAATTCTGCGTTGAAAAAGTCAAACGGTGCTCATTCCTTTCTGAGCTCTGCCATGCGCCCATACTGGTTTACCCCCGTATATGGGGTATCAGCGTACTCAGGATAAATAGCACAATAACTCTTCGGGTCCAATATTTTCTTTTACCCTTGGGAAAATAAAAATTGGGTTCAAAAATATAATTTTTGTGAAAAAAAATATTTTTTACTTTTATTACATTTTTGTGTAAAGTTAAATTTTTTTTGTCACTTGTGGGGGGTTTCCACTGTTTAGGCACATCAGGGGCTTTCCAAACGTGAGATGACACCCGCAGACCATTCCATCAAAGTCTGCAATCCAAAACGTCACTATTTCCCTTCCGAGCCCCGACGTGTGCCCATACAGTAGTTTTCTCCCACATATTGGGTATCACCGTACTCAGGACAAATTTGACAACAACTTTTGTGTTCCAATTTCTCCTGTTACCCTTGGGAAAATAAAAAATTGGGGTGAAAAGATCTTTTTTGTGGAAAAAATATGATTTTTTAATTTTACGGCTCTACGTTATAAACTTGTGTGAAGCACTTGGGGATTCAAAGTGCTCACCACAGATGTAGATAAGTTTCTTAGGGGTCTAGTTTCCAAAATGGGGTCACTTGTGTGGGGTTTCCACTGTTTAGGCACATTAGGGGCTCTCCAAATGCGACATGGCGTCCATTCTCAATTCCAGCCAATTTTGCACTGAAAAGTAAAACAGCGCTCCTTCCCTTCCTTGCTCTGCCATGCGCCCAAACAGTGGTTTACCCCCACATATGGGGTATCAGCGTACTCAGGACAAATTGCACAATAACTTTTGGGGTCTTGTTACCCTTTGAAAAATAAAAATTGGGCGTGAAAAGATATTTCTTGTAGAATAAATATGAGTTTTTAATTTTATGGCTCTACGTTATAAATTTCTGTGAAGTCCTGGTGGTTCAAAGTGCTCACCACACATCTAGATAAGTTCCTTGAGGGGTCTAGTTTCCAAAATGGTGTCATTTGTGGCGGGTTTCCACTGTTTAGGTACATCAGGGTCTCTCCAAGCACGACATGGCGTCCAGCCAATTCTGCGTTAAAAAAGTCAAACCGCGTTCCTTCCCTTCCGAGCTCTGCCATGAATGCCCAAACAGTGGTTTACCCCCACATATGGGGTATCAGCATACTCAGGACAAATTGCACAATAACTTTTGTGGTCTTGTTACCCTTGGGAAATTAAAGATTGGTGGTGAAAAGATCATTTTTGTGGAAAAATATGATTTTTTAATTTTACGTCTCTACGTTCTAAACTTGTGCGAAGCTCTTGGGGATACAAAGTGCTCACCACAGATGTAGATAAGTTTCTTAGGGGGTCTAGTTTCCAAAATGGGGTCACTTGTGTGGGGTTTCCACTGTTTAGGCACATTAGGGGCTCTCCAAATGCGACATGGCGTCCATTCTCAATTCCAGCCAATTTTGCACTGAAAAAGTAAAACAGCGCTCCTTCCCTTCCTTGCTCTGCCATGCGCCCAAACAGTGGTTTACACCCACATATGGGGTATCAGCGTACTCAGGACAAATTGCACAATAACTTTTGGGGTCTTGTTACCCTTTGAAAAATAAAAATTGGGCGTGAAAAGATATTTCTTGTAGAATAAATATGAGTTTTTAATTTTATGGCTCTACGTTATAAATTTCTGTGAAGTCCTGGTGGTTCAAAGTGCTCACCACACATCTAGATAAGTTCCTTGAGGGGTCTAGTTTCCAAAATGGTGTCATTTGTGGCGGGTTTCCACTGTTTAGGTACATCAGGGTCTCTCCAAGCACGACATGGCGTCCAGCCAATTCTGCGTTAAAAAAGTCAAAACCGCGTTCCTTCCCTTCCGAGCTCTGCCATGAATGCCCAAACAGTGGTTTACCCCCACATATGGGGTATCAGCATACTCAGGACAAATTGCACAATAACTTTTGTGGTCTTGTTACCCTTGGGAAATTAAAGATTGGTGGTGAAAAGATCATTTTTGTGGAAAAATATGATTTTTTAATTTTACGTCTCTACGTTCTAAACTTGTGCGAAGCTCTTGGGGATACAAAGTGCTCACCACAGATCTAGATAAGTTCCTTAGGGGGTTTAGTTTCCAAAATAGGGACACTTGTGTGGGGTTTCCACTGTTAAGGCATATCAGTAGCTCTCCAAACGCGACATGGCGTCCAATCTCAATTCCAGCCAATTTTGGTTTGAAAAAGTCAAATGGCGCTACTTCCCTTTCGACCTCTGCCATGCGCCAAAACAGTGGTTCCCCCCATAAATGGGGTATCAGCATACTCAGGACAAATTGGACAACAACTTTTGGGGTCCAAGTTCTTCTTTTACTCTTGTGAAAATAAAAAAAAATTGTGACTATAAGATAATTTTTGTGAAAAAAAAAGGATTTTTTATTTTCATGCCCGGGCATTATAAACTTCTGTAAAGCACTTGGGTGTTCAAGGTGCTCACCACAGATCTAGATACTGTAGGTTCCTTAAGGGGTCTAGTTTCCAAAATGGGGTCACTTGTGGGGGGTTTCCACTGTTCAGGCACTGCAGGGGCTTTGCAAACGCAACATGACACCCATCAAAGTCTTTATTCCAAAACGTTGTTACATCCCTCCCGAGCCCTGCCGTGCACCCAAACAGTTCCCCCCCCCCCATTTATTCGGTATCAGCGTACTCAGGACAAATTGGACAACAACTTTTGGGGTCCAATCTCCTTGGGAAATATCAAAAACTGGGGACTAAACAATCATTTTTGTGGAAAATTTTTACTTTTTTTTCACGCCCAGGCAATATAAACTTTAGTGAAACACTTGGGGTTCAAAGTGCTCACCACAGTTCTAGATAAGTTCCTTATGGGGCCTAGTTTACAAAATGGTGTCAATTGTGGGGGGTTTCCACTGTTTAGGCACATCAAGGGCTTTCCAAACCCAATTTGGCGTCCAATCTCAATTCCAGCCAATTTTGGTTTGAAAAAGTCAAACTGCTCTCCTTCCCTTCTGAGCCCTGCCATGCGCCACATATGGGGTATCGGCGTACTCAGGAGAAATTGCACAACAACTTTATATGTCCCTTTTCTACTTTTACCCTTGTGAAAAAAAAAAATTGTTTGTAAAAGATCATTTTTGTGACTAAAAAGTTAAATGTTCATCTTTTCCTTCCACGTTGCTTCAACTCCTGTGAAGCACCTGAAGGGTTAATAAACTTCTTGAATGTGATTTTCAGTACCTTGAGGGGTGTAGTTTTTATAATGGCGTCACTTTTGGGTATTTTCTGCTATATAGACCCATCAAAGTGACTTCAAATGTGAGGTGATCCCTAAAAAAAATGGTGTTGTAAAAATTAGAAATCGCTGGTCAACTTTTGCCCCTTGTAACGTCCTAACAAAAAAAAATTTTGGTTCCAAAATTGTGCTGATGTAAAGTAGACATGTGGGAAATGTTATTTCTTAACTATTTTGTGTGACCTATTTCTCTGTTTTAAGTGCATAAAAATTCAAATTTTGAAAATTGAAAAATTTTCAAAATTTTCGTCATATTTCCATTTTTTTCATGAAGTACAATATGTCACAAGAAAACATTCTCAGACTTGCGAAGATCCGTTGAAGCATTCGAGTTATAACCTCATAAAAAGACTGATTAGAATTGGAAAAATTGGCCCCATCATTAACGTGCAAACAACCCTTGGGGGTAAAGGGGTTAAATATATATATGCTGTTAGCCGACACCTATTACTAGTCCTGAGTTTCCCAAACACATGCACATTTGATCAAGTGGGCAAGTGTTTTCATTGGGGGTTGAGGAATCGCCGCTGTCAATCACATCTGGCAGCTTGAATGCCGTGCGAATAAAGGATCGGCCATATTGAAATTCAATATGCCTAATTTTACTTACCTCTGACATCTGCTGCAAAGACACCCATATTGGCTGGTCAACTAACTCTGCCAAAATGCGTGTTTTCAGCAAAATTCATCCAATATATATGGAAACCTTAAAACTATTGCTCGAGTGATTAGAAGATGAGAACAAGGTTTGCAGATTGTGCCTTCAAGGAGAATTGCTCAGTTGCGTCACACTAAACTGTGGCTCTTCATAGAAAAGACAATGATAGAAGGCAATTAAAATACAATCAATGCGGCAGCTTCAATCATGGAGGAATGTCACGTACCCGTACACGGCAGCGGCCTTTGCTAAACGTAATGAGACATTAAGTGGATTTAACTGCTCAGCTCCAAATGCTTGAACTGCTTGCTATACCGATTGTGCTATTTCCCGTCTGTCGCCGCAGTAAAATGTTAGGATTGCCATGGTTATTAAATGTCATCTGTAAATGCAATATAAATGGTGGCTTCGGGCTACAGATACACAATTATATAAAGAAGTCACCTGAAAGTGATGCTTTAAAGGGAATCTGTCACCAGGTTTTTACCACCCCATCTGAAATCAGCATGATGTAGGGGCAGAGACATTTATACCAGTGATGTGTCACTTTCTGGGCTGCTTGTTGTATTTTTTTTAAAAATCAGTATTTTCTCTGCTGCAGATCTATTATTTCTCAGAATGCTGAGCTCTGTAAAACCCCTCCCACACAACTGATTGACCACTTTCTGCCTATCCACAGCGTACACAGCTGTCAATCAGTGGCATGGGCCAGGTTATATAAAGCTTATGTATATGACTACATGAACGGGTTTATTCTCTACTGATAATCTCCTGCAGATAAAACAGGTATTTTATCAAAAGTAGAACAAGCAGCCCAGTAAGTGACATATCGCTGGAATCAGAGTCGCAGTCTCTACATTATGTTTCTTTTAGATTATATGGCAAAAACCTTGTGACAGATTCCCTTTAAGGCAAAGACTGTTGGCAATCTTGTTATGAGAATGGGTTGCTGCATGCAGTGTTTATATGTTTTTACTTTTTTAAATAGGAGAACAGAATAAAAAACAGCTGTGGTTATATTGTATCTGACCGTAATCACAACACTGTGCAATGATAAGTCTTTGTGCTTCCTCATCAATCCGCATACCTTCTCTGATGCAGTGACTGAGTTTAGTGGACTTCCGGGAATAATGACCTGGCTGAACCCAATATAGCTTCCCCACCTTAGATCTGGTATGTCACCAGAAAACTCTGCAACGCATTTATTAGGGACCGTTTACACGGACTGACCGCTGGCACTAAACTACTGCTGATTGGTAAACCTTTACAGATCGGCGATCGTTTATGATGCACATGAAATGATTCATAATGCATCTTCTAGTGCACCTAAGCCGCCATTGTTCTCGTCAGCGCAGGTCCTGTTTACACAGAACGAAGCTCCGCCGAGAACGACGATCTTTTGTGAAAACCAAAAGACCAGCAGCCTGTTTACACTGAAAGATTATGGTAAGATGAGTGTTCTTGAGAATACTCATTCACACTAATCGCAACCCGACATCTTTGGCTGGAGTCACACACAACCACAAAAAATCGGTCCGTTTTAGACGGTCGACAATCGGATCAAAATAAAAACATCACACATCCTTCTGGCATCCGATTTCCTTCAAAGATGCGATTTAATCGCATGTGTGTGTACCTTGTAACATCCGATTTTCATCCGACTTGCGAGATTTTCTCGCAGGCTTGCAAAACTGACATATAATGGATCCAAAAGAATAGTATTTCAATCACAAAAGAAAGAATAGATATATACACATAGAACACATATATATATATATATATATATGTCATTGTGACATATATATATACATATATTTATAATTCTTACACTTCTACATACTGTTATAGCCGCTAATTCAATTGCCGCCTTCAGTGAAATCACAGAAGCCGACATGAAATGATACATTGTTTCCACACATTTAACCATGTAATTTCATGTATTTTTATATACAGTGCCTACAAGTAGTATTCAACCCCTGCAGATTTAGCTGGTTTGATAAGATGCAAATAAGTTAGAGCCTTCAAACTGCAAACGAGAGTAGGATTTATTAACAGAAGCATAAATCTTACAAAACAAAAAGCTATGTTGCTCAGTTGAATTTTAATAAATTTTAAACATAAAAGTGTGGTCAATTATTATACAACCCCTATGTTTAATATTTCGTGGAATAACCCTTGTTTGCAATTACAGCTAATAATCGTCTTTTATAAGACCTGATCAGGCCGGCACAGGTCTGTGGAGTTATCTTGGCCCACTCCTCCATGCAGATCTTCTCCAAGTTATCTAGGTTCTTTGGGTGTCACATGTGGACTTTAATCTTGAGCTCCTTCCACAAGTTTTCAATTGGGTTAAGGTCAGGAGACTGACTAGGCCACTCCAACACCTTGACTTTTCCCTCTTGAACCAGGCCTTGGTTTTCTTGGCTGTGTGCTTTGGGTCGTTGTCTTGTTGGAAGATGAAATTACGACCCATCTGAAGATGTTGTTGTCCTTGGGTTAGCCTTGACTCTTCGGACAAGCCTGGCCTCGGCACGGGAGGAAACTTTCAAAGGCTGTCCAGGCCGTGGAAGGCTAACAGTAGCTCCATAAGCCTTCCACTTACGGATGATGCTACCAACAGTGGAGACAGGTAGGGCCAACTCCTTGGAAAGGGTTTTGTACCCCTTGCCAGCCTTGTGACCCTCCACGATCCTGTCTCTGATGGCCTTGGAATGCTCCTTTGTCTTTTCCATGTTGACCATGTATGAGTGCTGTTCACAAGTTTGGGGAGGGTCTTAAATAGTCAGAAAAGGCTGGCAAAAGAGATCATTAATCCACACATGTGAAGCTCATTATTCTTGGTGCCTGAACTACTTCTTAATACTTTAGGGGGACCAAACAGAATTCTTGTGGTTTGAGGGGTTGAATAATAAATGACACTCTGAATTAACTTTTAACGTTTTTAAAAAAAAAAAAAAAATTAAAACAAAAATTTTTGCTGCAGTGCATTTCCCACTTCCAGGCTGATCTACAGTACAAATGTCACAATGCCAAGTTAATTCCGCATGTGTCAACCAGCTAAATCTGCAGAGGGTTGAATACTACTTGTAGGCACTGTATGTTTGAAACATACAATTACATGAGTATATGTGTGCTAAATTTCAGACATGTAGGGGTTAATTAAAGGTGTAAATTCGTTGAAAAAAAATGCGTGGGCTCCCGCTGTATTTTCTCCACCAGACAGACAAAGCAAGCGAGTGGGGGCAGATAATAATAGCCTAGGGAGGGTACATTTTTTTTGTGCCCCCCCTGGCTACTAACATCTGCCCCCAGACACCCCAGAAAGGGCAAATCTATAATTAGATTCGCCCTTTCTGGCACTTTGCCCGTCTATTCCCATTGCCCTGTAGCGGTGGCGAATGGGTTAATAAGGGGTTAAAATGACCTTGCAATTAAAAGGTCACTTTAAGCCAGGTTAATAATTGATAGCTGTCAATTAGACAACTATCAATTATTAATCCTATTGTATGAAAGAAAAATCAAACACACACAGTTTAATAAAACAGAAGTTTAATGAAATAATCACACAGTTTTTGACCATATTTTATTTTCCTGTTAAAACCATTTCCTGTAATAAAAATAAAATAAAAAAGCAAAATTATACTTACCAATCCGATGTACAGTCAGGTCCCACGGTGTAATCCATCAGAAAGGGTTAACAGGTTACAGGTCGCAGAGAGCTAATAATGCTGTCTCAGACCTGTATTCCCCTGAATGAATAACTTCCTCTCCCAGCGAAAGTAGAGGAATAGATTCATGAATGGAGCTTAATTGATTTATTGGCAATTTAACTTTAGTGACCTGACCTAAAGGGAAAGTGGACACAATCAATTAAGCTTCATTCATGAAACACATCCTCTCCTGTCGCCAGGAGAGGAACTTATTCATTCATGAGCTTTGAGCTGAGCATGCAGGATTACTTGCACTGCTTGGCTCAAAGCTAGTTAACCCTTTGTGAAGGATTACAGCGTGGGACGTGACAGATCGGCGGAATAGGTAAGAATAATGTTGTTTTATTTCTTTTTCTTTATTTTAGGAGATCAATGGCTTCGCACGGATTAAGTGTAAAATAAAATATGGTCAAAAAAATGTATTTTTATTTCATTAAAATTATTTATTCTTAAAGTGTGTGTGTTTTTTTATTTACTTCAATAGGATTAATAATTGATAGTTGTCTAATTGACAGCTATCAATTATTAACCTGCCTTAAGGTCACCTTTCAATAGCAAGGTGACAGTAAGGTGAGATAATTAACCCATTCGCCACCGCTACAGGGCAATGGGAATAGACGGGCAAAGTGCCAGAAAGGGCGAATCTAATTATAGATTTGCCCTTTCTGGGGTGTCTGGGGGCAGATGTTAGTAGCCAGGGGGGGCACAAAAAAATGCACCCTCCCTGGGCTATTATTATCTGCCCCCACTCGCTTTGCTTTGTCTGTCTGGTGGAGAAAATACAGCGGGAGCCCACGCATTTTTTTTCAACGAAATTACACCTTTAATTAACCCCTACATGTCTGAAATTTTGCACAAATACACTCATGTAATTGTATGTTTCAAACATATATAAAAATACATGAAATTACATGGTTAAATGTGTGGAAACAATGTATCATTTCATGTCGGCTTCTGTGATTTCACAAAACCCGGCAATTGAATTAGCGGCTATTACAGTATGTAGAAGTCTAGGAACTATAAATATATGTATATATACATGTCACAATGACATGTATATATATATATATGTGTTCTATGTGTATATATCTATTCTTTCTAGTCTTTATTAAAGCTGTCAGTGTGATTTTACAGTATAGGCGGGGATGAATTGCCGGTTTTTCTAAAGGACACCGATGCGATTTCATCGCAAGTCACACAGTGTGGTCCGTTTGTAATCAGATTTTTCATCGCTCCCATAGACTTGCATTGGCGATAGTCGACCCACAATCGGTGACAATCGCAGCATGCTGCGATTGTACACGGACATTTAAAACGGACCACAAAAAATCTGATACTGGGAGCTGCTCCATAGATTAACATAGGTCCGACTGCAATGCGATATTTCATCGCATTGTAGTCGTCCGATTTTGTCGCCAGTGTGACTCCGGCCTTACATCCGAGATCTGACCTCATTTCTGGACAGATTGCTTAGAATCTCACTCTGGCAAACATCATTCCAGGTTGATCTGGTCATTTAGTCTCTTCTAAATTCAGGACGAGCCTCTGCTAGCTCATGCGCTACAAATCTTCTCAAGCTGATGTGTACATTAACTAATGGAGAAACGTCATTTGTTAAACTTTGAGGATTTACATAGCGGTGCTTGCTATAGGCGAGCCATGTGCCAAGAAACGTTTTTTTCACGGGCTAGCAGCCAAAACCTTCTAGGGTTATAGAAAAGCCTGGCTTACCTTGAAATCAATATTAGCTTCTTCATATACAGTTATACAATAGAAGACTATTTTGAGAAAGACAGAATATTATCGTGACGCCCATAACAGCTGATCTCTAGCTCTGGACAGTAATAATCAGATTAGCGTTGGATGCTGCCGGTAGAAGAACTGGGTGTTTATTGGTCTTACTTGTACTACTTTTTATATGTAACCACCATAAATGTTCTTAACGATGTTGTAGGAAATACCCGGGCATGTTGGTGTAGGTCATAGTATGGCTGCGTATGAAGAATAGGTGATTCATTCAGAAGTCAGATTGGGGGAGGGAGATATCAAAATTAGTGCACAAGATCAGAATGCAGAATTAGATTTCAGGGACTGGAACTGCTTTCTTCACAGTAGTTTGATAAATCTGCCTTATTTATTTTGCCATACCTTTATATGATCAGTTGAGTTTTAAAAAAAAAAAAAACGGATAGTAATTCTGAAAAATGACCAAGCTTTTAGAAAATAAAAGGTGTTAAAAGAGAAATTAGACTCAAAGTGCTTGCAGTGATGAGATTGTTAGAATTCTGTGTGGGCGCAGAGAAGAAATGAACCTTTGGAATATTAATACAATATAGTGAGTTATGGCCATAAAGAATTAAATGGATTTCCTTGAGAGTTCATTTATTTCAGGAATATACAAACCACAGAACTGGTAGGTCTGAGGTCCCTTGATATATGAGACTGTACTGTGAATGTGATGTGGAGTTTTCTAGGTAATCCATAACTTTTCGACTTATGTTAATATGGGGGAGATTACAACTGAATTGTTTGTCATGTGCTGGGACTGATGAGACCGTACAGAAGGAAGTAACATACCGTAAATTCCTGGTGCATGCCGGAGTACCTGTGCGAAGGGAAGCGTGTCCGGGGGTGCAGACGCCTCGTTTTATGGGACTGTTGGAAAATTAGTACATTTAACAGGTATCATTTATCATGAATTATTAAACTGCACCATCTGTGAACACCATGTGCTGAAATAGCCACAATACAGAGGTCGAGGCCTGATGATATGGCATTGTTGGCTAAACCAGGGCCAGACGCATGATAAATACATACTGTATATTTACTCTGTCTCTATACATATTAGACTTGGTTCCATATTTAGCCAACAAAATATACTCTTGCCTTTTGGAAATGGAAAATATAGATACAAAAGTGTCTATGATGTCCCCAGAAAGTGATAGCAATGACCCCTGTTATTTTTGGATAAAGTTAAAATGCATAGCTAAATTTATAGGGTTTTTTCCTTGAAAGACTGCTGGGACTCACAATCTTCACTAAATTAGGGGTTCCTAGTTCTACATTCCCGCAGTAAGGAGAAATTTGCATAGGGTGGCGGTAACGCATGTTCCCTGCTGCTTCATTCAATGCCCATGAGGTTGCTGGAAAAAGAAGAGTACAGCATACGTGTGACCGCTCCTCCATACAAACCTGTCCTCACTGCAGCATACGTGTGACCGTTCCTCCACACAAACCTGTCCTCAATGCAGCATACGTGTGACCGCTCCTCCATACAAACCTGTCCTCACTGCAGCATACGTGTGACCGCTCCTCCATACAAACCTGTCCTCACTGCAGCATACATGTGACCGCTCCTCCAAACAAACCTGTCCTCACTGCAGCATACGTGTGACCACCCCTCCATAGAAACCTGTCCTCACTGCAGCATACATGTGACCGCTCCTCTAAACAAACCTGTCCTCACTGCAGCATACGTGTGACCATCCCTCCATAAAAACCTGTCCTCACTGCAGCATACGTGTGACCACCCCTCCATAGAAACCTGTCCTCACTACAGCATACGTGTGATCGCTCCGCCATACAAACCTGTCCTCACTGCAGCATACGTATGACCGCTCCTCCATACAAACCTGTCCTCACTACAGCATATGTGTGACCACTCTGCTATACAAACGTGTCCTCACTGCAGCATACGTGTGACCGCTCCGCCATACAAACGTGTCCTCACTGCAGCATACGTGTGACCGCTCCTCCATGCAAACCTGTCCTCATTGCAGCATACGTGTGACTGCTCCTCCATACAACCTGTCCTCACTGCAGCATACGTGTGACCGCTCCACCATGCAGAGCTGTACTCACTGCACCATACGTGTGACCGCTCCTCCATCCATACAAACCTGTCCTCACTGCAGCATACGTGTGACTGCTCCTCCATACAAACCTGTCCTCACTGCAGCAAACGTGTGACCGCTCCATCATACAAAGCTGTCCTCACTGCAGCATACGTGTGACCGCTTCATCATACAAAGCTGTCCTCACTGCAGCATACGTGTGACCGCTCCTCCATACAAACCTGTCCTCACTGCAGCATACGTGTGACCGCTTTGCCATACAAACCTGTCCTCACTGCAGCATACGTGTGACCGCTTCATCATACAAAGCTGTCCTTACTGCAGCGTACGTGTGACCGCTCCTCCATACAAACCTGTCCTCACTGCAGCATACGTGTGACCGCTCCTCCATACAAACCTGTCCTCACTGCAGCATACATGTGACCGCTCCATCATACAAAGCTGTCCTCACTGCAGCATACGTGTGACCGCTTCATCATACAAAGCTGTCCTCACTGCAGCATACGTGTGACCGCTCCATCATACAAAGCTGTCCTCACTGCAGCATACGTGTGACCGCTCCATCATACAAAGCTGTCCTCACTGCAGCATACTTGTGACCGCTTCACCATACAAGCCTGTCCTCACTGCAGCATACGTGTGACCGCTGCATCATACAAAGCTGTCCTCACTGCAGCATACGTGTGACCGCTTCACCATACAAGCCTGTCCTCACTGCAGCATACGTGTGACCGCTTCACCATACAAAGCTGTCCTCACTGCAGCATACATGTGACCGCTCCTCCATACAAGCCTGTCCTCACTGCAGCATACGTGTGACCGCTTCACCATACAAAGCTGTCCTCACTGCAGCATACATGTGACCGCTCCTCCAAACAAACCTGTCCTCACTGCAGCATACTTGTGACCGCTTTGCCATACAAACCTGTCCTCACTGTGCTTAAGAACCCCGATCTAGTGATTGGGTGGGGTCCCCAACAGTCACTGTGTGGATAGATGATAAATGACAGTCCCCTTATATGTGCCTTTATAATTGTAACATAAAACTAGAGATTAGATCATAGTTTAAGTGATTGTCAGGAGACTGGAGCAAAACATTCAACTTCTATTAAAGGGAATGTTTCATCAGAAAACAGCCTGT
The DNA here is from genome assembly GCA_033576555.1 of Oophaga sylvatica. Taxonomy (NCBI): domain Eukaryota; kingdom Metazoa; phylum Chordata; class Amphibia; order Anura; family Dendrobatidae; genus Oophaga; species Oophaga sylvatica. The sequence continues at coordinate 378,910,698 of JARQOD010000004.1, read as the reverse complement.
TTATATCAAGCCTTTATGTTAATTGACTTAATATAAGATTTATACGTCCTGTTCTTCTCATGGACATTAGCAGCCAAGAGCTGACATAGACCCTATTTGCTTGCATAGACGTGTTATCTCAGCATGCTCAAGTTTGGCCAAAGGTAATTGTGAATGGAGAGGGAGTAGGGGACTTAGGGAGTAGGGGACTTATGTGTTATCTACTGTGTCTTTCATTGAAATCTAGTCTGTAATGACAGTAAGACTATTGGAATGCTATATGTACAGAACAGAAAATATAAGTCAACTATAAGGATAAGTGGTCAGTGAGAAAATGGCAAGATATTTTTTTTAACAAAGTAATATGAAAAATTGAAAACAGAAAAATATTGTCTCATTGTTGTTCGCTTTTCCCCTACCAGGACGGTTAAGGCCCCCATACTCATTACACTGAGGTTAGCTGAACCCGACCACATTAACTGGTTCTGGCGACAGTCTATTGTGTATGGGGGCCCTGAACAGATGATGTTGGGGGCGATAAGGATCTGTCATGTCTGATTTTGGACTGTTGATCCTTTTGTTCTCTAAGAGATAAGTTGCCGCCAGAGATGTCTCTCAGCAGCTCTCTTATGGAGAGCACAGGAGCTCTCTGCAGTGTGAGCGCTTTTATATATGGGTCCATCCGGCAAAATAAATGGGCAAGTCCATTTATCTAATTTGTATTGGAGGCCTGCAAGTGTCCAACACACAATTTAGTTCATGCTTGCTTAGAATTATAGGTGAGTGGATCGCTTCGCACTACCATGGTCCAGGTCAGTGGTCTCAAGCCATGGACAGGAGCTGCACAAGTTTACTTACCCTTCAGGATCCCAGGCTCGGCTTATAATTAGATTTGATGATGAGTATTGATAGTAAATAAGTTGCAAAATTGGTGCATTAATGTGCTGGAAAAAAAATGGAAGGAAAGCTGCAACTGTTGACGCATGCTGCACTAGTGGATAGAGATAAACAAGTTGTAATAAATCTCCACTAATAATCTGTCATATGTGTAAAGAGTAAAAAAAAAGTAAACTGTTTATGTGCTCCAGCTTGTATCATGCTGTGTCAGTGGTCTCATATAAATAGCTGGCTATACGATAAGGATAGAAAATCTTGAAATGATATTAAAAACAGATATCGCCAGCCATAAAACAGCCTTGTGTTTACAGCATGTGTTAAGAGATAAGTGAAGCAGTGTGTATTGTTCCAGTACCATTGTGCAGCATTCACATTGCGTTCCTTTACAAGTTTACATTTAGGCTAAGTGCACACGTTCAGGATTATTTGCATTTTTTTCACGGGAAAAAACGCGTCAAAAACGCATTAATTAAGCATCCTATCATTTAGAATGAATTACGCAATTTTTGTGCACATGGTGCGTTTTTTCCGCGAAAAAAAAGCATCTCGGAAAAAGAAGCAACATGTTCATTAATTTCGCAGAATTCTAGCGTTTTTCCCGCTATATTATTGACCTAGAAAGTTCAGGGAAAAATCACTGTAAAAACGCGTAAAATCCGCGCAAAAAACGTACAAAAACCGCGAAAAAACGTGCATTTTTACCGCGGAAAATGTCCGTTTTTGCTCAGGAATATTCTGCAAACATTCCTGAACGTGTGCACTTAGCCTGACAGTTGAACCCAGAAGTTTACATACACTATATAAAAAGACACATATACATGTTTTTCTCAATATCTGACATGAAATCAGAATAAACCTTTCCCGCTTTAGGTCAATTAGGATTACCATAATTATTAATGTTTGCCAAATGCCAGAATAATGAGAGAGAGAGAGAATATTTTAAGGCTTTTTTATTACTTACTACAAAGTCAAAAGTTTACATACACTAAGATTAATATGCCTTTAAACAATTCTGGACTGCCCATATGATGATGTCATGTGTTTGGAAGCTTTCTGATTTTTGGCAACATCTGAGTTAATTTGAGACACACCTGTGGATGTATTTAATGCACACCAGAAACACACTGCTGCTTTGTGTAGCATCAGGGGAAAGTCTAAAGAATTCAGCCAAGATATCAGGAAGAGAATTGTGGACATGCACAAGTCTGACTCTTCCTTGGGTACAATTTAAAGATACCTGAAGGTGCCTCATTCATCTGTACAAACAATTATACGCAAGTACAAACAAGATGGAAATGTCCAGCCATCATACCGCTCAGGAAGGAGACGGGTTCTGTGTCCCAGTGATGAATGTGCTTTGGTCCGACATGCGCATATCAACCCAAGGACAAAAGCAAAAGACCTTGTGAAGATGATGGCGGAAGCTGGTAAGATTGTGTCATTATCCACAGTGAAACGAGTACTGTATCAACATTTGCTGAAAGACCACTCTGCCAGCAAGAAGCCATTACTCCAAAAGAAACAAAAATAAGCCAGATTAGTGTTTGCACATGCACACAGGAACAAAGACCTTAATTTTTTGAGCCATGTCTTGTGTGTTGTGAATAGGCTGGAAATGAGTTCTGAGCAGAAGCTCCCTCTGGTGGTTACAAACGGTACTGGACTGTCCAGTGAAGATTGTGAGGATTGGGAATCAGGTGTTACTGACTGGTCTTATATAAGGGAGTCGCCTTCCCATCAGGGTTGCCGGTGATCAATTGTTCTGGTCTCAATCCTTGATTCCTGTTTCCTTGGTAGCCTGCTGTGTCGTTTCTGAATCTCCGGCTTACAGATAAGACATTTTCTTCTTTTTGTTTTTGTGCTTGATTTTTGCATTTTGTCCTGCACTTCTGTGGGGGCCTTCAGGGTCCCTTCTGGGGGCTTTTGCCCTCTCAGTTCAGTTAATAATAATAATAATAATAATCTTTATTTATATAGCGCCATCATATTCCGCAGCGCTTTACAGTTTAACAGTTTCAAAACACAAGTCATAAGTCACAACGTTAACAATACAGTAATTAAAGCAAAATAAGACGGCCCTGCTCGTGAGAGCTTACAATCTACAATGAGGTGGGGGAGATACAAAATACAGGTGTGTATATACAATGGTGCATTTACAATGATGGTCCAGCCATCTTAAGGGAGTGAGGGATGGATGGAGATAGTGAATGGGCTACACACACACACACACTTACACATAGAATGACTTTGATTAGTGAATGTGATAGGCCGCTCTGAACAGATGTGTTTTGAGGGAGCGCCTGAAACCATGCAAATTGTGGATAGTCCTAATTTCTTGGGGTAGAGCATTCCAGAGGATTGGCGCAGCGCGGGAGAAGTCTTGGAGTCGGGAGTGGGAGGTACGGATTAGTGCAGAGGTTAGTCGAAAGTCGTTTGCAGAGCGCAGCAGTCGGTTAGGCCGATAGATAGAAATGAGGGAGGAGATGTAGGGGGGTGCTGCAGTGCGGAGAGCTTTGTGGGTGAGAACAAGTACTCAGTTCAGCCACTGATGTTTGTACATTTGCTTTTTCCAGTTTTTTCAGTGGCTGCTGTTTTGTTTTTGGTTACACCAGAGAACTAATTTAGGTGGTAGAGGTCGTGTGATCTCAGGTGTTTTTGAAATTAGTAGAGTTGGTGCTTTTCAGGGTTTTTTGGGATTGCAGTAAGTGCCCTTCCTATCCTTTTCTATTTAGTAAGTTTGGGCCCAACGTTTGCTCATACTATTTTCTGTCTGTGTCAGTATTTCTTCTTGTCTAACCGCCATTACATGTTTGGGGGCTTTCTATGTTCTTTGGGGATCTGCTCCGGGGCAGATAGCTTTCCTCTTTCTATCTTTAGGTGTAGTTAGTTTCTCAGGCTGTGACGAGGCGTCTAGGACCAACGTAGGAACGCTCCACGGCTGCCTCTAGTTGTGGTGGTTAGTCAGGGTACTGCAATCTCATAGTTTCCAACTGCTCTGGTGTATTTCCTTTTTTGCCTGCTCTCCTCAGCTACCAAATCATAACAGTATCACCGGCCTAAACTGAAAATTATATTGTACTCACAGAAGGGAAAAATATTGTGGAAAGAAAAAAGTTGTCAGAGATTTTTTTTTTTTTTTTTTCTGTTTGTTGCATTTTTTTTTCCCTCTGTATCTCTGGGTGCTGAGGAGGATTTTTTTTCTCTCTCAATGGAGTTTGCACAGTTGTCTGGCCGTGTGGATCAGCTTGCCACTGAAGTTCGGAGTATTGCTACCTATCTTGCTAGGTTGCCTGTTGTGGAACCTAGGATCCCCATGCCAGATTTGTTTTTAGGGGATCGAGCTAAGTTTCTGAATTTCAAAAATAACTGTAAATTGTTTTTTGCCTTAAAATCTAAGTCCCCAGGGAACGCAGCGCAGCAGGTTCAAATTGTCATCTCTCTCCTGCGTGGCGACCCTCAGGATTGGGCTTTTCCCTGACACCTGGGGATTCTGTTTTGAGTGATGTTGATGCGTTTTTTCAGGCTTTGGGGTTATTGTACGATGAGCCTAATGTCACTGATCAAGCTGAAAAAACTTTGTTGGCATTAAGTCAGGGGCTTGAGGACGCTGAGTTATACTGTCAGAGATTCCGTAAGTGGGCAGTCCTGACCAAATGGAATGACGACGCTTTGGCAGCTCTTTTTCGGAAGGGACTGTCAGATAATATAAAGGATGTTATGGTGGGATTCCCTGTTCCCTCTGGTCTCAATGATTCTATGTCATTAGCAATTCAAATTGACAGACGTTTGCGTGAGCGGAAAGGTATGCGTGGAATAATGTTGCCTTGTGAACCTGCTTCTGAATCCATGCAGTGTGATAGAGTGGTTTCTGGGGCACAGCGTCATGAATTTCGAAAGCGCAATGGGTTATGTTTCTACTGTGGTGATGCCTCTCATGCTATTTCAGTCTGCCCTAAGCGGGGAAGACGTTTTGCACGCTCAGTTGTCTTGGGTAGTGTTCAGACTAAGTTTTTATTAACTGTTACCCTGATATGCTCTCTGTCCTCATTTTCTGCTCAGGCTTTTGTTGATTCTGGAGCAGCTATTAACCTGATGGATTTTGATTTTGCTAAACGTTGTGGGTTTCCCTTGATACCCCTACGGAAGTCTATTCCCCTACTGGGGATCGATTCTACCCCTTTGGCTGAGAATAAACCTCAGTTCTCTACTCAGGTGATAATGAGGGTAGAACCTGATCATCAGGAGAGTTGCAAATTTTTGGTTCTGTATAATCTGCATGACATTATCGTACTGGGTTTCCCTTGGTTACAGTTTCATAATCCTGTTTTGGATTGGAAATCTGTGTCTGTTACCAGTTGGGGCTGCCAATGTGTTAATACCAACACTCCTGTTTTTTCTGCCTCCCCCCAGGCTCAGGATGTTCCTGACTTTTTGATTGATTTTTCTGATGTGTTTAGCGAAAGTAAATCTGCATCCTTACCTCCCCATAGGAGCTATGACTGCGCTATTGAATTAGTGCCTGGTAGTAAATTCCCTAAAGGTCGCCTTTTTAACTTGTCTGTACCTGAACATGACGCTCCTGTTCTACGGCAGCCTGATGTTTCTCTACCATTTCAGGTGGAGGTGGATGCCTCTGAAATTGGGGCAGGTGCCGTTTTGTCCCAAAGAGATCCAGAGACCTCTAAAAGTAACCCTTGTGCCTTTTTCTCTCGAAAATTTTCTCCCACTGAACGTAATTATGACGTGGGTAATCGGGAGTTATTAGCCATGAAGTGGGCTTTTGAAGAGTGGAGACATTGGCTGGAGGGAGCCAAACATCAGGTGGTGGTCTTTACGGACCATAAGAATCTAGTTTATCTGGAATCTGCCAAGCGACTTAATCCTAGACAGGCCAGGTGGGCCTTGTTTTTCACACGTTTTAATTTTGTGGTTTCATTTCTTCCTGGCACTAAAAATGTTAAGGCGGATGCCCTCTCCAGGAGTTTCCTGGCGGACTCTCCTGAGTTATCTGATCCTTCTGTTATTTTGAAAGAGGGTGTAGTTCTTTCCGCCATCTCGCCCAATTTGAGACTGGCTCTGGAGGGGTGTCAGGAGGATAAGCCCGAGCACTGCCCTGTTGGGAAATTGTTTGTCCCAGACCAGTGGAAAAAGAGTGTAATGTCTGAGATTCATTATTCCGCGTTGGCCGGTCATCCCGGAATTTTTGGTACCAGAGACTTGGTTAGTCGGTCCTTTTGGTGGTCTACCTTGTCTCGTGATGTCAGGGAGTTTGTGCAGTCCTGCGGGACTTGCTCTCGCTCCAAGCCTTGCTCTCGTTCTAGTGGTTTGTTGATGCCATTACCTGTGCCCAAGAGACCATGGACCCATATCTCTATGGATTTCATTTCCGACCTCCCTGTTTCTCAGAGAATGACCGTCATCTGGGTGATTTGCGATAGGTTTTCCAAGATGATACATCTTGTGCCATTACCTAAGTTGCCTTCCTCCTCTGAATTGGTGCCTTTGTTCCTTCAGCACGTGGTTCGTTTACACGGCATTCCTGAGAACATTGTGTCTGACAGAGGAGTCCAGTTTGTTTCCAGATTTTGGAGGACCTTTTGTTCTAAAATTGGTGTTCAATTGTCTTTCTCCTCGGCGTTTCATCCTCAGACCAATGGTCAAACTGAGAGAACAAACCAGACATTGGAGACTTATCTAAGATGCTTTGTGTCTGCTGATCAGGATGACTGGGTCTCTTTTTTGCCTTTGGCTGAGTTTGCTCTTAATAATAGGGCTAGCTCTGCCACTTTGATGTCTCCATTTTTCTGTAATTCTGGGTTTCACCCTCGATTTTCTTCAGGACAGACGGAGGCTTCTGTCTGTCCAGGTGTTGACTCTGTTGTGGAGCGTATGCAACAGATTTGGGACCAGGTAGTGGAGAGGTTGTCAGGAGAGGGCCCAGCGGTTTGCTAACCGGCATAGGACTGATGGTCCTCGGTTTAAAGTGGGGGACTTGGTCTGGTTGTCCTCAAGAAATATTCCTATGAGAGTGGCATCTCCTAAATTTAAGCCTAGGTTCATTGGACCTTATAAGATCATGGAGATTCTTAATCCTGTTTCTTTTCGTTTGCTTCTTCCAGGGACATTTAAGATCCATAACGTGTTCCACAAGTCCTTGTTGAAGAGGTTTGTTGAGCCAGTGGTTCCTACTACTGTGCCTCCTGACCCTGTTTTGGTTGAGGGCAATCTGGAGTATGTGGTTGAGAAAATATTGAATTCTCGTTTTTCTAGACGGAAACTCCAGTATTTGGTTAAATGGAGAGGTTATGGTCAGGAAGACAATTCTTGGGTGTTTGCTTCGGACATCCATGCTAGGAGACTCATCCGTGCTTATCATAGAACTCATCCTGACCGACCTGGTTGCTCAAATGAGGGTTCGGTGACCCCTCCTCAAGGGGGGTACTGTTGTGAATAGGCTGGAAATGAGTTCTGAGCAGAAGCTCCCTCTGGTGGTTACAAACGGTACTGGACTGTCCAGTGAAGATTGTGAGGATTGGGAATCAGGTGTTACTGACTGGTCTTATAAAGGAGTCGCCTTCCCATCAGGGTTGCCGGTGATCAATTGTTCTGGTCTCAATCCTTGATTCCTGTTTCCTTGGTAGCCTGCTGTATCGTTTCTGAATCTCCTGCTTACAGATAAGACATTTTCTTCTTTTTGTTTTTGTGCTTGATTTTTGCATTTTGTACTGCACTTCTGTGGGGCCTTCAGGGTCCCTTCTGGGGGCTTTTGCCCTCTCAGTTCAGTTAATAATAATAATAATAATAATCTTTATTTATATAGCGCCATCATATTCCGCAGCGCTTTACAGTTTAACAGTTTCAAAACACAAGTCATAAGTCACAACGTTAACAATACAGTAATTAAAGCAAAATAAGACGGCCCTGCTCGTGAGAGCTTACAATCTACAATGAGGTGGGGGAGATACAAAATACAGGTGTGTATATACAATGGTGCATTTACAATGATGGTCCAGCCATCTTAAGGGAGTGAGGGATGGATGGAGATAGTGAATGGGCTACACACACACACACACTTACACATAGAATGACTTTGATTAGTGAATGTGATAGGCCGCTCTGAACAGATGTGTTTTGCCCTCTCAGTTCAGTTCAGCCACTGATGTTTGTACATTTGCTTTTTCCAGTTTTTTCAGTGGCTGCTGTTTTGTTTTTGGTTACACCAGAGAACTAATTTAGGTGGTAGAGGTCGTGTGATCTCAGGTGTTTTTGAAATTAGTAGAGTTGGTGCTTTTCAGGGTTTTTTGGGATTGCAGTAAGTGCCCTTCCTATCCTTTTCTATTTAGTAAGTTTGGGCCCAACGTTTGCTCATACTATTTTCTGTCTGTGTCAGTATTTCTTCTTGTCTAACCGCCATTACATGTTTGGGGGCTTTCTATGTTCTTTGGGGATCTGCTCCGGGCAGACAGCTTTCCTCTTTCTATCTTTAGGTGTAGTTAGTTTCTCAGGCTGTGACGAGGCGTCTAGGACCAACGTAGGAACGCTCCACGGCTGCCTCTAGTTGTGGTTAGTCAGGGTACTACAATCTCATAGTTTCCAACTGCTCTGGTGTATTTCCTTTTTTGCCTGCTCTCCTCAGCTACCAAATCATAACACTTGTGGTCTGATGAAACTAAAATTGAACATTTTGGGCATAATGACTATCGTTATGTTCGGAGGAAAAAGGGAGAAGCTTGGAAGCCTAAGAACACCATCCCAACTGTGAAACACAGGGGTGGCAGCATCATGTTGTGTGGTTGTTTTGCTGCAGTAGGGACTGGTGCACTTCACAAAATAGATGGCATCATGAGAAAAGAAGATTATGTGGCAATACTGAAGCAACATCTCAAGACATCAGCCAGGTAGTTAAAGCTTGGGCGGAAATGGGTCTTCCAAATGGACAATGACTTGAAGCATACTGCCAAAATGGTAACAAAATGGCTTAAGGATAACAAAGTCAATGTTTTGGAGTGGCCATCACAAAGCCCTGATCTCAATCCTATTGAAAATTTATGGATAAAGCTGAAAAAGCAGTTGCGAGCAAGGCGACCCACAAACCTGGATCAGTTACACCAGTTTTGTCAGGAGGAATGGACCCAAATTCCGACCAACAATTGTGAGAAGTTTGTGGAAGGTTATCCCAAACGTTTCACCCAAGTCATTCAGTTTATGGGCAATGGTACCAAATACTAATGAAATGTATATGATCTTTTGACTTTGCAGTAAGTAATAAAATGCCTTAAATCACATTTTCTCTCTCATTATTCTGGCATTTGGCAAATATTAATAATTATGGTAATCCTAATTTACCTAAAATGGGAAAGGTTATTCTGATTTCATGTCAGATATTGAGAAAAACATGCATATGTGTCTTTTTATATAGTGTATGTAAACTTCTGGCTTCAACTGTATGTAATAATCATTTATGGTTAACAGTAGTTGAAACATACATTATACTTTATAAGATTTGTAAAATGTGCAATGCCTTACAAATACCCGAAAAATATACACAAGAAAACCCATAAATAATACATGTCCCCAACTTGTCCTTTTGTGCAGTCTTTAATGATTTTACTCCGCGCCTTGAAAAGTAAACAGACATAACAATTATCAGCAACAATCAGACAATCATTGCAATAAGTGTACTGAAGTCACTGCAATTCATCAGTGCAAATTTGTTTTATCCATTAAAACTAGTAAAGAGAGTGATTTTTTAATGGAAAGAAAAAACATTTTCAAATACCATATGAGACAACTCTAAAGCTGGCCATGTGCCTCAAGGGTATGTCACACTAAGCGAGATCGCGCAAGCGACAGCGATTTCATGACGCAGCAGCGACATCGTTAGCGATGTCGCTGTGTGTGACATGTAGCGTCGATGTGGCCCCCGTTGCGATGTCGCTGATCGTGCACGAACAGTTTGGGCCGTATTTTGATCGTTGGCGTCCCGCTGGTGAGCCTGAATCGCTGAGTGTGACACCTTTTGTGAACGATGTGCGACCTCGTTGACGACTCATAGATGAAGATGGCCCAATGAACGAGCGATTGTCAGCCGCTGATGGCTCCAACCACACTTCAGATTATACTGGCCGGTGATGTGTGGTGGCTGCATTGAATAGAGTTTCTTTACAGCCGGTGCATATAAGCAGCTGGGAACACCTAACACGTCTCACCAATGTTTTACGAATGTTCTCTTGTATTCATTTTATTCAGTCCAGCCATTTTCCTCAACTTTGATATGTCTGTAAGGAGCACTGTAACAGTGAGGACAGAGTGTGCCCATATATTTGCCAGTAAAGATTAGCAAAAAAGACTGCGTCTTATTGTGGAGATGCCAGTGTGTTTATTGATTTCAGTGGAGATTATGTACAGGCAGTTCCAACTCTTAGTTATGAACCAAAGATATTAACCCCTTTCTGACATTAGACGTACTATCCCGTCCATGGGACCTGGGCCCGTATGACCACGGACGAGATAGATCGTCATACACGATCAGCCGCGCTCACGGGGGGAGCATGGCCGGGTGTCAGGTGATTCTCACAGCTGACACCCAGCACTAAGTGTCAGGAGCGGTCACAGACCAAACATGATCGCAGCGTTCCGGCAGCATAGGGAAGCATCATGCAGGGAGGGGGCTCCCTGCGTGCTTCCCTGAGACCCTCAGAACAGCACGACGTGATCACATTCTGAGGGTCTCCTCCCGGCAGGCCCCCGGATCCAAGATGGCCGCGGGGTCCTTCAGGGAGGTGGCTTGTCAGTGCCTGATAAGAGCAGGCATCGGCAAGCCTCCTGCACTGCCTGTCAGATCGCTGATCTGACACAGTGCTCTGCAAAGTGTCAAATCAGCGATCTGACACTATATAGTGATGTCCCACCCTGGGACAAAGTAAAAAAAAAAAAAATGAACATGTGTAAAAATATTTTTTAAAAAATCCCTAAATAAAAAAAAATAATTCCCTAATAAACACATTATTTTTATGTAAATAAAAAAAACTGTAAAAGTACACGTTTAGTATCACCGCGTCCGTAATGACCTACCCTATAAAACTGTCCCTCTAGTTAACCCCTTTAGTGAACCCCTTAAAAAAAAAACAAGGCAAAAAAACTGCTTTATCATCATACCGCCGAACAAAAAGTGGAATAAGGCTAGTTTCACACTAGCGTTTCACTGACCTGCGTCGGTCTGCGCATGGCTTCCGCTAAGCTCCGCCCCGGCCGCTCCGCCTATGGGCGCATGACGCTGCATGCGACCTGCGTACCCTAACTTTAGCATTGGGTACGCAGGCCGTGCGCAGTTATGCGTTTGCCGGCGCATGCGTCCTTTTGACGGTGCACCGAACTACGCCAAACACACCGTGTTGCATTTTGGTGAGCTCGGCGCACCGTCAAAAGGATGCATGCCTGCGCACGACCTGCGTACCTAATGCTAAAGATAAGGTACGCAGGTTGCATGCAGCGTCATGCACCCATAGGCGAAGCGACCGGGAGGAGGTGCGGCCTGGTGCGGAGCTTAGCGGCGGCCGTGCGCAGGTTAGTGATGAAATGCTAGTGTGAAACTTGCCTCACACGCGATCAAAAAGACAGATATAAATAAGCATGGTACTGCTGAAAACATCATCTTGTCCCACAAAAAAAGAGCTGCCATGCAGCTCCATCAGCGAAAAAGTAAAAAAGTTATAGCTCGCAGAATAAAGCAATGCAAAAATAATTATTTTGTATATAAAATTGTTTTTATTGTATAAAGGCGCCAAAACATAAAAAAATAATATATATGAGGTATCGCTGTAACCATACTAACCCGAAGAATATAACTGCTTTATCAATTTTACCACACGCGGAATGGTATAAACGCCCCCCCAAAAAAGAAATTCATGAATTGCTGTTTTTTTTTCGTTCTGCCTCCCAAAAATCGTAATAAAAATCGATCAAAAAATGTTATGTGCCCAAAAATGGTACCAATAAAAACAACAACTCGTCCTGCAAAAAATAAGACCTTACGTGACTCTGTGGGCTAAAATATGGAAAAATTATAGCTCTCAAAATGTGATGATGCAAATAAAAGCGTCTTTTAGCGTGTGATAGCTGCTAAACATAAAAACCCGCATAAATAGTAAATCAATCCCCCCTTTATCACCCCCTTAGTTAGAGAAAAATAATAAAATTAAAAAAATGTATTTATGTCCATTTTCCCAATAGGGTTAGGGTTGGGGCTAATGTTAGGGTTAAGGTTGGGGCTAAAGTTAACGTTAGGGTTGGGCCTAGGGTTAGGGTTGGGGCTAAAGTTAGGGTTAGGATTGGGGCTAAAGTTAGGATTAGGGATGGGATTAGGGTTAGGGATGTGTTAGGGTTAGGTTTGTGGTTAGGGTTATGGTTAGGGTTGGGATTAGGAGTGTGTTGGGGTTAGGGTTGGAGTTAGAATTGTGGGGTTTCCACTGTTTAGGCAGATCAGGGGCTCTCCAAACGCAACATGGCGTCCAGCCAATTCCGAGCTCTGCCATGCACCCAAACAGTGGTTTATCCCCACATATGGGATATCAGCGTACTCAGGACAAATTGCACAATAACTTTTAGGGACTTGTTACCCTTGGGAAAATAAAAATTTGGGTGAAAAGATAATTTTTGTGGAAAAAAATATTTTTTAATTTTACTGCTCTACGTTATAAACTTGTGTGAAGCACTTGGGGATTCAAAGTGCTCACCACAGATCTAGATAAGTTCCTTATGGGTCTATTTTCCAAAATGGGGTCACTTATGTGGGGTTTCCACTGTTTAGGCACATCAGGGGCTCTCCAAAACTCAATTCCAGCCAATTTTGGTTGGAAAAGGTCAAATGGCGCTCCTTCCCTTCCGAGCTCTGCCGCGCGCCCAATCAGTGGTTTCCCCCCACATATGGGGTATCAGCGTACTCAGGACAAATTGGACAACAACTTTTGGGGTCCAATTTCTCCTGTTACCCCTGGGAAAATAAAAAATTGGTGACTAAAAGATCATTTTTGTGGGAAAAAAAATCGGATTTTTTATTTTCATGCCCGGGCATTATAAACTTCTGTCAAGCACTTGGGGGTTAAAAGTGCTCACCACAGTTTCCACTGCTTAGGCACATCAGGGGCTCCGTAAACTGAACATGACACCCATCAAAGTCTGCATTCCAAAAAGTCATTACTTCCCTTCCGAGCCCTGCCGTGCGCCCAAACAGTTTCCACCCCCCTACATATGGGGTATCAGCGTACTCAGCACAAATTGGACAACAACTTTTTGGGTCCAATTTCCTTGGAAAAAAATCAAAAATTGGGGACTAAAAAATCATTTTTGTGGAAAGTTAAATTTTTTTTTCACGCCCAGGCATTATAAACTTTAGTGAAACACTTGGGGGTTCAAAGTGCTCACCACAGATCTTGATAAGTTGCTTAGGGGGTCTAGTTTCCAAAATGGTGTCACTTGTAGGGGTTTTCACTGTTTAGGCACATCAGGGGCTCTCTAAACGCGACATGGCGTCCAATCTCAATTCCAGCCAATTTTGTTTTGAAAAAGTCAAATAGTGCTCCTTCCCTTCCGAGCCCTGCCGAGCACCCAAACAGTGGTTTGCCCCCACATATGGGATATCGGCGTACTCAGGAGAAATTGTACAACAACTTTATCTGTCCATTTTCTTATTTTACTTTACAGTTGTGAAAATGATTAAAATGTTTATAAATGATCTTTTTTGTGACTAAAACGTTAAATGTTCATTTTTTCCTTCCACATTGCTTCAGCTCCTGTGAAGCACCTGATGGGTTAATAAACTTCTTGAATGTGGTTTTGAGTACGTTGAGGGGTGCAGATTTTAGAATGGTGTCACTTTTGGGTATTTTCTGCTATATAGACCCCTCAAAGTGACTTAAAATGTGAGAATGTGAGGTGGTTCCAAAAAAAATGGTTTTGTAAATTTTGTTGTAAAAATGACAAATCGCTGGTCAACTTTTAATTCATAACTTCCTAAGAAAAAAAAAATTTGTTTACAAAATTGGGCTGATGTAAAGTAGACATGTGGGAAGTGTTATTTATTAACAATTTTTGTGACATATTTCTGTGTTTTAACCCCTTCACCCCCAAGGGTGGTTTGCACGTTAATGACCGGACCAATTTTTACAATTCTGACCACTGTCTCTTTATGAGGTTATAACTCTGGAACGCTTCAACGAATCTTCACGATTCTGACATATTGACATATTGTACATATTGACAGATTGACATCGTGACATATTGTACTTCACGTTAGAAGTAAAATTTCTTCGATATAACTTTTATTTCGATATAACGTTTATTTTTGAAAAAAAACGCAAATATGGCGAAAATTTTTTAAATTTTGCAATTTTCAAACTTTGAATTTTTATTCCCTTAAAACAGAGAAATATATCACACAAAATAGTTAAGAAATAACATTTCCCACATGTCTACTTTACATCAGCACAATTTTGGAACCAAAATTTTTTTTTGTTAGGAAGTTATAAGGGTTAAAAGTTGACCAGCGATTTCTCATTTTTACAACAAGATTTACAAAGCCATTTTTTTAGGGACCACCTCTCATTTGAAGTCACTTTGAGGGGTCTATATGGCAGAAAATACCCAAAAGTGACACCATTCTAAAAACTGCACCCCTCAAGGTACTCAAAACCACATTCAAGAAGATTATTAACCCTTCAGGTGCTTCACAGGAACTAAAGCAACGTGGAAGGAAAAAATGAATATTTAACTTTTTAGCCACAAAAATGATCTTTTACAAACTTTTTTTTTATTTTCACAAGGGTAAAAGGAGAAAATGGACAGATAAGGTTGTTATGCAATTTCTCCTGAGTACGCCAATACCCAATATGTGGGGAAAACCACTGTTTGGGCACACGGCAGAGCTCGTAAGGGAAGGAGCGCCGTTTGACTTTTTCAAACAAAAATTGGCTGGAATTGAGATTGGACGCCATGTCGTGTTTGGAGAGCCCCTGATGCGCCTAAACAGTGGAAACCCCCACAAGTGACACCATTTTGGAAACTAGACCCCCTAAGGTACTTATCTAGATCTGTTGTGAGCACTTTGAACCCCCAAGTGTTTCACAAAAGCTTATAATGCCTGGGTGTGAAAAAAAAAAAAAATTTCCACAAAAATGATTTTTTAGTCCCAAATTTTTGAATTTTCCCAAGGAAATTGGACCCCAAAAGTTGTCCAATTTGTCCTGAGTACGCTGATACCCCATATGTGGGGGGGGGGCGAAACTGTTTGGGTGCACGGCAGGGCTTGGAAAGGAAGTAGTAACGTTTTGGAATGCAGACTTGATGGGGGTCATGTTCCGTTTGCAGTGCCCCAGATGAGCCTAAACAGTGGAAACCCCCCACAAGTGACCCCATTTTGGAAACTAGACCCCTAAGGAACTTATCTAGATCTTTGGTGAGCACTTTGAACTCCCAAGTGCTTCACACAAGTTTATAATGCCCGTGCATGAAATAAAAAATCCTATTTTTTTCCCACAAAAATTATCTTTTAGTCACTAATTTTTTATTTTCCCAAGGGTAACAGGAGAAATTGGACCACATAAGTTGTTGTCCAATTTGTCCTGAGTACGCTGATACCCCATATGTGGGGGGGGACCACTGTTTGGGCGCACGGCAGAGCTCAGAATGGAAGGAGCACCATTTGACTTTTTCCAACCAAAATTGGCTGGAATTGAGATTGGATGCCATGTTGCATTTGGAGAGCCCCTGATGTGCCTAAACAGTGGAAACCCCCCACAAATGCCCATTTGGGAAACTAGACCCCCTAAGGAACTTTTCTAGATCTTTGGTGAGCAATTTGAACCCCCAAGTGCTTCACACAAGTTTATAACGTAGAGCCGTAAAATTTAAAAATCATATTTTTTCCACAAAAATGATCTTTTCACCCCAATTTTTATTTTTCCAAGGGTAACAAGACTCCAAAAGTTATTGTGCAATTTGTCCTGAGTGCGCTGATACCCCATATGTGGGGGTAAACCACTGTTTGGGTGCATGGCAGAGTTTGGAAGGGAAGGAGCGCCGTCTGACTTTTTCAACGCAGAATTGGCTGGACGCCATGTCGTGTTTGGAGAGCTCCTGATCTGCCTAAACAGTGGAAACCCCCATAAATGACACCATTTTGGAAACTAGACCCCTCAAGGAACTTATCTAGATGTGTGGTGAGAACTTTTAACCCCCAGGTGTTTCACTAAAGTTCATAACGTACAGCCGTAAAATAAAAAATCTTTTTTTTTTTTGCAAAAATGATTTTTTTGCCCCAATATTTTATTTTTACAAGGGTAACAGGAGAAATTGGACCCCAAAAGTTGTTGTCCAATTTGTCCTGAGTACGCTGATATCCAATATGTGGGAGAAAACTACTGTATGGGTACACGTTGGGGATCGGAAGGGAAGTAGTGACGTTTTGGATTGCAGACTTTGATGGAATGGTCTGGGGGCGTCATGTCGCATTTGGAGAGCCCCTGATGCGCCTAAACAGTGGAAATCCCCAACAAGTGACCCCATTTTGGAAAATAGACCCCACAAGGAACTTATCTAGATGTGTGGTGAGCGCTATGAAGCCCCAAGTGCTTCACAGAAGTTTATAATGTACAGCCGTAAAAACAAAAAAATAATTTTTTTTGTACAAAAATGATATTTTCGCCCCCAGTTTTTTATTTTTCCAAGGGTAACAGAAGAAATAGGACAAATTGCACAATAACTCTTGGGGTCCAGAGTACGCTGATACCCCATATGTGGGGATAAACTACTGTTTGGACGCATGGCAGAGCAGAGCTGAGAAGTGAAGGAGCACCGTTTGACTTTTTCAACGCAGAATTGGCTGGAATTGAGATCAGACGCCTTGTCACATTTGGAGAGCCCCTGATGTGCCTAAACAGCGGAAACCCCCCAATTCTAACTCCAACCCTAACCCCAACACACCCTAACACACAAACCTAACCCTAACACACCCTAATCCCAACCCTAACCCTAATCCTAACTTTAGCGCCAACCCTAACCCTAACTTTAGCCGCAACCCTAACCCTAACCCTAATGGGAAAATGGAAATAAATACTTTTTTTTAATTTTATTATTTTTCCCTTACTAAGGGTGTGATAAAGGGGGGTTTGATTTACTATTTATAGCGGGTTTTTATGATTGGCAGCTGTCACGCTAAAGACGCTTTTTATTGCAAAAATAGTTTTTGCATCATCACATTTTGAGAGCTATAATTTTTGCATATTTTGGCCCACAGAGTCATGTGAGGTCTTATTTTTTGCGGGACGAGTTGACGTTTTTATTGGTACCATTTTTGAGCACGTGACTTTTTTGATCGCTTTTTATTTTGATTTTTGGGAGGTTAGAATGAACAAAAATCAGCAATTCATGAATTTCTTTTGGGGGAGGCGTTTATACCGTTCCGCGTGTGGTAAAATTGATAAAGCAGTTTTATTCTTCGGGTCAGTACGATTATGGCGATACCTCATTTATATCATTTTTTCATGTTTTGGCGCTTTTTATAGAATAAAAACAATTTTATATAAAAAATAATTATTTTTGCATCGCTTTATTCTGCGAGCTATAACTTTTTTATTTTTCGCTGATGAGCTGTATGACGGCTCGTTTTTTGCGGGACAAGATGACGTTTTCAGCAGTACCATGTTTTTTTATATCGATCTTTTTGATCGCGTGTTATTCCACTTTTTGTTCGCGGTATGATGATAAAGCATTGATTTTTTGCTTCGTTTTTTTTTTTTTAAGGGGTTCACTAAAGGGGTTAACTAGTGGGACAATTTTATAGGGGGGGTCGTTACGGACGCGGCGATACCAAATATGTGTACTTTTATTGCTTTGTTTTTTTTATTTACAGGAAGAAGTGAATTTATTGGGGAATATATATATATATTTTTTTTATTTATTTTGGATTTTTTTTTAAAACATGTTTATTTTTATTTTTTTAACTTTTTTACTTTGTCCCAGGGTGGGACATCACTGTATTTTATCAGATCGCTGGTGTGACAGTGTGCACAGCACTCTGTCACACCAGCGATCGCTCAGGCAGTGCAGCAGGCTTCTCAGTGCCTGCTCTCGGCAGGCACTGAGGTAGCCGCCTCCCTCCAGGACCCCGGCGCCATCTTGGATCCGGGTCCTGGGAGGGAGGAAGCCCTCAGAACAGCCGATCACATCGCGCTGCTCTGAGGGTCTCAGGGGGGCGCGCAGGGAGCCCCCACCCTGCGCGATCCTCCCCTGTGCCCCCAGTACACCGCGATCATGTTTGATCGCGGTGTGCAAGGGGTTAATGTGCCGGGAGCGGTCCGTGACTGCTCCTGACACACAGTCATGGGTGTCAGCTGTGATAATCAGCTGACACCCGGCCACGATCGGCTGCGCTTCCCTCGGGAGCGCGTCCGATCGCACGAGACGTACTATCCCGTCCATGGTCATACGGGCCCAGGTACCATGGACGGGATAGTACGTCCGATGGCAGTAAGGGTTAATGGCCTAAAAATCCAAATTTAAAAAATTGAAAATTTTCAATATTTTTGCCATATTTCCGTTTTTTTCATAAATAAACGCAAGTTATATTGAACAGTTTTTACCACTATCATGAAGTACAATGTCACGAGAAAATAATCTCAGAATCGCGAAGATCCGTTGAAGTGTTCCAGAATTATAACCTCATAAAGAGACAGTGGTCACAATTGTAAAAATTGGCCCGGTTTTTAACGTGCAAACAACCCTTGGGGGTAAAGGCGTTAAAGAAAAATAACAACTAATATTCTTCTAATTTCTGACTTCTCTTGACACCCCTGTGGTTGCTGCCAGCCATCTGGTACTCTTTGATTCATTGTTTCACCTCTTCACTATAGGGTAGTAATTACTGAACTACAAGGTCGTGATTTCAAGCCATGCCCCGCGATCTTATGTCGCTCAGTGACTTCTGAAGCCAGGATGTGCCCGGAAGTCCTGGCCTCTAGTAAAGAGGCTGGAGATGCAGCATGCGACAGTGGAAAGAAATTGATTGGATGGTGGGCAACGATGCAGCTGGAGAGGCGAGTGATGAGTTGATCATTGCTGAAAAAAAAACAAATTGATACTAACCCCTTCGGCCACCCCACAGCTCGCTGCCTGGTCTTCTTCCCAACTTCACACACCACATTTCTGGACTTACGGCTGCATCCAGGTATTAGTAGTCACTAAGTGTTATAAGGTCGAGGCGCATGTCTTGACATCATGAGGTTGCTACTTTACAACACGCAGTCAACTGAAGACCTGGACATGACGGGATTTCTTGGCCTATAGTGAAGAGGCTGAAGATGCAGCGCAATATGGTGGAAAGAAGAGGATCAGAGAGTGGCGGCCAGAGTGGTCAGTGATGAAGTATTGGGTTTTTTTGCTGGACATGTTACAATTTTACATACAAATTTGAGTATGAACAAAGGTACAGAACCTATCTAGGTGGTAACCCGGGACTGCCTCTAATGCCTTATTTCCCTTAATAGTGGTACTGTTAGGAAATTGAACAATTTATCAGGGAACCCTTTGAACAAAAAACAGATCCAATGTGGAAAATGAGCGCTGTAATTAAATTTACTGAAAAAAGTCAACGAAAATTCTATTTCGACAATGATTTTAAATATCAGATATGATATTATTCATAACACCTCGGACAGTGATCTTCTGGGAAAGCTCTTTAGAAAAGTAGCTTTTGTTCCTGAGTGATTTGTATGTATTTACATCAAGAAAAATGTCACTTTCTTTTCCTATATTGGACTCTTTGAAACTAATAAAGAGCTGATTTTATCCCATGTTAATGCCTGTGATCTGTGTGTGCGCACAGACTTACAGCACAATATGTCTGATGTACCATTGCTGGTAAAAGAGATGGTGATCACTCCCATTCATATGTATGATTTGTGCAATAGATGGCAGATGCGAAGAGAGAAATGTGATGCGCTTGCACCCTGGTTGTGATGGAATGAGGTACCTTTTCATTCTCTTGTTTTCCTGTCGATGTGAAGAATACACTAATACTTCATTGTTTTTCCATGTATTCCCATCGGCGAACACTCCTTTATGTATGGCACATTTTAGAAAGCCTCTCCCAAAAGAAGCATTCAGTGTTATCAATGTGATGTTTTCATTAAAAGACTTTTAGTTCCAGAAATATTTCCCACTGGCCAACACCTTCATACTGAAAATCAGATTTCTGGAAGCAATAACAGCTAGTATTTTTATAAGCACAATTAGAATATTTAATATCTTATACATGAATCTTGCACTCCAGAAGACCTGTTTGTTTTTTTATAGTGTTGTGATGGCGTGTCCCTTAGTATGATGTTCTGGTAAACCAGTGAGGCACCGGAAGTTCTTGATCTGCATTCCTTTGGCTCCATAGTCCTTACATTAGGGTATTAGTACCCAGTTGTGTTTCACATGAGCAAACTAGCAACGTATAGCACTTACATAATAAACACTATAAATACAACGTACTGTTCTTTACCTGCTTGCCCTGCTGGTGTGAATTATGCAATTAACCTTTGTTAATTCTGCACTGAGATTACTACAAATGGAAGCTAATGGGAAAGCAAGAGCTGACCGTTATGTGAAAGGTCAAACGGGTCACGCATGAAGCAATGTATAATGGAGCAAGGATGCATACTTTCAACATGCCAACAAGATCATCAGCTGCTGCAAGTTGGTGTTGGTGGCAACACTGACATTATTAGACTTAGCTATCACTAACTAAAATTCATAACATGATGAGCAGGAAAAAGACTTTGTTTTCATATCTAGTGCCATGCTGTAGTACCTGGGTTCTGAAGCTGTGCCCCAAGAGGTACAAGCTGGGTGTCCAGGTGCTGCGATGGTGTAAATAAGCGGCACGATGTATAATGTTGGCATTGGAGCTACTTTAATGTGATATGTTTGAGTAGTAAGGTACTCGGCATAGGAATATTAAGAAGCACTATTCCAGTATATTAGGTAGCATAAAGCAATATTGTAAGGCATCAGAAGTAACTCCTCAGTATATCTGTCTAGTCGCTGTTTCCAACAAATATGAACATTGTTGTGTTAAAAGGGTTGTCGCCAACCCCTTCTTAAAAGCTGTATAGACCCATACACATAGCTCTCCGACCAGCACAGTTTCCTGCAATGTCAACTCTGTGTGTCCTGCGTCAGCCAATCAGGACTTCTGCTCCGATGGATTACTGAAGGGCTGCAGTTGATCGGATTGACTGCAGTGGTCATGATATCACAGGAACGGTGTTGGTCCAGAAAGCAAATATGTGTTTGGTTGTTTTTTTTTTTATGATAGGCAATTTAGCTACTTAGGACAGGTTTTCCAGGAGTTATCATTTGTAGGGATCTCCTGATTTGTAGAGATCAACACATAGAATAGAACATTTGATAAATCGCCATCCTATATTGTCCTGACGGCAGATGAGTGCACACTGCCTATGATTAGCGTGGTGGTACTTTTTTCTCTCTTTCTGTTGGGGTTTTCCTATCCATTTGCTCCTTGGTTGATATTTATGGATATCTATTCATATCCATTTTTATTTAAATTCAAACATGTCCAAAAGGAGAAAGAGCAGGGTTCAGTGCTTGAATGTCGCCTTTAAGCCAGACAAGCCAACCTGCAGCTTTAGAGTTACTTGTATCATATTCATTTCCATTATACTGCTGGCTCACGTTAAGCTATCACGTCTGAGTCTCCAATAAATTTGTTAGCTGTATCCATTTGGTCTTTTATTGCAAAGTAGAAGGAAAGTGAGTGAGCAGCAGAATTGCTAATTGGAAAAGATTTAGCTCCTGAGCTCACTCCATCACTGTGTTAATCAGGGCCAAGAAGATGACACCTTTGCCTCATGCTACTGTATTGCTAATGTAAACTTCATCTTTTTAATGAACGCCAGTGTGTCAATAAAAGCGGAGAACAGTTTCGGAATCTGTATTTTTAATGCGCAGCTGTGAATTAAATCAGCCATCCAAAAAACAGCTGAGTTGTAGAATGAAAGCTGTACAATACTTTATGTTCCCTGATTAATACAACACTTTCATCTCTGGAGACCTGTCCACCCGATCATGTCTGCTTGTGCTGTAAACTGTTGACCTGCAACATTTGTGCATGCTACTGTTATGGAGCTCTGCTCGGATATCACAAGTAAGTTCTCTACCAAAGATTTTTACTTTGGCTTAAAGGAACTTGTTCCCCTATTTGACTACAACTAGAGAAAAAAAGGATCCCTTGCACTTTAGCTTAACGCCTACCAGGATCTAAGGTGTATGGTATCTATCCAGCCCCCTATTCCCGGACAGATGATGCCAGGGGAGATAAGGATCGGACATTCCCTCAGGAGATCACCTGCTACCTGGGGTTTTAAGCAGCAGCTTTTCCTCTCTCCCCTTTGAAAAATCATGAATTCTAACAGACAGTTATCAAAATGTATGGGCACCTTAAGGATCCATTACAGCCAATGCTCTACTACGCTAAGTAATCAAATTATTATCGGTATTGACTCCTAGCATTATTATCTTTCAGTCTTCATTATGAGCTTCGTCACAGTTTTTTAATTGTAAAACCCATGATTTCATGTAACCTTTGGTTTATGAATTAATTTGCAGAAACAATTTTCCTACTATAGATGCCATACACTAAGGGTCCGCTTACACAAACCAACTGGCAGCATGATATGACCGCTGATTGACTTTTACCGATCAGCGGTCTTTTCAGTGAGGCAGACAGAAGTAGACGATGTGTACTGAGCAATCTATACTAGATCTCTCAATGTGCAGAAGCTGCCATAGTTCTCGGCGGTGCAAGTCCTGTTTATAAAGAACTAGATGGTGGTCCGATTCTAACGCATCGGGTATTCTAGAATATGTTTGTAGTTTATTTATGAAGATTTAAGAGGTTGCTCGGGTGTATATAGAGGCTGCTGGGGTGTATATAGAGGCTGCTGCAGGGGTGTATACAGAGGCTGCTGGGGTGTACGTGGAGGCTACTGCTGGGGTATATGTGGAGGCTGCTGCTGGAGTATATGTGGAGGCTGCTGCTGGAGTATATGTGGAGGCTGCTGCTGGGGTATATGTGGAGGCTGCTGCTGCTGCGGTATATGTGGAGGCTGCTGCTGGGGTATATGTGGAGGCTGCTGCTGCTGGGGTATATAGAGGCTGCTGCTGGGGTATATGTGGAGGCTGCTGCTGCAGTATATGTGGAGGCTGCTGCTGGGGTATATGTGGAGGCTGTTGCTGCTGCGGTTTATGTAGAGGCTGCTGCTTGGGTATAGTTGGAGGCTGCTGCTGCTGGGGTATATTGAGGCTGCTGCTGGTGGGGTGTGTGTGGAGGCTGCTGCTGGGGTTTACATGGAGGCCGCCGATCGGGGTACTTCCGCTGCGAGCAGCCGGGAGATGACCAGCTGGCGCCGACAATAGCGGTGGCGTGCGTGGTTCAAATCCTGCGCCAATTCGCGGCCGGACTGCGCCTGTCGCTGATTGGTCGCGTCCGGAGGGCGTGACCAATCAGCGACGCGGGATTTCCGTTACAGACAGAATTAGGCTGGGGTCACACACAACGTCTAAAAAATCTGACCGTTTTAGTGGGACGATTATCGCAGAAAAGTTTCATGAACATTGATGCGTCTTGCATCCGATTTTCCGTGGCTGATGCGATTTTGTCGCATGTGAGCGTACGTTTCACATCCGATTGACATCCGACTTGCAAGATTTTGTCGGTGGCTAGCAAAACCGACATATAATGGATCCAAATGAATAGTTTTTAAATCACAAAAGAAAGAATAGATATATACACATAGAATATATATACAGTACAGACCAAAAGTTTGGACACACCTTCTCTTTCAAAGATTTTTCTGTATTTTCATGACTATGAAAATTGTAGAATCACACTGAAGGCATCAAAACTATGAATTAACACATATGGAATTATACATTACACTTTACAAAAATCTGTGAAACAACTGAAAATATGTCTTATATTCTAGGTTCTTCAAAGTAGCCACCTTTTGCTTTGATTACTGCTTTGCACGCAGAAAAGGTGAACGGATGGACTCTACATGCCTGGTTCCCACCGTGAAGCATGGAGGAGGTGGTGTGATGGTGTGGGGGTGTTTTGCTGGTGACACTGTTGGGGATTTATTCAAAATTGAAGCGGTGAGCGGTCCAGCTCACCTGAAACCATTTCGATTTGGTGCAGGTCTGGTGACTGTGGAGGCCAAGTCATCTGGCCTAGCACCCCAACACTCTCCTTCTTGGTCAAATAGCCCTTACACAGCCTGGAGGTATGTTTGGGGTCATTGTCCTGTTGAAACATAAATGATGGTCCAACTAAACGCAAACCGGATGGAATAGCATGCTGCTGCAAGATGCTGTAGTAGCCATGCTGGTTCAGTATGCCTTCATAATTTTGATGCCTTCAGTGTGATTCTACAATTTTCATAGCCATGAAAATACAGAAAAATCTTTGAATGAGGTGTGTCCAAACTTTTGGTCTGTACTGTATATATTTATATATATATATATATATATATATATGTCATTGAGACATATACTGTATATATATATATAATATACATATATTCATAGTTCATGCACTTCTACATAGTGTAATAGCCGCTAATTCAGTTGCCAGCTTTTGTGAAATTACAGACCCGACATGAAATGACAAATACAGTTAACCATGTCATTTCATGTAGTTTGATATATGGTTTTCACTAACAATTACATGAGTGTATGTGTGCAAAATTTCACACATGTAGGGGTTAATTAAAGGTGTAAATTTGTTGAAAAAAAATGCGTGGGCTCCCGCGCTATTTTCTCTACCAGACAGACAAAGCCAGCGAGTGGGGGCAGATAATATTAGCCTAGGGAGGGTGCAATTATTTTGTTCCCCCCCTGGCTACTAACATCTGCCCCCAGCCACCCCAGAAAAGGCAAATCTCTAATTAGATTCGCCTTTCTGCCACTTTGCCCGTCTATTCCCATTGCCCTGTAACGGTGGCGAATGGGTTAATAATGGGTTAAAGCCACCTTGCTATTGGAAGGTGACTTTAAGCCAGGTTAATAATTGAGAGTTGTCAATTAGACAACTATCAATTATTAATCCTATTGAAGGAAATAAAAAAAACACACACATTAATAATAAATCTTTTTAATGAAATAAACACACATTTTTTGACCATCTTTCATTTAACTGGTAATCCTTGCGAAGCCCTTGATCTCCTGTAATAAAGAAAAAATAATAAAACAACATTATTCTTGCCTATCCGGTGCTCTGTCAGGTTCCACGATGTAATGCTTCACAAAGGGTTAACAGGATTACAGCCAAGCAGCACAATGCTTGCTGCTAAACTGTAATCCCACGAATGAATGAGCTTCTCTCCGGCTGACAGGAGAGGAAGTGATTACTGTGCCAAGTTTAATTGATAGCTTCCAACAGTAATCAGTTCACTTCAGGTCAGCTGGGACTCCCTCTGACGTCACTGATGCTGTGCGGTGTCCCTGGCTGAACTGAAGTGAACTTATTGCATTGGCGATTGTCGACCCACAATCGGTGACAATCGCAGCATGCTGTGATTGCACTCGCACGTATAAAACGGACCACAAAAAATCTGATACTGGGAGCTGTTCCATAGATTAGCATTGGTCCGACTGCAATGCAATATTTCATCGCTTTGCAGTCGTCCGATTTTGTCGCCAGTGTAACCCCGGCCTTAGACGATTATATAGTAGATGATCAATCGTCAGCCTAATCGTGAAACAAGTGAAGTGTAAATGCCCCATAAAAATTGTTTGTATAAGGGGGTAGTCAGACGGCCGTATCAGTCAGACTGAGATGGGAAGGCAGTGCTTGGACCGGCCGGTGGCTCACCCGACCTGAGCGTGACAGCTGCATAGAAATATGTGAAGTTGACTTTCTTGGGTTGAGAGAGACGTCGGCCAGTCTAAGCACTGCGTTGCGATCTTTTCTGATTTATACGGGCGCCTAACTGCTCCCTACCTAGGGAAGCATCAGAATTATCAGACGCATCGAATCCGAATGGTAGATCCTTCTGTTCTTCCTGGAGCTAAGCAGCCACTGATGCTGTCTGGCTTTTTCCACTCTCCCAATTCAGAACGCATGTATGACACTGGCACTCGTGTATGGAAGAACTGGCTGTCTGCTATCCGGGTAGGCCATAAACAAGATCCAGGCAACCCCTTTAAGATTCCCTACATAACATGCATTTGAGCAAATATTCCACTGCAATTCTCATTTAATAAAAATACAAGGCTATGTGCACACGTTGCGGAATTGCCATGGAAATTTCTGCGGCAATTCCGCACCTCCCTGCCGCGGGAAATATGCATATTATAGGTATGCGTATTCCCGCTAAAACCTAGCGTTTTGCAAGCGTAATTAGCTTGCAGAATGCTAGCGTTTTACAAGCGATCTGACAGGTTGGTCACACGATTCAAACAAGTGTCTGACAAGTGTGACCAACTTTTTACTGTTGATGCCGCCTATGTCGCATCAATAGTAAAAAGATCTAATGTAAAAATAATAAAAAAAATAATAAAAAAATAATAAATCGTGCTATTCTCACCTTCCGGTGGCTCCCGCAGCCTTCCCGCCTCTCAGCGACGCTCCCGGCCAATCCCGTTCCCAGGAGTCCTTTGCGACAATCACCCCGATGACGTAGCATCACGCGAGACCGCGACGTCATCTGGGGTGATTCTCGCAATGCATTACTGGGAACGGGATTGGCCGGGAGCGTCGCTGAGAGGCGGGAAAGCTGCGGGGGACGCCGGAAGGTGAGAATATCATTATTTTTTATTTTTAATTATTGTTTTTACATGGATATGGTACCCAGGGCCTGGAGGAGAGTCTCCTCTCCTCCAGACCCTGGGTACCATCCGCACATGAACCGCTTATTTTGCGCATGGTGAGCACAGCCACATGCGGAAAGTAATTGGTTCAATGCATTCCTATGGCGGCGGAATCGCCGCGGTTCCGCAAAAAAAGAATGAGCATGCTGCGGATTCTCCCACGATGCGATTCCACCGCAGAAAAACCCGCAGCATGTGCACAGCATTGCGGAATCCCATAGGCCATAATGAGTTGTATTGTGTAAGCGGTTTCCGCCGCGAAAAAGCGCAGCAAAACTGCTAGGAATCCGCAACGTGTGCACAGGCCCTAACAATTCTGCATTACAAATTATATTTACCATTTTAGAGGCATGAATTCACTAAAAGGAATCTGTCAGCAGGAATTCATCCACCTCCCCCCCCAAAAAAGCCTGTTTATTTGCGCAAGTAGCTTTTACAAATTGATCCATACAAGGGTGTTCCATAATTTATCTACCAGAATATGAAACATGAATTTTCTGTGAAGATTAAACAAACTATTTTTCAATGTAATCCCCCTTTACTTCAACACTCTCATTCCGCTTAGCCTCCAGTGATCAGATCCCCTTAGAATAGAAAGAAGCTTCATGCTGCTGCAAGACCCCGGTTACAGCATTTTTTTACTGTATTATCATTAGGAAATTGTTTCCCACGCAGAAATGTCTTCATGTTCTAAAATAATTAATAATCACTGGTAACCCGGTGTGGACTGTAGAATGGATGAAGCTGCATCTCGTACCCTTAACTAGTCAGCCCAGACCTCCGTTATCGAGAAATCACAGTTTTAATCAATATGCAAATGAGGCTGAAGTGCTTTCAGCATGTGGAAGCACTTGCCAACGCTCTTCAGCTATATTCCCCGTCTAGTGCTGAATTCTGATGCTTGCTGACAGTTCCTTTGCTTGTAGTCACACAGTAAAGAATATGTCAGTCAAGTAGAAGGGAATAGTTCTGGTAAAAGCAGAGGCTTGTTAAATGCTTCCACATGTGGAAAGCACTTCAGCCTTATTTGCATAGTGATTCAAGCAGCAATTTTTCACTAACGGAGGAACAATCTAACAGTATGGGTGAACTTCTCATGGCTACATGCACATATAAACAGTTTGGGGGTGGATTCTTCCTGACAGATTCCCTTTAACATCTTTTTAAGCACGCATCAAGCTTGTTCTCTTAGTGATCCATTCGTCATAAGTGTCATTTGTAGTAAAATTAGCTTACGAATTAGAAGTTATAGAAAAATCACAGAATATTTCAGTGATTGCCAAAGCCTTGAAAATCCAGACACACGGACGCCATGCCATATGGACCGATAACATTTTGTACATGTTTACAGAACAGCCCAGGTTGTGATAAATATACACAGTACTTATGGTGCTAATTAATTCCAGACTCTTCCAGAATAAGACTTCTGACCCGGAGACCTTGAGATCTAGCCGACTGAGTGGTTACAAATGTGATTATTGTGTGCTCAATGTATGTTATATTCATTCGTAGCAGATATGCCATAACAGGTTTCCATGTAAGGCTTTGTGCGCACGTTGCAGAATTGAAGCAGATTTTTTCCTCAGCAAATCTGCACCCCTTTGGCTGGAAAAACGCATGCGGATTTTGACGCGTTTTTCATCCGTTTTTTCCAATGCATTTTTTCCAATGCAGGTCTATGGTGGCGGAATCGCCGCGATTCCGCAAAATTAATGAACATGCTGCGTATTTTTCTGCAATGCAACTCGGCACAGCAATTGCGGAATGTAGTTAAAATGAATGGGATGCTTTTGAAAGCGTTTTCACTGCAGAAACGCTTAAAAAACGCAATGTGGGCACACAGCCTAATTCGATTTCTTTCTTCTGGATATCTAATGAATTATACCAGGTCGGGTCAAAATAAATAATGACATCTCTAAAGCTGCGCTTTGGCAGCAGATGAGCGTTGTAAGGTTCTAGAGGTGCAGACATGTTGTGACCATTTCATTTATCATCCATTGTTATCATTTTCCGACTATGTTTGTATTCTTTCATTAATGAATAATGGCAATCCTACGTGTGTTGTGAAAGCAGTCGTTACTCTTTTGGGTGGCCTGAGAAGCCCCGTTGGGCTAAATGGACTAATTTTTTTAAATTAATACTAACAATATTTTAGTACTAATAAAAGAAACTTCTGATTAGTTGTGCAATTGGCTATTGAGGTATTTTAATGTCTTTTAATAACACGATCCCCATATCAATTATACTCATAGTAGCTTTTAATATTAGAACTTGCAACTACATTGTGCTAAATTGCAGGGAAGAGTCTTACGTGACTTAGTACTAGGAGATAATGCACAGGTATCCGAGTATAGGAAGGTTTTGCTGAGCTGTGTTATTACATAGAAATGTTCTTGCTGAATTATGATGTATATCTTGTTCTGGCTCCTGGCCCCGGTACATGGTTTTATAGTCTGGTTTTTACATAAAGAATTCTTCTAAAACTGTGAATACTGCATATCGGTTTGAGCCATTGGAAAGGAAGGCCGATGACTTTCTTTATTAGGGATTTTTCTTACGTTTCCTGGGAAGAATTGTAAGTATTTCTCTTTTGCACACCACCACTTTACATTCCTGGAGTAGCTTAGGAGGAGGGCACGTGTCAGTGGGTGCGTGGGGGAGTTTCGCACAGCTACAGCTACGACTTAGAAATGCATTGGGTGACGTCAAGAACGTTCTTCATTCTTGAGGCTGCAACAAGGGAGGATCATTCCTTTGCTAATGAAAATTCAGGGCTTAATAAGTGGCGAACCGATGATGAGCGTTTCACAGCATGTGTATCTTTAGATGATCGGAAGTCATTTCTTGTGAACTAGTTTCATTAGATAAGAGCAGATAAGCGTTCTACAAGATATGAAATACAAAATGCTATTCGGTTAAGCATTTAGGAGATACAACTAAATGTTTTGAGAAAATGTCTTTGATTTTTTGAGGCTCATTCATCGCATACTACACTTATCAGGCGCTGATGTACAAACTTAATTATTTATATTAATTAGAAGTCTCAGATCAAGCCTAAGGCATTAAACAAGGCCTACACAAACCCTCAGAAGGCGTCTGAACAGCATTGGGCTACAAGCTACACGTCCAGCTGCAGATGTTCCATTGATCTCACACTACCGCTCTTAATGGCTATCATAGTAGAGAGCAAGACGTCAATGAAGTATTTCTCCCAGAAAATTATTGCAATCACACATGTTTTGTTATACATATGTTTATTTCGTTTTTGTGTATTGGAACAACACAAAAAGATAGAAGAAAAGGCAAATTGGACATAATTTCACACAAAACCCCCAAAATGGTCCAGACAAAATTATTGGCACACGAAACTTAATATTTGGTTGCACACCCTTTGGAATAAATAGCTTCAATCAATCGCTTCCTATAACCATTAGCAAGCTTCTTCACTTCTCAACTGGAATTTTGGACCACTCTTCTTTTGCAAACTGCTCCAGGTCTCTCATATTTGAAGGCGCCTTCTCCCTACAGCAATACTAAGTTCTCCCCTCAAATATTAAGTTGAGGGTGCCAATAAATTTGTCTAGACCACTTTTGAGGTTTTGAGTGAAATTTTATCCAATTTGCCTTTTTTTCCTTAATTTTTTTGTGTTTTGCTCCAATACACACAAAGGAAAACTTATATAACAAAAGAGGTGTAATTGCAGTAATTTTGTGGGAGAAATGCTTCATTTTCTGGTACAATTTCAAGAGTGCCAACAGTTTCTGCCATGAGAATGAGAGTATCGAAAAGTTGAATAACGATTCTGCACTTTCTATCAGTCCCAAGATTTCGAGCCTGGGGAAAACCTTTGTAAACATTCCAATAGTTAGGTGTTTTTAGTTTTGGACATTTTGCACATTTGCTGCTTTCCCTGCAGTTACAATTGTCTCCATTTTTGCTGTTGGCCACAAATCAAGTTAAAAATTAGTTTCTTGCATAGTAGTGTTTGAAAAATTATAATTCAGAAAATTTGGGCAAATTGAGATAAGGGGAAAAAGTTGCGCTTGTTCCTACACGTTTTTGTACTTGAATCTTTCTGGTGAATTTTCCACGCTGCTTATTTTTGTCCTGAAAGCTAAATTCTTTTGACACAGTGATGCTTGTTTTGTGACACACAAATGTGCCATGAAAGACTTGTTAGCTAGTGATATAGGCCTCATCTCAATAATGAATGAGCAGATGCTATTTGAAGGGCGGACATTGTTGTTGTTCATAGTCCCAGGCTCGATTGTATATTGTAATCCAGTGCTGGACAAGTATTGCAAGAATATATGTCTGGGACACTCTGTGCTTCTAGGGCCAATGGGGTACGAAATAGGATACACTCTAGTCTGTAAAGGCTGTGAGGACCCCTTTGGGAACCTAGCAAAATAGGATTTGTGTTTCTGCTTAATCAGCACTGAATAATAGTTGTGTGTTGGAATGTCTATATAAGTTTAGAGGATCAGTGCACACAATAGAATTAAAGGGATTTTCCCAATGCTAGGAAATGCGATCACTTACTGATAAGGGGGGGTCTGACTTGTCAGATCACCACATCCCTAGAATGAAGGATAACTAACCAAGGGTTGTCATACACATTAGATTAGAGTTGGTCAAACAGACCAATTTGGGTAGGATCAGCCAACCATTTTATGTACTGTATGAAGGGATTGATTTATTTAAGGGGCGGATCTGCAATAGCGAGATGTGGTCGCTATACTGTAGCGTAGACGGAACTATGCAGCGCCACAGCTGAGCATTTCTGGCAGCTGCCGACAGTGGGAACAGCTGATTGACGGGGTGGCAGGATGTCACTGCCCCACCAATCAGACATTGTTAACCTATCCTAAGTATGGGACATCAGTGTAAAAAGTCCCAGACAACCCTTTTAAGTGCTTTGGTTTCCATGCAGGGTTTTCTTTGTATACCAACACCCCCAGCCATCCATTATGCAAAGAAGTGAAACACAACTCCAGTCTGAATGCTGTCGGCATATTTGAACACACAGCATTATTAATGTTTTTTTTTTGTTAATAAAGTGTATTCATTATATAATGAGATTTGCTGTAACTTAGCGTGCAATACATTTATTGTCCATTTCATTCCTACAAGACAGTCATGGTTGAACTTAACACAGTAGTGCTTTCAACTGTACGTCAGTCTCCTGACCCATAACGTGGAGAACAAATACTCGCAGTAGTTCTTCATTGTGTTCTTCATTGCTACCAGCTTGAGCGACTCCTCACAACGAGCATGTAAGTGTGCAGCCCGAAGACAGATCCTGAATTTCATTTCACGCTTTGTCAAACAAAAGATTCAGTCTTCACTTATGCACAAAAATAGAAAAGGGATCGAGGCAGATGTGAAACAAACAGCAGCAAAAAAGTGGTAATACATGCACTTTATCAAATCAATTACCGTATATAGATGGAAGACAAAAAGTTAGGGAATATATTACATGCTTGGGTGATGACTCTAGCAACATGCAACAAAACACTTTTAAATATATTAAAATACAATATGATATAATCCAATCCAATACTACTGCTAAATCAGACTCAATTATTTAAAGGGAACCTGACAGCAGATTCATGCCACCAGAAGTGCGAGTTATTGCAGACGTATATCTTGAAACACTGTTGGGTCTAAATCCCACCAAGGACATCATATGCCAGGAGTTTGTATGTTCTCCCCGTGTTTGTGTAGATTTACTCCCGGTACTCCAGTTTCCTTCCACAATCCAAAGACGCTATGAAATTTGGATTGTAACAGGTGCAGCACGGTTGTTTAGTGGTTAGCACCATTGCTTTGTAGCCCTGAGCTTCTGGGCTCTAATCCCACCAAGGACAACATCTGCAAGGAGTTTGAATGGGTTTCCTCTCTCACTCCAAAGACTTACTGATTGGGAATTCAGATTGCGAGTCCCAATGAGGACTGTCATAATAATGTCTGTGAAAGGGCGGCACCGTGGCTCAGTGGTTAGCACTGCAGCCTTGCAGTGTTGGAGTCCTGGCTGTAAATCCCACCAAGGACAACATCTGCCAGGAGCTTGTATGTTCTCCCTGTGTTTGCGTGGGTTTCCTCCGGGTTCTTTGGTTTCCTCCCATACTCCAAAGACATACTGATAGGGAATTCAGATTGTGAGCCCCATCGGGAACAGTGATGATGATGTTTGTAAAGCGCTGCAGAATATGATGGCGCTATATAAATGAGTAAAATAAATAAATAAAACGGTGTGTAATATAATGGTGCTATACGTGTGTAAAATCATTAAAAAAAAAAAAAAAGCTTTCAAACGGTGTCCGAGGACTATTTAATTTGATTGACTAGTCCAAATTCCCTGGGAGCTTCTTCCCCGTATGCTCCCCCTGACTGACAGGTCATCTCTATGTGTGTCTATAGGAAAAGACCTAAGGAAGTGAGGTGGAGAGAACCTGCCTGGGCCCTGCCCTGCACTAGTTATCCCAGATGCATGGTCCGGGGCTTGCTTTTTGGAGCGTTTCAGAGTGAAAATTACCGAGCTGCAATAACGCAGCCGGTCTCTGATTCATGCTGCCCCTGGTTCTGGAAATTATGCCAGGGTAACGGAGTTGTTGCTGCGTTTACTGGAATTATGACAGTCCACAATCGGATATAATTTGCTGGTTTATTGTCAACGTGTTTCAGAGTCCCCCCGACTCCTTCTTCAGGCGACCATACACAAGTGCCTGGTTCTGGCAGCATGAAGCTGCTGACAGATTCACCTTTACATATTAGAATAGAGTAATTGTTGATTTCCCAGAATCTGATTAATGACGTTTGCTGGAATTAAGTAAAGTCTATGGCGGTTGCCAGACCATCTCTATGCCATCTGCTCTCCGTGTGAGCGGTGATTGGAAAGGGTAGATGTTTAGCTATGTGTTTCTCTATAGGAAATCCACAGGGTTTGCAAATCAACCAAAAAACGTTATTGCTATGTTTACTATTTGCAGGAATTTCCATTTACAGCTGACATATATTGATAAACTAAAGTGACATTTGTCCCAAAGGTATATAGAATTGAATATAGAACAATTGCATTCCTCCTATTTTCCCTGAAGGAAATCAGCAGCCGCATTAAAATCGCCAAAGTTTCCCTCGGCTGGAGATAAATAGTAAAGTAAATAAATGTGCGCCATGATCCCAGCGGTAATTCCTGTTCCTGTTGCTATGAATACAATTCAGCTGAGAGTCTTCATGGAATTGTACACGTAGAGATGTATGAGAAGTTACTGGTAGAAAAAACACTGCGGCCGTCAGACCATTCTGTGCTCGGACTCCTGCCGCCGTGGGGCAAGTGGGATTCTTGGTACAGAGCAAAGTGAGACCCCACAAAATCATCTCTACTTCTACACAACACATTCTGACGCAGCAAGCGTCCTATCCCGCAGTGTTACATACAAGCCAGAGACTTACTATGACAATCCTGATAATCGGCATCATGGATGATTTGGGTCGTGTTGGCATCCTGGCATCTAGTTACCCTACCGTTTTGGAAATCATTATAAAAATCGTATTTCTTATGTGCCTTTGGACATGTTTGCAGTCCGACTTTTTAAAACGTGCGGTTGTAACAGCATCAAGAAGGTTTTACCATGAATTTTCAGTTTTTCTGTAACACTTTATGTGAAATACTGTTTTTTATATTTTTTAAATGTAAGAACACATATGGCTGAGAATTGCCACACAAAACCCTGGCATTTTGTCGTATAATGTCTGGTCTTGATGCCATTTTTTATGCTTTTTTGATGGCGTGGTGAGAAAGTCTTGATGGAAAGGTCCAGTCTGGGACTGGCCTACAGGTGATCAGGTGAATCACCTGGTGGGCTCCTGTACAGGACTGGCTCCCACTCCCTTACATTAAGTGTTTGACAAAGTATACTTAAAGGGAATCTGTCAGTAGGTTTGAAGACAAAATGAGGTAGGGGTTAAAACACAAACTTCAACAATGTGTCACATGTCCAGCTGTGTGGTGTTGTTTACTTAGATTGAATGTTTTATCATCTTGTGATTATCATTGTCTAGACTACAGAAGCACTTGCCTCCTGGTCTAACTCCGCCCTCCTGTGATAAGCAGCTAACTGTCTGTAGCTATGTACATTGAGAGCCTGGTGGGGGTGGGGTTAGCTGTGGTGTGGGCGGGGTTAGCTTTCTCAGCTCTGCTGCATTGCTAAATCTACAAACTCTGTGTCATAATGGCTGCACCCAGTAATTTGGGTGATACATTGTTGGATTCAGGGTCTCTTTGCCTACATCAGGCTGCTCTCAGAAAAAAACCTGCTGACAGATTCCCTTTAATGCAATATGTACAGACCACAAAGGCAGCATCTCGTCATTCATTTAACAAAACTGCCCAGTTTATTATTATATAGAAGCATAGGTAAATTTGTGAAGGCAAGTAATACTAGATGTAGCTGAACATTGTACCCCCAGTATCAGTGTAACTGATAGGCCCTTTGCATCCCAGTCTGACACTGTAAATTTCCCCTGTCAATACAACCAGTTTTAGTTGATGCCGTGGTTATGTAGACTTGTTAACTGTTCTCTTTGCCAATGATGCCATCACTGACGTGTTTTATGACAAGACAGTTAAGACATCTCGACGTTCTGCTGCAGTACACAAAATGCATTGCTCCAGGAAATCTGTGCCAGTTCCTCTGAGGAAATTTCATGTGTGTTTAGTAGAAAGCTTTCTATAATTAAGGTTAAAAATCCAGTTTAAATTATGGGAGTATTTAATTCCTTCTTCTGTCACTGCACTGGTTCTGTATTAACCTTTCATATCTTAGCAAATCATTCCCAAGAGGACGCCCATCTTAGCTGCTTCTTTATCTCCACAGCCGTCATTAGATGCAATAATTATACATTTATTGTGGAGGTTGTTCTGTCGTGATTTGCTGTCACTGCTTTCTGAGCCTTCTAATGACCACACCGGTTCGC
The DNA here is from genome assembly GCA_033576555.1 of Oophaga sylvatica. NCBI lineage: Eukaryota > Metazoa > Chordata > Amphibia > Anura > Dendrobatidae > Oophaga > Oophaga sylvatica. Next base: position 378,874,913 of record JARQOD010000004.1, on the reverse strand, counting down.
TTTCCTAGAGCTCTAATGTCATCAAATGAAAAATTGGGGATGATTTTTTTTCTTGAGCTTTTTTGCTATAATATTTAGCAAAGACTTGTTCTATTGCCTTTGTACAGCTTTATGCTTTTAGCTATCCTTCTGGTCTCGAGTTTCAAGACCTTGAATCTCAACTTTGCTTTTGGACCATTTGTGGTTCAAGATGCAACACTATATGGTTGGTATTTCAGATACTTGTGAGGATTGCATGCGGATAAGGCCTAATTCAGAAGACCGTAATGTGGGACTATCCTTATAAAAACTCTTCAAATACATGTCGATGGGTTCGGCCAAAACTGTGTATGGTGGCATCAGCCAACTGATTGACGGGGGAGATGTCGATTGGGCATGTCCATTTTTGGACTGGCGATTATTTGGTGCTCCCAAAGATAAGCCGCCGGCAGAGTTATGGGTTGGAGGCATTTTCATAGAGAGCACTTGGGTGTTCAGTCGATTGAGCGCTCCTGTGTATGGAAGAGCTGGCCAGGATAGCTGTTGGGCGAACAATGTCCAAAGCATCATTGGGTTGACAGCCATCTAGTACATATGGAGGCCCTAAGGCCACAAGTATCAACCTTATTGTGGGCCTACCCACCGTAACTAACAGCATCGCAGAGCTCTATGTTAATCTAGGTCATACAATTGGCTGTTGGGCAATGGCACTCATTGTAATGTATGTAGTATAGTTCATATAGCGTCTTGTGCTTGGGTGCGATGAAAACACAGGAGTCACAGGTTTGATATAGAAAAGTCCTGTATTACTTCATACAAGTTGGCAGAAATAGTCACACAGTTTGCAGACACAGAAACAGGAGACACAGCAGGCCAGAGTAATCCAAGCTCAGCAATCACTCTCCAATACAGATTCAGGATCTTCTTCTCTGTTACCGTAAGTCCATGCAAACGTGGGTCTTTCAAAGAGCAGGGTTCAGAGTCCACAAGTGCTTCAGAGTTCCTCAGTAGGAATAGCTGGAGTACAAGGTCCAAGGCTTTAGGAGTCAAGTCACAGGTTCACTGCAGGCTAGATTCTGAAGCACTGATTGCTCAGCTGTGGCTGCTTAAGAAGCAAAGGAGAGAATCAGGGCGGGAACATGCAAGCTGGAAACTCCATTTTGACTGAGGGCAAGATAGCTGCAGCAAGACAGAAAGTAAAATGGCTGACGAACAAACTGAGTTTCAGGAATATATACATAGAACCTTACATTACTCCCCCCTTAAGGACAACCTCCGGATGACCTCAGACCAGGCTTGTGTGGGTACCTCTGATGAAACTGACGGAGCAAGCGAGGAGCATTAACGTTATTGACCGGTTCCATGAGTTGTCCTCCACTGGGTAGCCCTGCCATTTAATCAGATATTGTAACTGATTTCTATACAACCTGGAATCTAAAATCCTTTCCACCACAAATTCTTCCTGACCATCGACTAGCACTGGGTCAGGGCAAGGAGAGGAACGTCCAGGAAACGTATTGGGTGTCGCAGCCTTTAGTAGGGATACATGAAAGACAGGGTGGATTCTCATAGTTCTGGGCAGTTGAAGACGACAAGCAACGGCACTTATAATTTTACTGATTTTATAGGGTCCAATGTACTTATGTCCCAACTTAGACGATGGAATCCTTAACTTAAGATTTCTGGTTGACAGCCAGACCAAGTCTCCTACCTTGAAAGCTGGTGCAGGTTTACGAAATTTATCTGCTGCTTTCTTGTACCTTTCTTGAGCCGATTCCAGATTTTCCTTTAGAAGATCCATATTCTTCTGTAAAGACGTGATTCTTTCAGCCACTGCTGGTAAAGGCGTTTCTATGGGAAATCGTGGTAGAATGTTAGGATGATAACCTAGATTAGAGTAAAAAGGAGACTGTTTAGTGGAGGCACTCTGAGAGTTGTTATACGAGAACTCAGCTAATGGAAGTAGATCCACCCAATCATCCTGTAGGTGGCAGATAAAGCAGCGGAGATACTGCTCCAGGGTTTGATTGGTTCGTTCGGTCTGTCCATTAGTCTGGGATGAAAAGCAGAAGAAAGGTTTACTTTAATGTCCAATGCTGCACAGAAATTTTGCCAAAACCTAGAAGTGAATTGCACCCCTCGATCCGAAATAACCTCATCCGGTACTCCATGTAAGCGAAACACATCTTTAATCATCAAATCTGATGTCTGTTTTGCAGTGGGTAAGCCGACACAAGGGATAAAATGAGCTGCCTTTGTTAGACGGTCAACCACCACTAGAATGGTGTTCTTCCCCTGAGAGGTTGGTAACTCCACAATGAAGTCCATAGAAATGGATCCCCACGGGCGGGACGGGGTGGGAAGAGGCTGTAACAGACAAGTTGGTGAGGAGCGAGGTGTTTTGCATCTTGCACAGACCTCACATGAAGTGACATAATTCAAAACATCCTTCCTGCAAGTGGGCCACCAAAAGAAACGAGAAAGAAATTCCTGTGTCTTTAGAATTCCTCTATGCCCAGCTATCTTGGAATCGTGAATGAGTTGCAATACTCTTAATCTGACTGTTTCAGGAATATACAGACGTTGTCCCTGAATCCACACACCATTCTTAAAGACAAGACTTACGTCCCTTGGGGGTTGTGCCAAAAAGGAATCCGCATGGTATGCTTCCTTGATGTCCTTAAGTAGGTCTTGATTATGAATTACTCCTAGGAATCTAGAGTCAGGAAGAATAGTCTTAGGAGGAGTAATTGGACGTTTCTCTGCTGAGTAAATCCTAGAGAGTGCATCAGCCTTTCCATTGCGCGATCCTGGTCTATAAGAGATGATAAAATTAAATTGGTTTAAGAAAAGATTCCAGCGAGCCTGGCGAGGAGTCAGGCACTTAGCCGACCTGATAAACTCAAAGTTACGATGGTCTGTCAGGACGACTATTTGCTGTGCAGCTCCCTGAAGAAGGTGTCTCCATTCTTTGAAGGCGGCAATAATGGCCAACAACTCTCTATTGCCCACATCGTAGTTCCTCTCAGCCGAAGACAACTGCTGGGAAAAGAAGGCACAGGGATGCAAGACATTCTTCTCACCTGTTCTCTGAGAGAGTATAGCTCCAACGGCACAGTCTGAAGCATCCACCTCTATTATGAAGGCAAGCTCGGGTTGGGATGTACTAGGATAGGTGCAGTGGTAAATTTATCTTTTAGACGGGAAAATGCTTCCTGGGCTTGGGGAGTCCAGGAAAACCTAGACTCTTTCCGGGTAAGTTGAGTGATAGGTGACACTACCTCAGAGAAATTTCTAATGAAACGTCTATAGAAGTTGGCAAACCCGATGAAGCGCTGTACCTCCTTCACATTTCTAGGACTTGGCCAATCCTTGATGGCTTGGGTTTTGCTTCCATCCATACTAATTCCTTGTGTAGACAGTACATACCCCAGAAATTGAATTTCGGTCCTATGGAATTCACACTTTTCAAGTTTGATGTAAAGATGATTTTGTCTTAGACGTTCCAAGACCATTCTCACATGTCCATGATGTTCCTCTGTGGAGTTAGAAAAAATTAGAATATCATCCAAATAAATTACCACGAATGTATCTAGGAGATCCCTGAAGATGTCATTCACCAAGTGTTGGAAAGTGGCTGGGGCGGTACTCAGACCAAAAGGCATAACTAGATATTCAAAGTGTCCATAGCGTGACCTGAATTCAGTCTTCCATTCATCCCCAGGTCTAATACGGACTAAGTTATAGGCCCCACGAAGATCTAGTTTAGAAAAAATTTTGGCATGTCGCACTCTCTCCAATAACTCAGGGATTAAAGGCAATGGATAACGGTTTCTAATAGTAACCTTATTGAGTTCCCTATAGTCTACGCATGGTCTCAGAGATCCATCTTTCTTCTTTACAAAGAAGATGGGTGCACCTGCAGGAGATGAAGAGGGGCGTATGAAGCCCTTGGCTAGATTTTCATCTATGTAATCCTTTAAAGCCTTTAGCTCGGGCCCCGCCAGGGGGTAGATCTTACCAAAAGGTATCTCTGCTCCAGGCAATAATTCAATTGGACAATCATATGGACGGTGAGGAGGAAGCTGGTCAGCGTTCTTCTTGTCACATAAATCCACATAGTCCTGGTATGCAGCTGGTAGTTCAGGGACTGACATGATTCCTTTAGGAACAGAGCAAGCTGAAACTTTTGGACTCATCTGTTTCTCTGGAAAGTGTAATTCCTTGGTCTCCCAGTTAATGGTAGGATTCTGAGCCTGCAGCCATGGTAGCCCTAGAATAATGGGAAAGTGGGGAGAAGAGATAAGCATAAAGGACAGTTTCTCTTGATGATCTTTACCCATAAGAACCCTCAAAGGCTCTGTTTCCTGATCCACTGGTCCAGAGGTCAGCAGGGAGCCATCCACAGTTTCCATCTGTACTGGAGTAGCCTTCTTCACTGAACGTATTCCCTGTTTCAGAGCAAAGGAGACATCCATAAAATTTCCACTTGCCCCTGAGTCGATCATAGCAGAGCTAGACACCCAAGCTGAGTCAACCCAGAGTTTGATGGAAAGAAAGCAATGAGAATTGTTTTTCTTACAACTCAGCTGGGACACCGCTGAGGAAACTTGAAAAATGGCAGCGTTTACACAGTCAACGTCCTCAGAGGTAACGGAGTTTAAGTCCGAGAAATCAAGATCTGTTGCTGCAGATCTCTCTGGAGCCTGAGGCTCGGACCTGACAGATCCCCTCTCGCAACACTCACAATGAATGAGTGCTGCAGTAGTCTTACGAGAACGGCTGGGGCAGTTTATAATGAAGTGCCCTGACTTACCACAATAGAAACATAGATTCTCCTTAAAACGATGTTCCTTGCGTGCATCACTAACCCGTCGTTGTAAAGAGTCTACCTGCATGGGTTCAGGTTCAGGTTCCCGTGTAATCCTACTCAAAGGTTCCTTAGCTGGAGAGGAAGGTAGGAAAAGGTTAGTACGATTGCTTTCGAACCATCTCTCTTGCCTGCGTTCAGTCAGACGAGTATCAATACGGATGCAGTAGTTAATAAAGTCACCTAACGCAGTGGGAGGGTCGGCACGAGCAAGTTCATCCTTAATCAGTGGAGATAACCCCTTTCGAAAAATAGATTTTTTGGCGGAACTGTCCCAGGTGGTATCAAGGGCCCATCTCCTGAAATCCAAGGCATATTCAGCTACCGAGTGCTTACCTTGGCGCAAAGCTAACATGGCTGCTTCAGCTGTTGCACCTCGATTGGGGTCATCAAACACCTGCCCCATGGCTGAAATAAAATCATCAAGGTGATTCAAACAATCATCCTCAGTCTCAATCAGAGGGTTTGCCCACATTAAAGCCTTGTTGGTAAGCAACATAATTATAGTAAGCACCTTAGATCGTTCAGTGGGAAATTGTGAAGCATGTGCAGAAAAAAAAAGATTGCATTGATTAATAAATCCCCTGAATTTCTCACGTTCACCGCCAAAACGAAAAGGGGCAACTTGGGAATCCCAGCACTCGGGGCTACGGCAGGAGCCTGGACTCGCCCCTCTAGAACCTCAATCCTGGCTCGCAAATCCTGGGTAGTCTGTCCAACCACTTGCAAATTGTGATTATTGAGGTCCTGTAGATTTGTAAAACGGGTCTTTATATTCTGCAAATCTGCAAGGATATTATCAGTCACTCCGCAAAGTTCCTTTATGCGGGCCTCCATTTTCCAGATCTTTTAAGACAGGATTACTGGAAGAAGAGGAGAGAAAAAAAAACAATAGTGTTCACCTGTGGCAACACTGCAGAGAGAAAAAAAAATTAAGGGAACTGCTCACCTGGAATGGTTGTGAGAAGTCACAACCACTATCATCACAGAAAGTTTCAACCGGACGTCTGATATCCACAGTACAGCAGACACAGCCTTCCAGACCCAGCAGACACTAACGTTTTGGCTTCAGAATCTTGTAATGTATGTAGTATAGTTCATATAGCGTCTTGTGCTTGGGTGCGATGAAAACACAGGAGTCACAGGTTTGATATAGAAAAGTCCTGTATTACATCATACAAGTTGGCAGAAATAGTCACACAGTTTGCAGACACAGAAACAGGAGACACAGCAGGCCAGAGTAATCCAAGCTCAGCAATCACTCTCCAATACAGATTCAGGATCTTCTTCTCTGTTACCGTAAGTCCATGCAAACGTGGGTCTTTCAAAGAACAGGGTTCAGAGTCCACAAGTGCTTCAGAGTTCCTCAGTAGGAATAGCTGGAGTACAAGGTCCAAGGCTTTAGGAGTCAAGTCACAGGTTCACTGCAGGCTAGATTCTGAAGCACTGATTGCTCAGCTGTGGCTGCTTAAGAAGCAAAGGAGAGAATCAGGGCGGGAACATGCAAGCTGGAAACTCCATTTTGACTGAGGGCAAGATAGCTGCAGCAAGACAGAAAGTAAAATGGCTGACGAACAAACTGAGTTTCAGGAATATATACATAGAACCTTACACTCATTTTATGGCCTAATACCGATTGACGGTATCGGGAGAGTAATTATCCAGCATTGACATGTAAATACCAATACTCATGGCTGGTTTAGGCTTGTCTCTAGTTTACCCCTGTTCACTAATTTATGCTTTGCATTCAGCTATTCCAACAAAACCAAAGTATTATGCCCATTGTCAAAGCAATGAAAACAAGTTTTGGAGGAAAACTAACTGTCAGAACAACGAATGTTTGCCTGCTACTAACATAAAATAATTACTTATTTTATAAGCCACGGTAAAGAATCGGCACTATGTCTACCAATAGAAAGCCGGCACTGGCCGCAAGTATTTTTAATAATTAGTGTCAAAATATTTGTGCCTGTCTGTTACCAATATGATTCTAACAAATATTAACAGACTTGGTTAGTAAAATATATTCTATGAAAGGCATCAATAATGATGAGGCCTGTGTAGCTGCAAGTTATATCATTGTCCAACTATAATATTGGGCTATAATGACAATTAAATGTGGGTGTAAAGTCTGCAGACACATTTACAAAACAAGAGATTTCATTTCTTAGACATGTCTTCATCCGATGTGGGTATTCTTTAACAAGGTTTATAAGCCAAAGACACAGACTCCTGCAATAAAAATGGCCGCTATTCATGATAGCAGAACACACAGTTGTCATAGTATGGACAGCTGATAATAATTTTTTGTGCCTAAAATAGTCATGAATAGAGATGCATCATTGTGTGGATGATAAGAGTGCGGAGTGCCAGCTATGAAATATGAGGACATATTCATCCTTTCAACCATGAATGTTTCAGACTTGAAATAAGACATCGGTGCATCATGTATATACCGAACTAGAGCCTTCTACGGGGAGGACTGTGCTCAGAGACAGGTCACTTCTAGGATTCACTCTGCTTTCATTGCATTTCACTGTAATAAGATCAAGGAGATAAATCAACCTTTATTCCCAATTCCTAGAGTCCAGGACCTCGGTGATTCCCGCATGTTTGATCACTACAGATCTATGAGCAACATGGGGCTAGGAAGGAAGAGAGAGTCTGTTATATGACCTAATACCTGTGCTATGTGTTCTGTGTGGTCTTCAAATATTAAACCATTGTTCTTGTGCTTAGCACAATGTGTTCTTTGACCATTTTTTATTTACTTTTGTCACTTGCACTTGCTTAGATTTTTTTTTGGCCCTACCTGATGATTCACCCACCATGACCCTACCTGATGATTCACCCACCATGACCCTACCTGGTGATTCACCCACAATGAATGAGCTTTTCTGATGATCAGAAACATTCATTATTGTTTAAAACAGATTTAAATCTAAATTTCAGATCAGTTTAGTTGATCGTTTGCCTGTCATCCCTCATGCTCATCACTATAAGCATGTTTATGTTACTGGCACTAGATGGATGCAGAGGGCGCTCGTATCTGACCCACTGTCGTGTTGGTGAGACATCTGGCTACCTGTCCCTGTCTTCAAAGGTATTGTGCAGAATTAGAAGTGTTTGCTTCTGTCCATGGACTGTGTCTGATTTTGCAGCTCATGTCTATGCAGATTAATTAGACTGAGCTGAAATAACAGACCCATTTTATGGAGAAGTTTGGTTGTGTCTGAAAATAAACAGAGCCTTCTTTTCTAATGTTGAACAACCCCTGTAAATTCGAGATAGATGTCTGACAGGTGGCTGCCATTAAAAGTTTGACTATTGCAGTATGACACATGCCAAACTCTTGCCCGCAGGGTGAGTATATTTTGCCCGCTATGCCTTGTGAGTACCCTGCCCGACGTCACATTTTCACCCGATACCACACTTTCATCTACATCGGCATCCTAGATGCCAATACAGTTGAAAGCAATGATGGAAGGAGTGTCAGCTGATGCTCCCTCGCCCATCATTCCCCCTCTGTCAACATAATGCCATTGTTGTAATCAGGTTTAGGGGTTCATGCTCTCAGGTAGCCGCTTGGATATACATGGCACAGGGTTTTACATCAAAACATTGTGTAGTTTATTGTCCATCATGAACTTAACAACTCGAAAACGAAAACAGCCTTCCTTCAGTATCAATGGATAACATAAACAGTCCTTTTCTTCAGGCAGAATGAAACAACATAAATGTAGCAGCCACACCAACCTCGGTATTTCTAGCAGCAGCTCACATTTGTGTCAAATGCGGTCACCAAACACCTCTATGTTTGGCTCAAGCACACCTCTTTTTGCAGAGCAGACTAAGGCCTCTTTCACACATCCATTTTTTTGTGTCAGGCATAATCCGTCGAATGCCTGAAGGGAAGGATCCGGCGCTGAAATGAAAAAACTGATGCAACGGATCAGTTTTTTTTGCTGGATCCGACCTGAACTTTTGAACCCGGAAAAAGAGTTTGCAGAAAAGACTGATCTGGTTCCATAGACTTCTATTATTTCCGGCTGCCTGATGCGCCGCTTCAGGCACTATCAGGCGGCTCCGGAAAAAATAAAAAACGTTGCAGTCACCGTTTCGTTCGGCCGCCGGAATGTACATTTCCGCCGGATCAGGACAAAAACTGATGCAACGTAATGACATCAGGCGCTAATGAAAGTCAATGCTAAAAAAACGCATCCGGTACCGGATCCGTTTTTTTAACAACACGCCGGATCGTGCCTGAAGTCAAAAAACGGATGTGTGAAAGAGGCCTAACCAGCAGCTCGGCCTTTCTCAATACACTCCACACTGCTGAGCTAGCCCTCTTGCTGTTAATAGGTTTGTAAACCCCAGACTGGATCATAGGATTAACTTTTCCCACCCAGGTTCTTTTGGTTGCTCAAAAAACCTAGACCCAAAATCCAGTTATTTTAAGCCCTCTCAGTAACCAAGTGTTACTGGTACAGCTCATGTTACCGACACATGTCTGCCATCCAAAACCTTATCTTCTGCTTTCTTACACGGGACATTTATGGATTTCGAAATTTACCCTTTATGTTGGCGTCAAACTTTTTTACTGACGTTATCATATCATGGAATACTAAAATGAATAGTGATGTAAATTTGTGAAGTGCTATAGTAGCACATGCTGTATTCATACACAGACCCCAGGAAATCAATCCTAGGGAAAAAAAGAGACCTACTCTCTAGGTTTTGTTAAACCGGCTGATAAGAATGCTTTATTATTATTATTTTTTTTTTACAAAACCTAGCAAGTAGGTCTCTCTTTTCCCGAGGATTGATGTCCTGGGGGCCTGTGTATGTATGTCTGATATTTTGGTAGACTAATTGCTCCCATACTTTGGACAGACTGTGTTAATGAACACATGCTGTATTGTAGTTTATTATTCTTTTCCATCTTCCAGTAATTCTCATTTTATTTATTTATTTCCACTCCGCAGCATATTCTGCAGAGCTGTTCAGAGGTCGTCACCATTTACATTCCCTGATAGGCTGGCCTTAGTGTATGAAATGAAAGGCCTATCTGGTACAGAACCTCATCTCCTGTTACTAGAGAGCTACATTGCTAAAGTTTTATATATGTATATATATTTTTATTTTTTTTTTGCTTTTTCATCAGCAAAAATGTCATTTTTTTGTGTGGAATTTACACCAGTATACACTTTATTTCCGGTCAGCAGCATGTACTGCAAGGCTGTACAGAGATTGTCACTATTTACATCACGCCCTGATAGGCTGGGCTTATACTATGAAAAGAAAGGCCTAGCTAGTACAGAACGTCTCCTCCATTCACACCTGTTATTAGAGCTTTATTGCAAAAAAATTGATTTTTTTTTATTTTTTTTGGTATTTTCATCAGCAAAATAGTTTTGGAGCAATTTACATCAGTATACACTTGGTTTATATCACCCCTGTAGACTGTGAGCCCTCACGGGCAGGGTCCTCTTTCCTTCTGTACTTGTGTGTCCCTTGTCTAGCACATGTTTATTGTACCTGTCTATATTTTCCCTTTTCATATGTAAAGCGCCATGGAATAAATGGCGCTATATAAATGTATAATAATAATAATATCAGAGGTCTCAAACTCGGCTGGGTATATAGGCCGAATATAGAAAAAATTAGAGTTTGGGGGCAGCATTCTTTGAAGGACAAAGTGACGTTTTTACGCCGGAAGCATTTTATTTCACTAGAACTTGTGCCCTTGGGCGCACATTCAGTTGAAATCTATTACCGCACACAGACTTAACTTTATCCTTTATAGTTCACTGAATCTCAGATGTGGTGGTCCACTCTGTGTATAGAAAAATCTTACATTAACTGCTTAAGTCACTTTCAATAGCCAAAACAGGAAAAACTGTGGGAAGAAATCAATAACCCTCATCTCATTGATGGCGAGATTGAAGCTAGGACAGAGCAGGAGTCAGGAAATAACAAGTTACGGTCTCTGATTTAAGCTATGGGTCAGTGACTCGGAGAAGCTGGCGTGCCGCTGCTCTATACATGGGTCAATTATTTTCTTACCACTACATGCTGTTTCTTTAGGATGGTTTAAGCCTTTTTACATTACCTGTTTTATTATTAGTAACTTATATGACATTTGCTTTACCTTGGGTATACTGGTATGCTCCTTTTTCCTAAATTATTAAGTACACATCTTTGGAGGTGGGGAGGGGGTCACAGGGTCTTTATTATTGCATGTTTCTAAGGGTAAGGGTGTCTTGGACAGGACACTTACCAGGGTGCATCCCTTATTGGAGCTTATACACTCTTTTTGCTTTTCAATTTTTAGCCCTATATATGCTTTTTTGAATAAAGCTTATTTATTTTGTATTTACTTGGTATTTTGTGTAGTTTATTACTTTTACCAGTGCCCTTATCATGCATCCGCGCTCTCTTGCATGGCTATGTTACAGAGTTGGACTGAGATGCCAAGAGCCCACCAGTAACCAACTCCAGGGCCCAACTTTTCAGCTACATATATAGGTGACATTATCCTGAATCACAAATTTATATAACAATGAACTGGGTATATTATTAAATTAATAAGAATTCTGACCGTGTCTGTGCATAGTGATTCAAGTAGATAGTGCCGAGTACTGCTCATATAAGAGGGTGGTGGCCCACCGGAGGATTCTCCAGTTCTCCTGTGGGCCAGTCCAAGCCTGGCTCTGTATACACTGTGTTCCAAATTATTATGCAAATAATATTTTCTCAGATTTTCACAAATTACCTATATGAATTTCAGTCATTGCAATTTTCCAGTCAAATAACTATTAGAGTACAATTGAAAGGTTTTTGTACAAACTGCCTATGATAACAGTATATTTTTTAAAAAATAAAACACTCAAACTGCACTCAAAATGCATGTTCCAAATTATTTTGCACAGCAGAGTTTTCAACCTTTTCATTCTAATAAAGAACAAAAAATGGTCATTTTTGAAATTATAAGCATTAGCAGGTTATTACAAACTGAAATCAAACAGTTTTCAACTCAAAACTTTATTCTAGGTGATGTTGCATTTGCACATAGGACCCCTTGTTCGAAAGGAGCTTCTGAACTCTCTCGTCCATTGAATTTGTCAGGTTTTGGATGGTTTCTGCTTCAGTTGTTTTGCATGAGGACAGAATACCCTCCCAGAGCTGTTGCTTAGATGTGAACTGCCTCCCGCCATCATAGACACTCCTTTTGATGATGCTCCAGAGGTTCTCAATGGGGTTGAGGTCATGGGAGCATGGGGGCCACACCATAAGTTTGTCCCCTTTTATGCCCATAGCAGCCAGAGATGCAGTTGTGTTATGTGCAGCATGAGACGGTGCATTATCATGCATGAAAATGATCTTGCTGCGGAATGCACGGTTCTTCTTCGTGAACCATGGCAGGAAGTGCTGTTTGAGAAACTCAACATACACTATGGAGTTCATCTTTACCCCTTCAGGGATCCTAAAGGGGCCGACAATCTTTCTCCCCATGATTCCAGCCCAAAACATTACTCCACCTCCTCCTTGTTGGCGCCGTAGCCGTGTTTGCATGGGGTGTCCATCAACCAGCCATCCTCCACTCCATCCATCTGGACCATCGAGCGTTGCACGGCACTCATCAGTGAACAAAACAGTTTTGAAGTCAGTCTTCATGTATTGTTTGGCCCACTGGAGCCGTTTCTGCTTGTGTGCAGTGGATAGAGGAGGTCGACAGGATGGCTTACGCACAGCTGCAAACCTCTGAAGGACCCTGCATCTTGTTGTTCGGGGGACGTTGGAGGAACCAGCAGCTTCAAAAACTTGTCTGCTGCTATGACAAGACTTTTTTGCAGCTGCTCTTTTAACCTGACGTAATTGCCTGTAGGAAAGAGTCCTCAATTTTCCCTTATCAGCACGCACACGTGTGTACTGTGAATCAGCTACATACTTCTTGATTGTGCGATGATCACGATGAAGTGTCTTGGCAATGTTGATTGTAGTCATGCCTTGAGCTAAACACTCCACAATTTGTTGCTTCTCAGCAGCCGACACATCCTTTTTCTTTCCCATTTTGGCAGAAAATGTAGGCTGCTTAATAATGTGGGACAGCCTTCTTAAGTAGTCTTGCCTTTCATTGGACACACCTGCCAAACTAATTAGCACAGATGTCTGCAATTGCTTACAGTGATATAAAGAGCCCTGGCACACATCACCATCAATGAGTTTAACTGACAAACAAAAAAATTCTTACCTTATCACTCCTAAACAATTTTTGCATAATAATTTGGAACACAGTGTACATTACATGTGTGTCACTTTACTTGTATTTGAATGTCAGCTATTCATATTTCGTCAGTCACATATTGATAGTAACGTGATTGATCAGGCCATCTGTATAGATCGTACAGTCTACTGTAAAAAGCAGCATTTAGAAAATGAAAATACACCTTAATAAATGTAAATCGAAAGGGTTGATCTCACTGGGCAAACCACATATAACATGAAGGCCAGGTTCATATGGCCATACTAAAGTTGCGGACATGACTGACCCCCATTTGCACTTCAGTGTGGTTGTCAGCATAGGGGACTGGCATAGAAGCTGCCTGCTACGTACCTGCACTAGCATGATCTGCAAATCAGACCAAAGAAGTGGATACTGTGAATTTTTCCAGGCAGACCTTTGGTCCCAGTGGAAAAATGAGCCATGTGCACTAGCTATAGCGGATGTGTGTGCTCTGTCTGAGCGCAGTCTGTGGTACTCACGGACCACATAATACATTCGTCCGAACGAGCCCTTAAGAATGGAAAGTCAATATAAGACTTCTGATAGAAAACATCTAAACTATCTAACATCTAAACTAGGATTCTATGGAGTGAAAACACCAAGATTAATTTGTTCTGGAATGATAGGAAAAGAACATAGAGAACAGCGTGGAGGCATTGTTAGAGCATGGGCCGTATGGTTACCATTGGCACTGGGTCATTGATGTACTGACAATGTGGCCGCAGACAGTAGTAGCAGGATGACTTGTCAGATGGCGTCCACCGCTAGAAAACCGATAATCATTACTCAGCTGGTAAATCCGCCACTGTTTTCATGAAGTTCCCCTCTGAAAAAGGATTTTGGAGATCAGCGGGGACAAAAGAAGCCTAGGGGTCCGGTAGGTGAGTATATGTTTTGTTTTCAGACCAACTTTGGGCCGTTATAATATATAAAAGTGTTAAAAAAAGCAACCAACACAAGAAATCTCGATTGAAAATACAATGAAAAGCAAAGCAAAATGCTGTGTTTAATTTTAGCCTGAAGTCCCATGTGCAGGGTGTGATGATCGTACGATAAACGACAAAATGCTTGTTTGTCAACTGACTGCACGTTTTATGCCGGAATAAAAATGATGAATTATTGCCGGGTGGCAGCATATTCCTTCATGTATATAGGGAATGTGCTGCCAACAGTGATGTAAAGCGTGCGGCAAGAGGACTGGACGTACGAAGCCTCCTCCTGGTCATTGTAAAAAAAAAAGTAAAATGAATTGATATATAAGGTGATATAGAAAATCAGTCGGGCTTGTTGCTGACAAACTATCTGACTTTGTAAAAGGAACTTTGTGTCTCATCCAGACGTCTGTTTTTTTTCTCATTCTCAAAAAATAAATGACCGATTTGTAATGTGCGGGATGAGATATTTATCTTTGTGTGTTCAGCTCAGTGAACAGTCAGTGAGATATGAACAGCACCAGGATGCCATCAGTGCGCTGTCCGAGCTGTTCACGGACCCACAGACGTATTGGAACAAATATGGACGGGTCTCTGTTTTGTTTTTTCATTGTTGACACCCAGTCCGCAATAAAGCACATACACATGAACAGCCGTAGGGACAATGATGGGTACGTGTTCTATCCGTGAAAAAAACATGGATTCAACACATGTGAAAATCAAACATCGGGAAGAGGCTCTAGTCTTCTCCTCTTACCAGCATGTTATGAGTTAATATGTTGGGCCGGCGTCACACTAAACGTATGGAAAATCGGTCCGAGTTTCCCTGCTGAGAGTCGCACAAGTGTTCTCTGCATGGTCATCCGCGTGTAATGCGTTTGCAATATGATGATGGGATTTTCTCCCACCTATGTATCCGTATGACATACGTATGGCTTTATATTTCTCACTGATTTTCCCTATTGAATTAAATAGCTCAATGGGCTGAAATCAGGAAAATGTGTGCGGTGTTTATTTGTCGCAAGCTAGATGGATGGTCCGTGTGGCGTCTGAGTTTTTCTCGTACCCATAGGATTGCATTGGCGAGTCTCAGACGATATACGCGTCCAATCGCAGCATGCCGTGATTTTACACGCACGTAGAATACATAATAACATGAGAAGCAATTGGGAGCTTAAATCCCTAATATATAGAGTAACTAGTATAGATATGAAACACTAACCAATCAAGAAATAAAGTAATTGCAAAAATTAATTCAAAAAATACAAATATATGCTTTATTTCAAAATACAATACATAAAAACATCATTACACACCATGTACAAAAAATAAATGAAAAAACCAGTGAAAAGATGACATGGCCGTGGTGTGGCAACTACAGACATATACTTAAATATATAACTGTCAGAAAAATTCAGTGATTTTAGGATGAGTCAGAAAATGTGCAAGTTACCAATGACCGCAAAAATATATATAATAAATAGAACGTATGATAATACATTCATATATGTGTAGGGCATACAGGTATATTTCTCCCAATCAAGTAATGTAAAGGCTATGTCTCAAATAAAGAGAGGGGAGAGAAATACACATATCTATATATGCTCACAAAGTCTCATAAGGGTCACTGACTGACTGCTATGGTAGAAAAAGCAGTCATCTCCATTGTGGCTAAAATGCACATAAAAGCTCACCCATTGTAAGAAGCCTGCGTGCTACACCGAGGCCCCGACGCCGTTTCGCGTTTCCGCTTCCTCGGGGGGCAGTATGTTAATGTGTCGAACTGGGTTCCCTTTTAAACCCCCAGGCTGTGCATCCCAGACCAATCACGCCGCAAAAAAAGCGAAAGAAGGAGGGGATCTTGCTCCGGTACTCGGCGCATGGGGGCGGAACATCCGGCGCTCTGACGTCACATCCGGCGTCCTCGGGTGCAACGCGTGTCAGGAACAAGTGTTCCTATTGACGTCAGTAAAACGCATTGCACCCTCAGATACCTTCGGCAACGGGAGCATACAGGAAGGACCGACCACATGCGTCACACCTAAGGAGCAAGTCTCCTTATAGTGCGGCCACAACACAGGTTTGTATGTGAGAGAGTTTGCGAATTTTCTTGAAAGAAAAAAAGGGGGAAAAGAAAAAGAGAAAAAAGAAAACCGGGGATAAGAAGAAAAAGAAAAAGAAAAAAGGAACAGGAATATTGTGTAATAATCGTAATATTAAATAATATGAAAACATATGAAAAATAATGCAAATTACATAGACATTATATCCAGAATCCAGAAAAATTAATTGTAAACCAACGATAATCCATAAATAATACATAACTTACAGATGTAAAATACATCCATGCAGAAAATCAAATTAAAAATAAAAAATAAAACTGCAAAATAAAAATAAAAGAGAAAAATGAAACAACAAATGAAATATTGATAGTGGCGGCCGCATTCTCCATCTTGGAATGGTCCAAGGGGCACATCGATATATATGAAGCCAAATGGTCCAAAAGGGGGAAGGAAAGGGAGAGAAGTCATCCACTGTAACTAAAAATACACAAAAAACACACATTAAAATCAATAAAATGAGTCTGAAGATATGTTACATCATCTGAAAGAATCTTCTAAAGAACTATAAAAATGAGGAAAAACTCAGCTGTTCATTCAAACCATGGGGAACCATGGTGTTTAGTCTGATTATCCACCTACACTCCATTTGAGATAATTTTCGTTTCAGATCTCCCCCCCTAATTCCGCCATGGACTCGGTCTATCCCGCGTATCTTCAGTAAATCTGGGTTACATGCATGTTTAATTCTGAAGTGACGGGGAATAGTTTTTAAGGACATCACATCGAGGGCCGTTGTAGCTGCCACAATGTCCCTAACGTGTTCTCTGGTGCGTACCCTAAGTTCACGCGAAGTCAACCCCACGTATATTAGGCCACACGGACATGTGGCGTAATATACAACAAAATCACTTTTACATGATATGTACTCCCTGATTTGATAGGTACGCTTGCCATCCGAAGAGCAGAAGGTAGCTATACGCTCAGTGTTGCGGCAAGCCATGCAGGATCCACATGGAAAACACCCAAGACGGGGTTTACTAGCAGAAAGAAAGGTGGACAATGGTTGTCCAACATAGTGACTTCTCACTAACAAATCCTTCAAATTGCTACTCCTTCTAGCTGTTAGAAGGGGTCTATCTGGAAGCCAATTTCCCAATATGGGCTCTGTTTTTAAGATGGGCCAGTGTTTATTTAGAATACTCCTGATAGTGCTCCATCTATTATTATAGGTGGAAATAAATCTTACGTCTTGGGACCGATCCGAGACAGCAGCCGAACCGGACAATAGAGAGCCACGGACGGACGCCTTAGCACGATTGTACCCCTTCTTTATAGAACGCTGACTATAGCCACGTGCGCAAATCTATCCCGGAGATCAGCCGCCTGCGCCTCAAAACCCCCCTCCGTCGAGCAGAGGCGTCTGACGCGCAATAACTGACCCACGGGAATAGCTCGCACAGTGGAAGATGTATGGGCTGAGGTAGCGTGAAGGAGTGAGTTGACAGATGTCTCCTTCCGGTATACATCTGTCTCTATCACTCCCATTGAAGTCACATTGATACGAATATCCAAAAATTCAAGCCGCCCATCATAGAGCTTGTATGTCAATTTAATATTGTAAGAGTTTTGATTAAGGCAGGACAGGAAATGGCGTGAATCGTCCCCCGTGCCCTGCCAGATAATTAACAAATCGTCAATGTAACGATACCAAGACAATGCCTGGGAGGCGGCCCCCGCCCCATCACTAAACACCTCCCTCTCCCAGTAGCCCAGGAAGAGGTTGGCATAGGACGGGGCACAGGCCGCCCCCATGGCAGTCCCCGTTTTTGTAAATAAAATCGATTTTTAAAAGTAAAAAAATTGTGAGTCAAAATAAATTCCAATAGCTCCATGATAAGCGACTGTAACGTTGGACACAGATCACTAGTCCTTAGATAAAAGTCCACTGCCCTCAGCCCGTCAGCATGATCGATACATGTATACAAAGATTCTATGTCCGCCGTGGCCATCACCATGTCCTGCTCGAGAGAGAGACCATCCAATTTGCACAGTGCATCGGTAGTGTCCCTGATGTAGGAGGGCAGCACACTGACCAGAGGTTGCAAATAAAAATCAATAAATTTACAGACAGGTTCGCACAGCCCTCCCACACCAGAGACAATAGGACGCCCCGGCGGAACTCTAGGGTCCTTATGTACCTTTGGTAAAAGGTAAAATGTTGGTACAGTAGGATAACGGATGGACAATCCATCCAAAACCTTTTTGGTGATAATCCCCTCAGAGAAAGCTTTATCCAAAATCTTGGCTAGCTCTCCCTGAAAACCTATTAAAGGATTGGAAGGTAGTGGCACATAAGCCTCTTTATCCCGCAATTGATGGAAAGCCTCCCGTTCGTACATCTCCACAGGCCATATTACCACATTCCCCCCCTTATCCGCAGGCTTAATTACTACATCCCTCAATGATCTCAATTCACATAATGCCCATCGTTGGACCCCAGTCAGATTATCTCCTACCCTACCAGTGGGGATGGTTTTAAGGTCCTCCGTAACTAATTTACAGAAGATATCAACCTGAGGACATAAAGACAAGGGGGGGAATGTAGCAGACCTGGGGAGAATGGACGTGGGAAATTACCTGGAAAGTGCCAGTACTCTCACTTCCAATTCCTCAGAATACGGATGGCCTCCGTTCTGCTGTACTTCAATGATCCATACTGGTCGTCCAGAGTGCAACGTTTAAGATTAACTTCCTCAAATTAAATGTAGTCTTTTACTGTAGTAAAAAAGTCAAATTATTATTTGAACAAAAGAAAGTCCCAATTGAATGACTTCTAATTGATTAGAAACTAGAAGTGGGAGGAGAGATTTATTACTCTAATTTATTTGTTTACTTCTTTTCAATCGATTAGTGGGTTATTTTTCGTTATAAAGCTTTCCCTTTCGACACCAGTATATTTACTCGACCCAGTCTTTCCATAAGATTGATAGTGATCTGAGTAGTTGGAGGTTCATCATCTTGAGATGACACATAGAACTAGATCTATCATTTGAGGACGTTTATAATTCTCCCTCATAGCTGCCTCTGACCCTTCTGGTTTTATATCGTCACAATCCCTCTGATATTCTTACTTTGTTAGACAGATCTTTTTCCCATTTAGCAGGTCTGAGTCAAGTTGAGTTAAGTTTGAAGTGCCTCTGTTTAATTGTTAATAAATATTTGATTTCTTTATTTAAATTCACTGCTAATAGTTTCATTAGATTTATTAGAAGGACTAAAAGTCTTCGAAAGGGATGCCGCCTCCTCCACTGTTGTTTGAATCGTCCATTGTCCCACTAAAGAGGGAATACCTGCACACGAGGGCCTAGGAATAAACCTTTGTCAATGTATCGTTTCATAAGACTTATTCCACCACCATTTGTCTTTTATGAAAGACCTTAAGTTTAATGATTGGTGCCATATCGTCAGACACATGATTAAAACAGGTCATATCATCATTAAAACTGGTAAGTTTGGGTCAGCCACGTTTGTCCCGTGCCGAAGTCATCGTCAACGAAGAGTGTGAAAATACACATTAAACTTATGAAACCTACTCTGGAACAGAGAAATCGAAAAACATTTTTTAAGCGAGTGCTCTCCAAACAATACAAAATACATGAGAGCAATTGGACTTAAATCCCTAATATATAGAGTACTAGTATAGTATGAACACTAACCAATCAAGAAATAAAGTAATTGCAAAAATTATTGCAAAAATACAAATATAGCTTTATTTCAAAATTACAATACATAAAAACATCATTACACACATGTACAAAAATAAATGAAAACCAGTGAAAAATCATAGCCGTGGTTTGGCACTACAGCATATACTTAAATATATAACGTCAGAAAATTCAGTGATTTTAGGATGAGTCAGAAATGTGAAGTTACCAATGACGCAAAAATATATAAATAATGAGTATGATTAATACATTCATATATGTGTAGGCTACAGGTATATTCTCCCAATCAAGAATGTAAAGGCATGTTCAAATAAAGGGGGAGAGAATACACTTCATTTATGCTCAGAAGTCCATAGGGTCATGATGACTGCTATGAGAAAAGCAGTCATCTCCATTGTGGCTAAAATGCACAAAAAGCTCACCATTTAGATAAGCTGCGTGCTACACGAGGCCCCGACGCGTTCCTTTCCGCTTCCCGGGGGCAGTTGTTAATGTGTCAACTGGGTCCTTTAAACCCCAGGTGTGCATCCCAGACCAATCAGGCCGCAAAAAGCGTAAGAAGGGGATCTTGCTCGGTACCGGCGCATGGGGCGGAACATCGGGCTTGACTAATCCGGTCTCGGTAGAATAGCCTGAGAAAAAAAAACGGTGATGTGAGCTTCCCATAGATTAACACTGATCACAATGATTAAGACGGGAAAGGTCGAACGCTCGGTTGGTAGCTCTCTGGGATTGTATTGTCCGTATGTGCTGCTTTATGATTGTTTTTTCCATTAAAGATGAAGTTTTATATTTCTAAGTCGAGTACCTGTTTTCTCAAAATAATCTATGGTCCGTGTCATGTATAGTGTACAGTTCCTATAGCGTCTTGTGCTTGGGTGCGAGGAAACACAGGAGACATAGGTTGAAATGAAATGACTTGTATTACTTCATACAAGCATGCTGAAAAGTTCACACAGTTTGCAGGAACAGCGACAGGAGACACAGCAGGCCAGAGTAACTTCAAGCACTACAATAAATCTCCAAAGCAGGTTCAGGATCTCTTCTCTGTACCGTAATTCCTCTGCAAACATGGATTCACCAAACAGCAGGTTTCCAGAGTCCAAAAGTGTTCCAAGGTTCCTCAGTAGGGAATAGCTGGAGTACAAGTCCAAGGCTTCCAGAGTCAGGTCACAGACTGACTGAGGCTTGATTCAGGAGCACTGATTGTTCAGCTGAGGCTGCTTAAGAAGCAAGAGGGAAGAATCAGGGCGGGAACATGAAAACTGGAAACTCCATATTAACTGAGGGCAAGAGCTGCAGAAAGACAGAAAGCAAAATGGCCGACGGAAAACTGAGTTTCAAGGAACATGTCAACAGAGACAAAGAACCTTACAGTCCGAGTGTTACGCAATGTTTTCTCGCATAGCCGTCGCCCGTATTCTACGGTAGTGTGACTGCGGCCTTAAGCTCCCAAACACATTAGACTAATGTGAGCCAAACCCACCAATATTAACTGGTTCGGCTGCCAGTTTATTGTGCATGGGGTGCCGGCGACTGATTGTCGGGGGACATGCCGATCGTGCATGTCCGATTTCGAACTGTCGGTCGCATCGTTCTCCCTGAGATAAGCCGCTGGCTGACATGTAGATCAGCAGCCTTCACTTAGAGAACACATGAGACGCTCCGCTGAGTGAGTGCTCCTGTGTACGGGAATGTCACCTAAGACGCCTGTAGGCCCAACGAAGCATTGTTTACCCAACAGCCATCCAAAGTGTATGGCCAGTCGTAGATACCAGTAAGATACGCGAGTTAGTAGCTCTCCATGTTCTGGAGTTACAATAATGCCTGTGATATAAAGTTGTACCAAACAGATTCATTGCTTTAAGTAGGAGACGCTAAATGATAGCAATTAAAAAGTAAGTAAATGAAAATAAATGATGTTACAAAGCACATCTATCTACTGAAATAGTAAGAAAGCTCTGCAATTTTGTCGTGAATGGTTTTGGTGTGATGTTACTCTTTGCAGGGTGATGGGGTCCATCATATGTCCCTGTGAGTCCTATCTGGATTGTTGTTGCTATCAGGGGGGAGGGGTGAGAACGATTTGGGATCTCTGCTCTTTTACCTCCTCCTGACATGAGTTTCAGAGGGACGGGAAGGGAGGGGTCCATCCTGCTGGGAAGAATCCGCTAAGGAATTTGGGTTAATGAAGCTATTTTTAAAGTCCTCAACACTAGGACCACTATTCTACATGGAGCTTGTCCACACATTTACACCGGCACCTGCTCCTAAAACCGCACATTGCTTTTGCTAGTTTTCAGGGTTTGTTTTTTAATTTGTAGGCATTTTCACACTTTTTATTCTATGATAGAGATGGTGTTCTCACATGATCGGCTGTTTAACGTCTAACGGTGCGATACAAAGAGGAATCACAGGACTGTTACTTTAAAGCTAGTTATTAAAAAATGTACAATATCCTTTTAAAAAAAGCTATAAGCTTAGAATAATAAAAAAGCTAAAATAAATCGACTATAAAAATGTTTTATTCAGTTGATCACAGCCTATAATAAATGCTGAGCTGAAGAAAACGACTGCACTCCTAAATGCTTAATATGCAAAGCTGAACTTCTGCGGCAGCAGAATGGCAATTCACGCCAGTGCCAGCGTTCGGCACAATATTTTCTATTTTAGATTCTGCCCACACTATTCAAATCAAGTCATTTTACTATTACTTCTAGTAAGAAGAGCAGTGGTGTGAGAAAGTTTATGGATACAGCTCAGCCCATCCAATATATGTTCCTGGGCAGGCCGCTCCACTGCTCTTGGATAAAGCAACTTTATGATAACGATGATAACGGCTTTTCAATCCAGAAAAGCGAATTAAAGCCAAAAACATTTTTATTGTGACTTCATTAAAATATTAGCATAGGCATGCAGCACTGTAGGCGCTTGTTCACACAACAGTATTTGTGGTGTGAGTGTTATCAGTGAAAAAACAGACAGGACTTGGACCAATGTTATTCAATGGGACAGTGCAGATTAATGAATTTTTTTTTCACTTACCGAATTGGCATGTGAAAAAATTTGCAGCAATGCACTAGTTTCTTCATTGAATCGGTTGAGACTCACCAAATTCAGGTCTATGAGTGCGTTAAAAAAAAAATCATATGCCATATGGAGCTAAAGTACAGCGTCTGAATCTTATAGATACATTACAATTCTGTAACATAGGAAACTGTAAATGGTTCTGTAAATGATTAATAGCTGCTGATATTAAAAAAAATAGGATTTTATATGGACAGCACACGGATAACAACTATGAAAAAAAAACGCTGACCAATTTTTTTATACACTCTCGTGAACCTACCCCAGTGAGAAGAACTACAAGTGTTTCTCACAAAATTAGAATATCATCAACAAGTTAATTTACTTAAGTTCTTCAATACAAAAAGTGAAACTCATATATTATATTGAGTCATTACAAGCAGAATGATCTATTTCACGTGTTTATTTCTGTTAATGTTGATGATTATGGCTTACAGCCAATGAGAACACAAAAGTCATTATCTCAGTAAATTAGAATACTTTATTACACCAGCTTGAAAAATGATTTTAAAATCCGAAATGTTGGCCTACTGAAATGTATGTTCAGTAAATGCACTCAATACTTGGTCGGGGCTCCTTTTGCATCAATTACTGTATCAATGAGGCGTGGTATGGAGGTGAACAGCCTGTGGCACTGCTGAGGTGTTATGGAAGCCCAGGTTGCTTTGATTGCAGCCTTCAGCTCGTCTGCATTGTGGGGTCTGGTGTCTCTCATCTTCCTCTTGACAATGCCCTATAGATTCTCTATGGGGTTAAGGTCAGGCGAGTTTGCTGGCCAATCAAGCACAGTGATACTGTTGCTTTTAAACCAGGTATTGGTACTTTTGGCAGTGTGGACAGGTGCCAAGTCCTGCTGGAGAATGAAATTTCCATCTCCAAAAAACTTGTCGGCAAAGGGAAGCATGAAGTGCTCTAAAATTTCCTGGTAGACTGCTGATGTGACTTTGGTCTTGATAAAACACAGTGGACCTGCACCAGCAGATGACATGCTCCCCAAACCATCACTGATTGTGGAAACTTCACGCTAGACCTCAAGCAGCTTGGATTGTGGCCTCTCCACTCTTCCTCCAGACTCTGGGACCTTGATTTCCAAATGAAATGCAAACTTTACTTTCATGTGAAAACAACACCTTGGACCACTGAGCAACAGTCCAGTTCTTTTTCTCCTTGGCCCAGGTAAGAGGCTTCTGGCATTGTCTATTGGTCATGAGTGGCTTGACACAAGGAATGCAACACTTGTAGCCCATGTCCTGGATACGTCTGTGTGTGGTGGCTGTTGAAGCAATGACTCCAGCAGCAGTCCACTCCTTGTGAATCTCCCCCAAATTTTTGAATGGCCTTTTCTTAACAATCCTTTCAAGACTGCCGTTATTCCGGTTGCTCGTGCACCTTTTTCTACCACACTTTTTCCTTCCACTCCACTTTCCATTAATATGCTTGGATACAGCACTCTGTGAACAGCCAGCTTCTTTAGCAATGACCTTTTGTGGCTTACCCTCCTTGTGGAGTGTGTCAATGACTGCCTTCTGGACATTTATAAAGTCAGCAGTCTTCCCCATGATTGTGGAGCCTACTGAAACAGACTAAGAAACCTTTTTAAATGCTTAGGAAGCCTTTACAGGTGTTTTTGTTAATTATCCTAATTTACTGAGATAATGACTTTTGGGTTTTCATTGGGTGTAAACCATAATCATCAACATTAACCGAAATAAAAACTTGAAATAGATCACTCTATTTGTAATGACTCTATATAATATATGACTTTTGGATTGAAGAACTGAAATAAAATAACTTTTTGATGATATTCTAATTTTGTGAGAAGCACCAGTATGTTGTACAGTTTTACTGCCTTGCAGCGCTGGAGTCCTGGGTTCAAAACCCACCAAGGACAACATCTGCATGTTCTCCCCGTGTTTGCGTGGGTTTCCTCTGGGTACTCCGGTTTCCTTCCACACTCCAAAGATGTACTATTAGGGAAATTAGATTGTGAAAACCATTGGGGACAGCGATGATAATGTCTGTAAAGCGCTGCGGAATAAGATAGCGCTATATAAGCAAAGCATAATAACAATAATAATAATAATAATATGAATTCCTGGGTCAGGAAAATGCAATCATAGGACTTAAAAAGAACGAATTATTGTGTTACATGCTTTACACAACATTTCGGAAAGTGTGCAGTGGGAATGGGCACGGACTAAATTGTGACTGTGTGGCAAAATTGACCAACTGTTTTGAGTAATTTAGTGAACGAAAGCAAGACAGCTAACACATGGTATAAACGTCCCTCTTACCGATATCGATGGGATGGCTGAAATTCTGATGTGTATGGGAGCCCTGGACCGTTTATTGTCAGGGAAAATGCACGGTGGCTCAGTGGTTAGCACTGCAGCCTTGGAGTGCTGAGTTCAAAATCCACCAAGGTCAACATCTGCAAGGATTGTGTATGTTCTCCCTGTGTTTGCGTGGGTTTCCTCTGGGTTCACCAGTTTCCTCCCACATTCCAAAGACATACTGATAGGGAATCTAGATTGTGAGCCCCATCGGGGACAGTGACGATAATGTGTGCAAACTGTAAAGTGCTGCAGAATATATTAGCACCATATAAAAATAAAGATTATTATATGATTTCAGACTGATGATCGTGTTATTTCCCCTGAAATAAACCACTACCAGAAATATTTGGCGATTGATTTCTCATAGAAAACACAGGAGCACTTGGCTGACCGAACGCTCCTGTGTATGGGAGAGCCGGCTGAGATGGGTGCCAGCTGAACTATCGGCTGAACCATTTTTTCAGATGACAGACATACAATATATTTAGCCTTGGACTAGATACCAAATTTACCAGTGTGATAAACTGATAAATTAGGTGCAATTTAAATGGAACCTGTCACCAGGTTTGTCTTAAATGAGAGAAGACCACCACCTTTCAGCCCTTTTATACAGCATTCTAATATGCTGTATATATGCCCCTGATCCAGCCTGCAACAAAAGAAAAACACCTTTTATTATACTCACCTGTTGGGCAGTCGGGTCCGATGGGTGTCACTGGTCTTGGTCCGGTGCCTCCAATCTTCTTTCTATTCCATCCTTCTGTGCTTCGTGTGGATGACGTGTCCTATGTCAGCCACACAGTGTTCCCTGGCATCGCGCTCCTGCGCAGGCGTACTTCTCTGCCGTGACTAGGGAAAAGTAAAGTACTGCAGTGCACATGTGCAGGGGCTCTTTGAACTTTTGCTGCGCATGTACACTGTGTCCATATATACAGCATATTAGAATCCTACATATGAGGGCTGAAAGGTACTCGTCTTATCATATATGGGTCAAACCTGGTGACACGTACCCTTTAGGATTGTCTACTTTTGTTCTCTTTAAAACCTGGACAGTTTTAGTAAATCAGCCCCATTATGTGTGCAGATTTTTCATAATTTTACTATGGGAAAAAGTAGTTACATTGTCACATTGTGACAAGGGACTATGGGCACCTACCCGATCTCCCGAACTAGGGGCCCGCTAGGCTATCCCTGTCTATGAATTACCCCAGATGGTGGCGATGCCGGGGTCTCGTACCTTGCTATGCTCCTACTTTCCCCATATCTGTCCCCTACACCACGCAGGGAGGAGTGAGGCTGAAGTATGTAGGATTATAGAAACCCAGACAGACAGGGATAAAAGAAAACTACAATCATACAAATACATTCACAAAACAACAGAGTGAGACACAGGTGAGGAATAGTAAGGAAGAAACCAAATAGGAGAGGATAAGGGTAAACATGCATACAACTGGGGTGCACCTTACGAAGACTGGAAAACATGTATTTGGAAGTCGCCTTGCTACACTCATCAGGAGAGCTTTAAACTAGAACAGTGTGGGAAGGGAAGCAAAACGCCAGCAAAAGCCATACACTTGACAAATGCTATTGAGATTTCTGCTATTAGAAGAGAAGGGGAAGAACAAAGACAAAAAAATTTACATAATAAAAATATTGAAGGAAGAGAAACCAATCACAAACTAAAATGTTTCTATACGAATGCACAAAGCATGGGCAACAAACAAGGAGAACTGGAGCTACTAACGCAGGAGAAGAAATATGATGTCATTGGAATCACTGAGACTTGGTGGGACGATACACATGATTGGAATACAAGGCTAGAAGGATACAACTTATTTGCAAGAAACAGACTTGATAAACGAGGAGGAGGTGTTGCATTGTATGTTAGAAAAGCGTATATCTGCACAGAGATTGACGCTTCAGAGACTGGGAGTTCTGTGGAAACTGTTTGGGTAAGAATACAAGGACAGAACAATGGAAAGGACACCATTGTAGGCATTTACTACAGGCCGCCTGTGCAAGCTGAAGATATGGATGAACTCTTTATGCATGAAATGGCCAAGTTCTCCAAAAAATATGACATAGTGGTCATGGGAGATTTCAACTATTCAGACATTTGTTGGGAATCTCTCTCAGGCAAAACTAACAGGTCCAGGAAATTCTTATCCTCTCTTGCTGACAACTTTATCTTCCAAAAGGTAATGGAGAAAACAAGGGGATCTGCTACCTTGGATCTAATCCTCATAAACAGGGAGGAAATGGTGGAGGAGGTAAGAGTGGCTGGGACTCTAGGAGGTAGTGACCATGCTATTTTAGAATTTTGGATAACAAGAGGAAGAAGACCTGTGAAGACTCAGACGTCAAGGTTAGATTTCAGAAAGGCAGATTTTAAGGAACTCAGAAAGAGAATTGGAGGGATCCAATGGCTGGATATCCTTAAGGACAAAAATGTCCAGGAAGGATGGAAAATCTTGAAAAATGAGATTCTCAAAGCACAATCGTTAACAATTCCGAAAAGAGGGAAGAATGGGAAGCATTTAAGGAAACCAGGATGGATGAACATAGAACTTAAACACATGCTAAAAAGGAAGAAAGAAATGTTTATCAAATGGAAAGAGGGAGGCATATCTAAAGAAGAATATAATGCCGTCTGCAGAACCTGCAGGGCACAAATCAGATTATCTAAAGCTGACAATGAATTAAGGCTTGCAAGTGACGTCAAAAGCAACAAAAAAGGATTTTGGGGATACGTCAAAAGTAAAAGAAAAGTCAAAGATGCTATAGGATTTTTACAGGATGAAAATGATGAAATGGTAAGTCAGGATGTTGAGAAGGCTGAACTTTTAAATTCCTATTTTGCATCTGTTTTCTCTCAGAAAGGAAATGTAACATCAACTGATCTTCACTGTCCTATTAAAGGAATAGAAGAATCCAGGATATCTATAAACAGAAAGACAGTGAGGAAACACTTAGCTAACATAAATGAATTCAAGTCTCCAGGTCCAGATGAATTACACCCCAGGGTACTGAAGGAGATAGCAGAAGAAATTCTTGAACCACTGTCCATAATCTTTGAAAATTCTTGGAGAACAGGAGAAGTCCCAGAAGACTGGAGAAGAGCAAATGTTGTTCCTATCTTCAAAAAGGGGAAGAAGGTGGACCCAGGGAACTACAGGCCGGTGAGTCTGACTTCTATACCAGGAAAGATCTTTGAACAAATTATTAAAGAACATGTATGCAAGTACCTGGATAAGAATGAAGTGATTAAACAGAGTCAGCATGGGTTTGTAACTAATAAGTCATGTCAGACTAACTTAATTTCCTTCTATGACAGAATCACTGACTGGGTGGATCAGGGAAATGCTGTAGATATAGTATATCTTGACTTCAGCAAAGCATTTGACAAAGTATCTCACACAATCCTTATTGAAAAAATGACTAAGTATGGAATGGACAAGGCAACTGTTAGGTGGATTCATAACTGGCTTAGTGATCGGACCCAAAGAGTGGTTGTAAATGGCTGCACATCCAGTTGGAAGAATGTCTCAAGTGGGTTACCACAAGGCTCTGTTTTGGGCCCTGTATTGTTCAACATCTTTATCAATGATTTAGATGAAGGAATTGAGGGTAAACTGATCAAATTTGCTGATGACACAAAGCTAGGAGGGGTAGCTAATACTAGAGAAGAGAGAGAGAGGATTCAAAAAGATATACATAAACTGGAGCAGTGGGCAGCAACTAACAGAATGGATTTTAACGGAAAAATGCAAAGTACTACATCTGGGCAATAAAAATGAAAAAAGCATATACAAAATGGGAGGAATAGGGCTAAGTAACAGCACATGTGAAAAAGACTTGGGTATACTAATTGATCACAGACTTAACATGAGTCAACAGTGTGATGCAGCAGCAAAAAAGGCAAATGCAATTCTAGGATGTATCAACAGAAGCATACAGTCTAGATCACGTGAGGTCATTATTGCCCTCTACTCCTCTTTGGTCAGACCTCATCTGGAATACTGTGTCCAGTTTTGGGCACCACATTTAAAAAAGACATCAACAAACTGGAGCAAGTTCAGAGAAGAGCCACCAGAATGGTGACCGGTCTGCAAACCATGTCCTATGAGGAACGGTTGCAGGATTTGGGAATGTTTAGCTTGCAAAAAAGAAGACTGAGAGGAGACTTAATAGCTGTCTACAAATATCTCAAGGGCTGTCACATTGTAGAAGGATCATCTTTATTCTCATTTGCACAAGGAAAGACTAGAAGCAATGGGATGAAACTCAATGGGAGGAGACACAGATTAGATATTAGAAAAAACTTTTTGACAGTTAGGGTGATCAATGAGTGGAACAGGCTGCCACAAGAGGTGGTGAGTTCTCCTTCAATGGAAGTCTTCAAACAGAGGCTGGATAGACATCTGTCTGGGATGATTTAGAGAATCCTGCTTTGAGCAGGGGGTTGGACCAGAAGGCCCAGGAGGTCCCTTCCAACTCTACCATTCTATGATTCTATGATTCTAACTCCACGTAGCAATCTCCTGAAAAACCCTCCATCCGCCTAATTCAAAAACTAAACTCTCCTTCAACTCCAAACCAGGTAGTGATAACTATCACTGGCAAGGTCAGAAGCAAAGAGGAGGGTTCTTATACCTGCTGGGAGTAACAAACTCAGAACAGCTGATACAACCCATGACACAGAACTTCAGGAGTCCTACTAAGCAGTTTAATCCTTGCAGCACCACAGCAAAGAAAGCCAGAACTGCTAATAGGATGATGAAGCCGTTCTAAGTACTGCAGGTGTATGTGTCACCAGAAGCTTTAGTCGTCTGACCCCACTCTGTTGCGGTATCCCCGTGACATACATGCCGTTTATAAAACTAATCTTAGGATTCGTACTGGAGACACACAGTTGTGGGTCGATTAATGAAGATTGGCATTTTGTATGCCAGTCTTTATCCAGGGTGCGCTGCAGTGGGAAGCATCAAATTATTCAAGAGGCATGTCTCTTAATAAATTTGGCACATCATTTATCAGGTGCTGTGCGACAGCATCCCAGATGTGTTCCAGTCACAGACTGCAGTATATTTCTGTCGTAATTTATATGCTTGACCATATGGCGTAAGATATATGGTCTTATCTGGCGTAAGATATGCCACAGCTCGTCATGAACTAGATGAGGTGTGGCATCTCACCCCAGCTCTGCCCTTTTTGGCGGAACTGGTGTTAAAAAAGTTGTATAATCTTTGTGAAACTCCACTTTGCACAAAAAAATCTATAACTTTACAAAGTAGTTTACACCAGAATTCTGGCGTAAGCGCTTTGATGCATCGGGTTTATGTTTCCTGCCTCGTATATCAACCTTTATATTGTTTACATGACTTTTATTTTTCAGATAAGGCAAATCGAATTCAATACTTACACACAATGCGGAATTATTAGGAATCCACAAAGGACTGTGCGAGTTACCCTGATTAGAATAAAGGCTGGGTCTCACATAGCGATACACCAGCGATCCCGACAACGATCAGGATCGCTGGTGTGTCGCTACATTATCGCTGCTGAGCTGCCAAACAGGCAGCTCAGGCAGCGATCAGTACAAGCCACACTGCGGGTAACATCACTTAGTTACCCGCAGTGTACCTTGGATACCAGCGCCCTGATGCAGGGAGCTGGTAACCAAGGTACACATCGGGTTTCCAGGCGCTGCGCGGTGCCTGGAAACCCGCTGTGTACCTTGGTTACCAGCTCCCTGCTTCAGGGAGCTGGTATCCAAGGTACACAGCGGGTTTCTAGGCACAGCCCCACGCCTGGAAACCCGCTGTGTAACTTGGTTACCAACGGATCGCTGGTCTCCCGCCTGTCACACGCAGCGATGTGTGCCTGTCAGCGGGAGACCAGCGATCAAAAAAATGTCCTGGCCTTTCAGCGACGATCAGCGATACCCGGCAGGGGGGCTGATCGTCGCTGAATGTCACACACAGCGATATCGCTGGTGAGCTCGCTGCTGCGTCACAAAACTAGTGACTCAGCACCGATCTCGGTAGCGATATCGCTGTGTGAGACGGGGGCTTAAGGCGCTGTACAGACTAAAGGGTATGCCACACTAAACAATATCACTAACGGGATCGCTAAAAAATGTCACTATTTAGCGATCCCGTTAGCGATATTGTTCAGTGCGGCAGCTTCCAGCGACGAGCTTCCTGCTGTGATCTCGCTCGTCGCTGGAATCGTTCCGGACCCTATTTTCTCGTCGGCGCTCCCGCTGGGTAAGTATCTAATCGCTGTGTGGCACCTTTTCTTAGCGATTTAGCGGTACTTTTGTACCGCTAAAGTCGTTAAGAAGATCGCTAACGGCGATAGCGTCGTTAACTATATCGCTAAATGCGGTAGCATTTAGCGATATAGAAACAATCCCGCTAGCGATCGCATTAGTATGCAACGCTAACGAGATCGCTAGCGGGATCGAGTAGTGTGGCAGTACCTTAAATCTGCCAACATTGTACGTTGTGGAGATTTGCTGGTGTAGCTCTGATGTATGTCACTGTATGCGCATATTGCTGTGCATTCTGGAGCATAGCTTGATGAAGCCCTAAGGGACCTTTTTTTTTCATTCAAGGGTGAAAGGAACAATATGGATAGGTTTGATGTGTACACTGGGAGCATTTTCTGGTACATTAATACAAACAACTTTGCAATTTACCTCTTATTAAAAATCCCCTCTCTTCCCAAGAGAAGAATTTTCAATTCCATAGTGTACAGCTGCTTGCAAAGGTTATCAGCCGCTCTGCGGTCTCACAATGCCCAGTTACCTAGGTAAGGATTTTTCGCCGATAGCAGGCTAAATCTTTACAGCCTGATTGCATCGCTCATAAGCTGGCTAGATCACTCCGTTCGACCAGACCCTGTGCTTTTTCCATGATGCAGGAACATATCTGCATCCTGGGGGAGTGCACATTTTGGACCAGCGTCACAAGCATGCCACAACCACACCACTGGCTGAACTGTCAATCTTCGGGAGGACTCCGCCTCCTGCAAAGCATGAAGCCGGAGCTGGAAGGGGTGCTGTCCTGAAGAAAAGTATGTGAAATAACGCCTTTAAGCTGATGGTGGACATTAGGTAATTTGGTTGAAGAAGTTTTCACTCCAGAGTATAGGGAAAGATATTGGAGAATTGGCCGAAAAAAGTCTAATATGATTGGTCCTCTTTTCCATAGAGATTACAAGGTAGGATCTGCCAGCAAGGAAACATACTAGATTCTTGGCAGATCCAGCAACTTCTATATGAGCAAGATCCCAGCATTGTGAAGCATCAGAGCCAACTTCTGAGCTGCACATAATAAAAGGTAGAATCTACTGTGCAATGAAAATATGAAATGTATCTAATGCACTCGGTAATTAGTATCTGAAGTGTCTTTGGCGTACATTGCTGAAGATTAATAAATACACTAATTTCTGGCACTATTTTGATACATGGGTGGAAGCGGTGTTACCTGAAATACAGGTGTATGGGTGGACTACTACCTGCTTCTTCTTCCGAGTGGTGAGTAACGCTCTCATTACCTGGAGGTAGGGGTGGAGTGGAAGCGTGTTCTAGGTTTGTATGTGTTCCCTTGCTGACATTACTTGTACATTGTGCCAGAGTCTCCTCCTTAGAGGATTTCTGCATTGCAGTGAAGGCTGTGTGGAGTCCACACACTAACTCTTACTGGATAGTTTGTTGTTCCTGTACAGAGTGAAACTATGCAGTTTCGATGTGAGGCCAGGTATTGGTATGTACACCTAGTAAACTTTGAGCGATAAGAGTGAACACTCCTTGCTTTATGCCTTAGCTTTACACGACTTCGACAGATCGCAGTCAGTGTGTATTAATATAAATCTACGACAGTGAATCAAACATCCGAGTTGCTGTCAAGTCGTGTTAATATTTTGGCCATAACTGTAGAGAACACACGTTGTTGTTGCCGTTGTTATTGTCGTTGTTGTTGCCATTCTTAATATAAAATTAGCTGTGCCTCTATTGTTTGATGGTTCGGTGTGCTCTAATGCCAGCAATCACTTCTTTCACGAATGTAAGATACCCTTCGGAGACAGATCCTGGGTAAGAATGTAAGAAATGTGTGTCTAGCAATGGTTAATGTCATTGGCATCCAGGGATTCAAATATAGACTGGTGATAAGGGTTTTGGCGCCTGATAAATTCCACTGAAAAAACACATTTGTCTTTTGGATTTTGTAGGATTTTGCTTTGTTGAGATTCCTGGGTCCGGTTTAAAGTTTGCCTGAAAATAATATTTTTCTGATACAGAAATATTTTTAAGGCAGAAATATATTTTTAAATATTGATGGAAATATGTTAATAAAATTTCCAAGAGCTTATTCCTTAAGTTCTGTTATTAACTGGGTTGTCCACCTCTGTGCATAATATGTATATATTTTTACTTAAATGCATGTATTTGAGTCTAAAAATAAGTTTTGTAATTCAGTTAAAAATGTTGCACCGTTTGGCTTTTACAGGCTGTTTCCTAGCACATTCAAAAATGAGGTGGTCTGTGATCATAAATCAGCCGAGAGGAATTAAAAAATAGACAGCTACAAGAGTTAGAAACTCTGCGATTGGATCAGCAGAATGAGCTCACTGACACTTTCTTGGTTCACCCATTCTGCAGCCAGTAATAGACAGTGAAAAACAGAGAATATAGGAGGCAAATGGTGCTGAACTTTTAATGATACCATATTGCAAGAATGATTTCAAGCCAAAATTACAAGTTTTAAGGAAAAATAAAATTGTGCCCAAAAGTAGCCAACCTATAAAGCAGAAGAAAATTATGGAAACCTTAAATAATGCTTTTTAAATAGCATTTACCATTACTACAGCTCCTTAAATGCATTAATTTTAGCTTTAATATGTACATTTCCTGGCAGGCATTGGCAAAGTATGAAAACGTATAACATTCATATCGATTGTGTTACTTTATACTAAATTCCTAGTTTAAATGACTAAAAAGCATGGACGTGTGCTGTAGTACTTGGGCCAACTATGTATTTCATATCCAAGTTCATTTTTCGGTGCTTTCTTGTGTTAGACCTGCATGGGGACTCCATTGTAAAAACTGAGCTGCCCTGATTTCCTTTGGGGTGTATGTGTGTATGCTACATTATGTATCCTGTGACCGCATCCACACTAAAGCAATGTTCCCCTACCAGCGTTCCTTAAAATCTTGGGATATCTTGGAAGCAAGGATCACCAAAAAGAAAAGCATCGGTTAGGCCTGTGATCAAAGATGCTTGGCAAGGCAGCTAACAAATGTCAGACAAGATATTGCTTTAAACATAGAATGTTTTATCTGCCTGTGCACTAAGCTTCTTTAAAGAGGTTGTCCACTACTTTTTCATTGATGACCTATTCTCAGGATAGGTTGTCAGTCTGACACCGAGGTCCGGCACCAGGCACCCCCGCCGATCAGCCATTCTCGCCGGCCGGAGGTACTCTCTTGTGGAGGTGGCCATCTTCTGATAGTGGCCGCCTCATGGTACTACACTTCAGCCTCCTATTGATTTGAATAGGAGGCGGATGTGCAGTACCAAGCCCCGGCCACTGTCAGAAGACGGAGCAGCTCTACAAGAGAGTACCTGTGGCCGGCGAGAATGGCTGATCGGCGGGGGTGCCCCGGCTGATCAGACATTGATGACCTCCTAAGGATAAGTCATAATAAATTTGCATTAAATGTCCAATCCCCTATCCCGCTATCCAGACCTTTCTATAAAAGTCAACAGTCCAATAACATCCTCGGAATATTGTTTACTGGTCACCAAAACACAGACCCTCTAGTGACCAGTAAGGGATATTCTGTTGATGCTGGTGGACTGCTGATTTGCACTGCAAAATGGACTTCAAGGGATTTTATTTTTGCTCATTTGATTACTTTGATTTAAAAAGGGTATTACTGAATGTTTTCAGGTAGTTTATGGCCAAAACTGGGTGTAGCTCAAATCCCCCACAATTGGGGATTGTAATAAGGGCCCCGTCACACATAGCGACTCACCAGCGATCCCGACAACGATATGCACTTGTCAGGATCACTGGTGTGTCGCTACATGATCGCTGGTGAGCTGCCAAACAGGCAGATCTCATCAGCGATCAGGACAGCGACACTGCGGTAACAAGCGATGCATGTCGCTTAGAAACCCGCTGTTTACCTTGGTTACCAGCTCCCCTGCACCAGCGCGCTGGTATCTAACGTACACATCAGGTTTCTAGGCGCCGCACCTAGAAACCCGATGTTTACTTTGGCTACCAGCTCGCTGATCGCTGGTCTCCTGCCTGTCACACGCAGTGATGCGTTCTGGCCAGCGGGAGACCAACGATCAAAAAAAATGTCCAGAACGATCAGCGATACCCGGGGGCCGGTCGCTGATAAGAGTCACACACAGCGATATCGCTGGGAAGATCACTGTTGCGTCACAAAACTTGTGACTCAGCAGCGATCTCGCTAGCGGTCTCGCTATGTGAGACGGGGGCTTTAGTGTGGGAATACTTTCCTGACAAATGTGACTGATTAACTCCCTGCAAATGGGAATTACAGATACCAAGTATAGGTCCATTGTTTCTGTTCAGCAGGTTTATAGAGAAGTAATCCTGCCTGATATATGAGGACAAGCCCTTAATAGTTGTTATTTGGAACTTAAAGCCATAAAATTATCTATCACTGGTGTTTGGGAAACAATATTCCTGCTGTCATAGGAGTGGAGGGTGGAAAGACCTCCAGTGCTCCACAGATCTAGGTCTTTAGCCTGTCTTGGTCTAGTTGTATTTTCGCATTTTAATCAGTGGTGCCTAAATGTTAATATCAGGACATTTCCCCCAAAATTGGTGGTGGAGTATTTTATCCCACTCCATGTACATAGGTCTGATACCCTGACGATCCGCGTGCTTCGCCTTATCCAGAAAATCAATATTGGGTTCCAGCATGGCGTTCTTTCTTTATTACGCAGACGTACATGAAATTCTCAGGAACACTGTAGGCGCTGTATAAGCGACCTCGGAATAAGGACTCCGTACAGTCACTGATGTGCGGTTATGACTGCACTGAACATTGTGACAAATTATAGTATGTGATGAATGTTTTGTAGTTGACGAAGATTGATCACTATTGCAGATTTATGGCTTAGGTTGAAATGATTGCTTTGTTAGAGTTTGTATTGTACAATTATGCTCTATTTTATGAGTACTCTTCATTTTTCGATGTAAGACTTTGACATTGTGCGGTGCTTAAACCTATTTAGTCATTTCCTGTCATGTGTCAGTCAGCATAGGTGTAGCACTAGACGTAATAGGGCCAGATCTGTAGTAATTGGGCCGAGGTCCTCCTAGGACTTGTCATCACAAGTGCAGTTTACGTAATACTCTTGGTATTCTGACACAGGCTTGGGTTTCGTTCGCTAGGACTCTTGTTACTGTATGAATTGTAATTATTATTTATATCTGGATGACTCCTATTCTGAATGTGGATCTTCATTTTTTGCAATATTTTAATTACCGTAAACGATGGTACGTAAAGGTCCTTTTATATGTAAAAGATAAAAAAGAAACCCGGAGAACAATATAGTGAAGCACTAAGGTTTGAAACCCATCCATTTATATATATGAATAGCCCCATGCTTTTATTTTGATCACTTTTGCCTTTTCTGTGAACATTCACTCAGTCTTGTCTGCTGATAAATAGACGATGCCTGGCTACAGGATTTCATGCCAGCAAACAATAAAAGATCAATCAACGCTAGGCAAGCGGCAGACAGACAGGCAGGCTTTCAGTCCAGGGCAGTCAAGTCAGTGAACAATGCATATTCGGGCGTGAGGGGAAAATAAATTAAGTTCCAGCTCCTACAGTGCTGGCAGGATGCTTGTGAAAAGTTGCTACTCACCTCAAAAGTATTGGATGGGAAGTTGGGGAATACAGAAATCAGAACAGATCTTGAATGTATTAGACTGGGGTATGCAACAAATAGCTGATCTGCCTTGTTGTAGGGGACAAAGGCAGGAATACCTTGTTTTTCTACAGATTTTTTATGAAAGGCCAGGTTAAAGGAGATAAGTCTGCAATCACTCTGTATGACTGTAGACTTATGAATCCCCCCAGCAAAAGCACTGTGCGCACCCAGATCAGTGTCAGAATAGTATTCGGGAATAATCTGTGTATTATTAACCAGGTGCTTTTAGAATCAGGTTTTGCATAATAAATATTTGTGTATGATATTCTTATTCTTAGTCAAGTCTTAATGCAATGACTTAGTTGTGGGGTTTTCTTACCTGGAGAATGGATATTAAAGGAGTCTTTAATGTTTATTTTGTGCACAGTGTTTGTCTAGTAAATGCGGTAATACTTTGAACCACGTCCATTTTACATAGCACCTAATGGCTCACTGCCCTTCCTGGAAGACATTGTAGTCACTCCTAGTTATGCTGCATCATTTAAGAGCATCTCTTCATTTATATCTTTTGAACTTTTCTAAATGAAATTATTGCATTATTTGGATTTTTGCCCCTTACAATTACAGTATAGATTTTTGTACATAATTTATATTTGTTACTGTAATCGTTTTTTCATGTATTAGGCTGAGGCTACACAATTGCTCCATCTGAAGACGCCCTGAATTGCAGCAGTCATGCGATAGCTTCAGTGTGGATGCAATAGACTTCAAAGACACAGCAAAACTCCAGTGGAAATGTTGCACGCATAAGACTGCTTGTGCCAAGTGACAGGCCACTGGTGCATATTTCTACATTAAATCTTTACCTTATCTAGTGCTTTATACAACCACAATTCCAAAAAAGTTTTGATGCTGTGTAAAATGTGAAGAAAACAATATTGCAATGAATTGGAAATCTATTGTAGCCTTATTTTATTCACAACATCAAAAGGTGAACGTTAGACATTTACCATTTCCTTTTTTAAAAAAATAACTACTGTAGTTTAGAAATTGATAGCAGCAACACATCTCAGAAAGTGAGATGAGCGAATTTGTTCGGATTTTGGCCCCGAATCTGATTTTGACATATTTGATCAATATTCGTGCCAAATGTATGTCTTATGATCGGTTCCGAACATATTCGGTAATTTCTACTCCCATTGACTCTGACGTTCGGCTGTGTTCCGACGAATATGGCAAAAACAATATTCGATTCCGATCGTATTCAGAACAGAATCTGAAGAAATTTGCTCATCTCTACTGCTGAACAATCCTGGGTCTTCGTTGCCGGCTGGAAGAGATTTTGGAGATGTTTTTTCAATATCAATCTATCTTTCAC
The DNA here is from genome assembly GCA_033576555.1 of Oophaga sylvatica. Lineage (NCBI taxonomy): Eukaryota > Metazoa > Chordata > Amphibia > Anura > Dendrobatidae > Oophaga > Oophaga sylvatica. The sequence continues at coordinate 378,836,326 of JARQOD010000004.1, read as the reverse complement.
TGTTGTCAAACAGCTACAATGAGGTTTTATTTCATATAGATTTTATGGAAGGCACACTGCTATATAAAGGTTAGTGCTCAGTGGTAGGAAATATATCCAACAGCACAATGATTGCAGTTAGAATTAATCCACAACAGGTTATGTGCAAAATATATCACAATACTCAAAATCATTTTTAATACCTATGCATAGAAAAGCAAAGTAAGTAATGGGCCAACAGCACCAAAAATGTGTAACTTTCACCTTCTGCTATGTGTTTTATGTTCTGTTGTGAATAAAGTATGTAAACTATGGCTATAATAGATTTTGGGGTTGTATCAACCGATCCTACGCTGCCCCTGTTGTTGAACAACTACGATGAGGTTTTATATACCGTAGTGACATGACAGTGTGCAGCAGTAAATTGCTGGCCGCTTCAATAACAACACTGATTCATGAAAGCTTTTACACCTGCATCCTGGTGTCAAAAGCTTTGGAAAATCACTATGTTTTTGGCGCAACTTGAATCTGCGGTAAAATTGTACGACTTTTGGCACTCATGCTGTTTCGCCAAGTTCCGGCAAAGTGGGCAGGATGGGAGGCGTGGTGACCGCCGCTCACCAAATTCATGACGAGTGTCGGCGTTCACTATGCCACAAATTTTACTCTAGCAAGGACTCGTTATACGCAAGAGACACGAGCCTCTGAATGAATAAGGAGCCTCTCAGTCCATCCTGCCTCCTCATCAAGGCCAATGTAATGATATCTAGTCTTGATGAACCGGGGCCAGTGTGCACGTGGTGCAGAACAAAATGTCGCCGTGCTGTATGACCGTATGGCAGAAGGTAAAAAGAACTGGTAATTCATGTTTTCCCTATATTTTCAGCGAGTTGAATTGGATTACTAGGGGTCAACAAACTCCCTTAAACTGTGTTGTCCTTCGAGGACACAGGCACTGTAAATACAGGATATTGGCACATTGGCAGGAAACCATTAGAAAGCTGGGAATTGTTTCTGTAGACTAGAGAAAGCTCATGAGTAAAAAGCTTCTCCATAAGACGTCCACATTATTAAAGCTACTAGCCCTGTTGCATTGAGTGCTTCACAGCTGAAATATAGGGAACTGTCAGATCATAAAAGTCAGAGCGCTTTGTATGCTGCTTTTAATCAGCAAAGATTAAAACACTACTGCGCTGTTTACAGAGCTGAACATTTTGTGCCACCGTCTTTTCATCTTGTAACTGACTACTTCAGGCTGAGCTGTTTGCATTCATATTTTTAGGGATTATAATAATGCCTGGGAAGCATCTGCTACAGGTGGAGTTCATGTTCTACTGTCAGTAACTAAACTATGTTCCAAATTATTATGCAAATTGGTTTTAAGTATCATAGCGTTTTTTGTTTTTTTTTGTAAATGAAACCCATTGATGGTATTGTGTCTCAGGGTTCTTTGGATCACTGAAATCAATCTCAGATACCTGTGATAATTAGTTTGCCATGTGAGCAAAATAAAAGGAAAACTGGATGTTCCACACTATTAAGCAGGCCAGAGTTTTCAAGTAAAATGGGAAAGAAAAAGGATTTCTCTGCTGCTGAAAAGCATCAAATAATGCAATGCCTTGGTCAAGGGATGAAATCATTAGATATTTCCCGAAAACTTAAGCGTGATCATCGTACTGTTAAGAGATTTGTGGCTGATTCTGAGCACAGACGTGTTTGTGCTGATAAAGGCAGAATGAGGAAGGTTTCTGCCAGGCAAGTTCATCGGATTAAGAGAGCAGCTGCTAAAAAGCCATTACAAACCAGCAAACAGATATTTGAAGCTGCTGGTGCCTCTGGAGTCCCTCGAACCACAAGGTGTGGGATCCTTCAAAGGCTTGCTGTGGTGCATTAACCTACGATTCGGCCATCCCTAAACACTGCTCACAAGCAGAAATGGTTGCAGTGTGCCCAGACATACATGAAGACTAATTTTCAAACAGTCTTGTTTACTGATGAGTGTTGAGCAACCCTGGATGGTCCAGATGGATGGAGTAGTGGATGGCCACCATGTCCCAACAAGGCTGCGATGTAATCAAGGAGGTTGACGAGTCATGTTTTGGGCCAGAATCATAGGGAAACAGCTGGTAGGGCCCTGTAAGGTTCCTGAAGATGTGAAAATGACCTCTGCAAAGTATGTAGAGTTTCTGTCAACTTTCTTCCATGGTATAAAAAGCAGAAACGTGCCTTCAGGAGCAAAATCATCTTCATGCATGACAATGCACCATCTCATGCTGCAAAGAATACCTCTGAGTCATTGGCTGCTATGGGCATAAAAGGAGATAAACTCATGGTGTGGCCACCATCTTCCCCTGACCTCAACCCTATAGAGAACCTTTGGAGTATCATCAAGCAAAATATCTATGAGGGTGAGAGGCAGTTCACAACAAAACAGCAGCTCTGGGAGGCTATTATGACTTCATGTAAAGAAATACAAGCAGAAACTCTCCAAAAACTCACAAGTTCAATGGATGAAATTGTGAAGGTGATATCAAAGAAGGGTTCCTATGTTAACATGTAACTTGGCCTGTTAGGATGTTTTGGCAGCTTTTTTGTTCAGTGAATGTTACCTCCTAATGCTGCAAATTCCACAAATGAGCATTTTCAGTTCTTTAAAACAGATCAAATGTTCAGAAATTCTACTGTGCCTAATAATTTGGAACAGTGCATTGAGTTTTTTCCATTTTGGAGATTATACTGTTATCATTGGGAGGTTTCTTCAATAAAATTTGATGTATACTCTAAGGGGTGATGACTTTTATTAGACTGACTGTCATTTGCACCGACCACTTAGGAAAATCAGAGAAAAATATCATTTGCATAATAATTTGGAACATAGCGTACTGTAGAATGACGGATCTGATATTAATTGCAGGTAACATCACAGTGAAATGACACTAGAGGCTCGATTCACACTACGGAGGCAAAATCATAATGTCCATGTACTTTATGTAACTCTAGTGGGTGTGGATCCACTGCACCACGGACCGGACTTACCTTGGAGGGACGTGACTAAATTTCTACCTGGTCTTCACTAGGGCCTTTAATGGTGAGGATAAGCTGGGCTGCCAGCATACACCAGGTACCACACCAGGGCAGCCAGAGGCGTGGGAACGAGGTATAGGAGGGCGAGACTGAAGCGTAGTCAGACGGTCCGAGGTTGGGTCAGGCAGCACGGGTACACAATGCAAAGCTGGAGTCAGGGATGGAGAAGTCAAACGGAGCAGGTAAACAGGCTGGGGTCGATAACGGGAAACAGACTAAGCGATATGCATAAAAAGGTGCTAGCAGGCTAGGAGCCAACAGGTTGGAAAGAGCTGCCGAATATAGACCCTGCTGGCACGGAATAGGCCTGGCACACTAACCTCTGAAGGACACAGCAGGATTCAATTCCTGTAGAAACCGTCCATGTCCCCCTAAAGCCAAATGGAAATGACATGCAGATGCAGCAGTGCTGAGGAGTTATGCAAGAGGGAAACTCAGCGAGACACCCTGACACTAGGAGAAGCTGCGCAGTGAACAGTGCGGTGCAGAAGTGGCTTGTTAGTTACCACCGTATCATTTTACCTTTCTTTACAATACTAGTGCATTTATGGTCCTTCATGTCTTTCATCATGCTTACAAGTTCTTAAAGAGAACCTGTCATCACATGCCACCTCACCCTCCCAAACCAGATACATATCCATGTAACTTATTGAAATACAAAACCATGCATACTTTTTTTTTTTTTCCCTAAAGCATTGCTCTATCACAGAGATTGTGTTGCTAGTCACTACTCATGGACAAGTCTTGAGTCTGGGTAGTCAAGAGGTCCAGGTCAGGTATCAAGAGGGCACTTCATAAATAAAAGGGGTAAGACAAAAGCTTAGTCTGGTCACAGATCGAGGTAAGATTTCCAGCAAGGTAGCAGATTAAGGCCTCTTTCACACATCCGGTGTGCGCCTGACGTCGCCCCCGGAATTTAGCCGCAGCGCCGCATCAAAAACCTGATGCGCCGCATGCGTTTTTTTGCTGGATGGTTTCTGATGCCCGGAGACATCAGGGGAATCCGGCAAAAAAAAAAAGTTACATGCTGCGTTTTGTCCGGCCGCCGGAATGTACATTTCCGCCGCATCCGGACAAAATCGTATACGACGCATTGACATGCGGCGCCATCCGGCGCTAATGCAAGTCAATGCAAAAAAACCCGCAAGTGGCGCATCAGGTTTTCTGATGCGGCGCTGCGGCTAAATGCCGGGGGCGCCGTCAGGCGCACACCGGATGTGTGAAAGAGGCCTAATACAGAGGGGCTAGGCAAATAGATGGTCAGAGGCAAGGTCCAAGGTAAGGCAGCAATAGATCTGAGACAGAACATTGAAGAACAAGGCAAATATGCACCACAGAGCTAAGGACGTAATCAGAGGCAGACAGCTTAAATAACCAGGGAATCATTCAGAACAGCAGACACATGTAGGAAACCCAGCACACCCAGGTCTGATTGGGTGACTGGACCTGCAAAGTATTTTCTGGAAATATAGGAAAATATAGCACAGGTGTGATAACAAATAAGATTATAGCATCTGCCTCTCAGGGCAAGATAGGATTGTAGTTTTGTAAGTGGCAGCAAGCCACAGATTGGTGAACACTTATTGGAGATTTATTGCAGAAATTTTGATGATTTTTCCACACATCTGAATGAGATTTGAAAAGAGAGACAAATCTGCCATGTGCAGCACACACATTACTTTATAAAAAAAAACATCTTCATGTTACTCCTGTACATTAATCCATCATTTATGCTGGATTTATGTTGTACATGGAGAAAAAGAATAATTCAGCTCATCCCTGGACTGCTCCTTGCGAACTCCAAAGAAGCACGGGATCCCGTCCCTGCCAGATGCAGAATTGATGCTTGTGGAAGAAAGGAGGATCCAGCTTCTTTAAATAAAATCAAAACTTTATTCAGATCCATTAAAATAAAAAAAATAGCTCTTCGAACTTTACTGTGAAATGCCAGAGGGTTGCAGAGAAAAACATACCTGGCGACAATCATGCAGTCTGGCTCTGATTGATGGTGCCCATGGTTTAGGATGCATGAATCTCCTGACAGGCTCCCTTTATGGCGTGTCAATGTTTGTATAATTTCATGCAACTTTAAGGCAATTTTAGTGCAGTTTCCATGAGACTCATCTGACTTCTTACTAAACACAGACAGCATTTTCCTGTAAAGTCAGATGAGTCTCAGTGCTCCGATCGGTTTACTGTGACTATTGCACACAGCTGACCGGTGATTTGACAGAATAAAAATCATAGTGTGCTTTTCATATATTTCTATTCAACGATGCAATACACCCCAGTTTAGACAAAGAATAAATATGGAAAAAAAAAAGATATGGTACATTTTTGGTGGTCCAGGGTAGCACAGGGTTTAATATTTGGTACCCTGGTGGTCTGGGGCAATGTCTTGTTGGTCTAGACCTCTTGTGTAGAGAAAAACACTAATGCGAACAGAGCCATAGGTGGACAGTAAACATGACAGGCATTTTTGCATAGAGTTTTACTTTCGGCTGTTGCCATTATTTGCACCAAAAGTATCAGGATGTTGCCGAACATTTGATAACTTTGGGTATTTTTAACCACAAGGCTTTGTTCACACGTTGCATTTTTGATGCATTTTTTCTGCAGGAAAAACCTGTTCTCTTGGTAGTAAGAGATTTGCTGCAAAAAAACAGAGGTTTAGCTTTTGTTGCCTTTTTTACCTACGTTTTTGTCAGGGTACATTTCTCTTTTGTACATGCTGATAAAGTTTAGTGCATGAAAAAAAAAAAATATTCTACTTCATCAGGTTTTGAAAACAAAAAACAAGAAACAAATATCCTAAAATAAAACAAAATAAAAAATATATTGCAAAACATGCATGAAGTTGTAATAATAATAATAATAAGGGTATTTGGTAAACATAATTTTGATCAAAAGAATGTACAAGCCATCCCGCCACGTCAAGGCAACCCTTTGTGGGACAGTCCTACTCTAATATTAAAAACCTTTCCACTTGTCAAGTGACGTAAATGTGAACAAGGCAGAGGGACTGAACCCACCAGTTGAAGCATAGGCCAGACAGGATGGATTTTTCAGCTCAAAAGCAGGGCGGTCACACCCTTATATGCACAAGATGCACTAAGAACTAAATGAAAAACTGGGTCTGAACTGAAAAAGTAAGTTGATGTGTATGCAAAATGTAAATGCATATCAAACACATGACCATTAAACAGAGAAAACAAAAAACAAGAAACAAATATCTCTGTTTAATGGTCATGTGTTTGATATGCATTTACATTTTGCATACACATCAACTTACTTTTTCAGTTCAGACCCAGTTTTTCATTTAGTTCTTAGTGCATCTTGTGCATATAAGGGTGTGACCGCCCTGCTTTTGAGCTGAAAAATCCATCCTGTCTGGCCTATGCTTCAACTGGTGGGTTCAGTCCCTCTGCCTTGTTCACATTTACGTCACTTGACAAGTGGAAAGGTTTTTAATATTAGAGTAGGACTGTCCCACAAAGGGTTGCCTTGACGTGGTGGGATGGCTTGTACATTCTTTTGATCAAAATTATGTTTACCAAATACCCTTATTATTATTATTACAACTTCATGCATGTTTTGCAATATATTTTTTATTTTGTTTTATTTTAGGATATTTGTTTCTTGTTTTCTCTGTTTAATGGTCATGTGTTTGATAAGCATTTACATTTTGCATACACATCAACTTACTTTTTCAGTTCAGACCCAGTTTTTCATTCATCAGGTTTTGGCAGCAAAAACTGACACCTGCGCTTTGGTTCAAAAACCGCTACAAATCACAGAATCTGCATCTCTTGACAGAAACTGCAGGTCAAAATCTGCGCAATTTTTATCCTTTTTTTTTCCCTTTTTATCTGCAGATTTACAGCTGTTTTTGTGCGGATTTCCCCTGCCTTTTGAGACCTGCGGATTCCTATAATGGAGCAGGTCTCAAAACGCTGCAGATCTGCACAAAAGAAGTGAAATGCTGCAGTTTTAAATCCGCACAAAATCTGCGCGGAAAAATCCGCAGCATGTGCACTGCATTTTTTTATTTTCATTGACTAGAATGGTACTGTACATCACTTTCAGTTTTGCTGCAGATCCGCAAGGCAAAATCCGCTGCAGAACTGCAACAGAATCTGCAACGTGTGCACATACCCTAAGGCCGGTTTCAGACGTCAAGACATTTCCTGTACTGGAAAAACCAGTGCAGAAGATATGTGTCAGTGTGTGTAATACTTGCAGCACACGTTTGGAAACAGTGTGCTGCATCTGTACCACAAGTACTGGCACCTGGGAAGCAGCAGTACAGTTAGCGCTGTTCTTCGGCGCCAGGTGCTGAAGACGGCTCTCATCATTCTCCCCTGCTCTGCCGGCGATCAGCTCGAGCAGAGGAGAATGATGAGTTATATTCATCTGACAACAGCGACAGGAGGTGGTGGCTGATGGGACTATTACTCCCATCAGTCTACACCTGCTGTCGCTAATAACAGTGAGAGCAGGCGCCAGCTGATGGGAGTATTCATCAGCCGCCGCCTGCTCTGTAAATAAAATAAAAACGGTGTGGGTTCCCCTGTATTTTTGATAACCGACCATCCTTGCTAAAGCAGACAGCTGGGGCCTGGTAGTCTCAAGCTGGTAAGGGGCCATGGATATTGACATCCCCCCCCAGCCTAAAAATAGCAGCCCAGAAAAGGTGCATCTATTAGATGCACCAATTCTGGCGCTTTACCCAACTCTTCCCACTTGCACTGTAGCGGTAGCAAGTGGGGTAATATCTGTGGGGGTGATGTCGCCTTTGTATTATCTGGTGACATCAAGCCCACAGATTAGTAATGGAGAAGCGAAAGGGGAACAGCGCAAACTCTACCGCTGCTTCTCAGGCGCCGGTGTGTGCTGCTGGTAAAAAACGAACACAGGACACTGGCATCTCTCTGCCCTCACACTGCTCCCTGTACACTGAGGCTGTGTGCACACATTGCGGATTCGTGTGCGGAATGTGCTATTTTTGGCAGAGTCCGCAGGTCAAAATCTGCGCATTTTTCCTGCGAACTCACTGCGGATTTGCCCTGCTATTTTACACCTGCGGATTCCTGTAATGGAATAGGTGTAAAAACGCTGTGGAATCCGCACAAAAAATTGACATGATGCGGAAAATAAACCGCTGCGTTTCCGCATGGAATTTTCCGCAGCATGTGCAGTGTTTTTTTTTCATAGATTTACATTGTACTGTAAGGCTATGTGCACATGTTGAGGATGTTTCACGTTTTTGCGGCAGTTTTCCGCAGCAAAAATGCATGCATTAAGCATCCTATTACAATGCATTCCGCAATTTTTGTGCACATGCTGCATTTGTTTCCGCGAAAAAAAAAACGCATCGCGGAAAAAAACAGCATGTTCATTCTTCTTCCGGAATCGCGGCGATTCCACCGCCATAGAAATGCATTGAACCACTTACTTTCCGCATGTGGCTATGCCCACCATGCGCAAAGTGAGCCGTTCATGTGCGGATGGTACCCAGGGTCTGGAGGAGAGGAGACTCTCCTCCAGGCCCTGGGTATCATATCCCTGGTAAAACAATAATTAAAATAAAAAAATTGTGATATTCTCACCTTCCGGCGGCCCCCGCAGCTTTCCCGCCTCTCAGCGATGCTCCCGGCAACTCCCGTTCCCAGTAATGCATTGCGAGAATCACCCCAGATGACGTAGCGGTCTCGTGTGATGCTACGTCATCTGGGGTTATTGTCGCTAGGCATCACTGGGAACAGGATTGGCCGCTGAGGAGCAGGAAGGCTGCGGGGCCGCCGGAAGGTGAGAATATCACGATTTATTATTTTTAACATATCTTTCTACTATTGATGCGACATAGGCTGCATCAATAGCAAAAAGTTTGTCACACTTGTTTCACTAGTGCATCAATAGTAAAAAGATCTAATGTTAAAAATAAAATAATAATGATATTCACCTTCCGGCGGCCCCCGCAGCCTTCCCGCCTCTCAGCGAGGCTCCCGGCCAATCGCGTTCCCAGAAGTGCTTAGCGACAATGACCCCAGATCACGCGAGACCGCTACGTCATCTGGGGTCATTGTCACTAAGCACTTCTGGGAACGCGATTGGCCGGGAGCCTCGCTGAGAGGTGGGAAGGCTGCGGGGCCGCTGGAAGGTGAGAATATCATTATTTTTTATTTTAATTATTGCTTTAACATGGATATGGTACCCAGGGCCTGGAGGAGAGTCTCCTCTCCTCCAGGCCCTGGGTACCATCCGCACATGAACCGCTTACTTTGCACATGGTGGGCATAGCCACATGCGGAAAGTAAGCGGTTCAATGCATTCCTATGGCGGCAAAATGAGCATGCTGCGATTCTGCCGCGGAAAAACATGCAGCATGTGCACAGAATATGAGTTGCGTTGGGTAAGCGTTTTTGCAGCAAAAAAATGCGGCAAAAACGCTAAGAATCCGCAACGTGTTCACATAGCCTTACTGAGAAATCAGCGATTCAATGGATATGCAAATAAAGCTACAGAGCTATAGCAGATCTGAAGGCGGTGTCACTCCAGCTCTATTCCCTGCCTAGCGCTTCCTTCTCCTGTTTGAATAACAGCTTTTAGGGTATATGCACATGTTGCAGATTGGTCTGCAGAATTTTCTGCACAGAATCTGTGTGACCAACCCGTCAATCAATTTTCCAAGCGATTCTACAGATTGCTTGGAAAACGCTAGTTTCTGGCGGGAAAACGCATACCTATAAAATGCGTATTTCTTGCGGCAATTCCCAAACGTGTGCACATAGCCTAAATCTCTTGCAGATCCTCAACATGTGCACACAGCCTAACACCTCTCTATGCCCTCACACTGCTCCCTGCACACTGGCTCCTCTCTCTGCCCTCACACTGCTCCCTGCACACTGGCTCCTCTCTCTGCCCTCACACTGCTCCCTGCACACTGGCTCCTCTCTCTGCACATTGGCTCCCTGCACACTGGCTCCTCTCTCTGCCCTCACACTTCTCCTGCACATTGGCTCCTCTCTCTGCCCTCACACTGCTCCCTGCACATTGGATCCTCTCTCTGCCCTCACACTGCTCCCTGCACATTGGCTCCTCTCTCTGCCCTCACACTTCTCCCTGCACATTGGCTCCTCTCTCTGCCCTCACACTGCTCCCTGCACACTGGCTCCTCTCTCTGCCCTCACACTGCTCCCTGCACACTGGCTCCTCTCTCTGCCCTCACACTGCTCCCTGCACACTGGCTCCTCTCTCTGCCTCACACTGCTCCCTGCACACTGGCTCCTCTCTCTGCCCTCACACTGCTCCCTGCACACTGGCTCTCTCTCTGCCCTCACACTGCTCCTGCACACTGGCTCTCTCTCTGCTCCCTGCACAGTGGCTCCCTCTGCCCTCACACTGCTCCCTGCACACGGGCTCCTCTCTCTGCCTCACATGCTCCTGCACACTGCTCTCTCTCTGCTCCCTGCACAGTGGTCTCTCTGCTCTCACACTGCCCTGCACACTGGCTCCTCTCCTCTCCTGCACAGTGGCTCCTCTCTGCCTCACACATGGCTCCTCTCTTGCCTCACACTGCTCCCTGCACACTGGCTCCTCTCTCTGCCCTCACACTGCTCCCTGCACACTGGCTCCTCTCTCTGCCTCACACTGCTCCCTGCACACTGGCTCCTCTCTGCCCTCACACTGCTCCCTGCACACTGGCTCCTCTCTGCTCCTGCAGAGTGGCTCCTCTGCCTCACACGCTCCTGCCATGGCTCCTCTCTCGCACCTTCAATGGCTCCTCTCTCTGCCCTCACACTGCTCCCTGCACACTGGCTCCTCTCTCTGCCCTGCACACTGGCTCCTCTCTCTGCCTCACACTGCTCCTTGCACACTGGCTCCACTCTCTGCTCCTGCATACTGGCTCCTCTCTCTGCTCTCACACTGCTCCTGCACACTGGCTCACTCTCTGCTCCCTGCACATGGCTCCTCTCTCTGCTCCTGCACACTGGCTCCTCTCTCTGCTCCCTGCACACTGGCTCCTCTCTCTGCTCCCTGCACACTGGCTCCTCTCTCTGCTCCTGCACACTGGCTCCTCTCTTGCTCCTGCTACTGACTCCTCTCTCTGCTCCCTGCTCCTCTCTGCTCCTGCATACTGACTCCTCTCTCTGCTCCTGCACTCCTTGGCTCCTCCACTGCTCCCTCACCTGCTCCTCTCTCTGCTCCCTGCACACTGGCTCCTCTCTCTGCTCCCTGCACACTGGCCTCTCTCTCTCTGCTCCCTGCACACTGGCTCCTCTCTCTGCTCTCTGCACACTGGCTCCTCTCTCTGCTCCTGACTCCTCTCTCTGCTCCCTGCATACTGACTCCTCTCTCTGCTCCCTGCATACTGACTCCTCTCTCTGCCCTGCACACTGCTCCTCTCTCTGCTCCTGCACTCTGCTCCTCTCCTGCTCTCTGCACACTGGCTCCTCTCTCTGCTCCTGACTCCTCTCTCTGCTCCCTGCACTCTGGCTCCTCTCTCTGCACACTGGCTCCTCTCTCTGCTCCCTGCACAGTGGCTCCTCTCTCTGCTCCTGACTCTCTCTCTGCTCCCTGCATACTGGCTCCTCTCTCTGCTCCTGCACACTGGCTCTCTCTCTGCACACTGGCTCCTCTCTCTGCTCCCTGCACACTGGCTCCTCTCTTGCTCCCTGCACTCTGGCTCCTCTCTCTGCTCCTGACTCCTCTCTCTGCTCCCTGCACTCTGGCTCCTCTCTCTGCTCTCTGCACACTGGCTCCTCATCTCTGCTCCCTGACTCCTCTCTCTGCACACTGGCTCCGCTCTCTGCACACTGGCTCCTCTCTCTGCTCCCTGCACTCTGGCTCCTCTCTCTGCACTCTGGCTCCTCTCTCTGCTCCCTGCACACTGGCTCCTCTCTCTGCTCTCTGCACACTGGCCCCTCTCTCTGCTCCCTGACTCCTCTCTCTGCTCTCTGCACACTGGCTCCTCTCTCTGCTCTCTGCACACTGGCTCCTCTCTCTGCTCTCTGCACACTGGCTCCTCTCTCTGCTCCCTGACTCCTCTCTCTGCACACTGGCTCCTCTCTCTGCTCCCTGCACAGTGGCTCCTCTCTCTGCCCTCACACTGCTCCCTGCACACCGGCTCCTCTCTCTGCTCCCTGCACACCGGCTCCTCTCTGCCCTCACACTGCTCCCTGCACACCGGCTCCTCTCTCTGCCCTCACACTGCTCCCTGCACACCGGCTCCTCTCTCTGCCCTCACACTGCTCCCTGCACACCGGCTCCTCTCTGCCCTCACACCGCTCTCTGGTAGGGAACGCTCGCTCTCAGTTGCTTTTTTCCGCCCTCATCCGTCCCACGTGCAGGGAGAAGGGGAGGTCTGTCCAGGAGGAGGAGGTGGTTTGCGGCTGCAGTTCACTGAGGGAAAAGCCGCAGCTTTCATCCGTCTCCCGGCCGTTCCCAGGGTTCTCCGTGAGGTGCACGGCAGAGCGGCCTGCGGCGGGTCACACGGGCGGCACAGTCCCCGGAGCCGGCGGGGAGGTATGCAGCTCTCAGCTCTTTCCCAGTGTCTAGACACAGCGCTGTGGTAACAGGACACGGAGGACATACTGCTCCCGGCTGAGGTAAGAGGAGAAACTTCCCATGGACTTTGTAGTGGAGCGGGCGGGGTGACAAGGGTTAATAGCCGTCCCTGGTGTTGCGGGACCGGCGGTGACAGCCACGTCCTGGTGCCTGCCCTGTACTGCCGGCCTCCATCAGATGTGTAGTCTGCTGTTCTCTGTTGTCATCCATTACTTCCTCACTGGTTTTCTTCTCCAGGATGGACTAACGCTGTGTGCACCTGATATATAGTGCCAGGGCCCCCACTGTGTGCAGGAGCAGTGATGTCACACACGGGCCCCCACTGTGTGCAGGAGCAGTGATGTCACACAGGGGCCCCCACTATGTGCAGGAGCAGTGATGTCACACAGGGGCCCCCACTATGTGCAGGAGCAGTGATGTCACACAGGGGCCCCCACTATGTGCAGGAGCAGTGATGTTACACAGGGGCCCCCACTGTGTGCAGGAGCAGTGATGTCACACAGGGGCCCCCACTGTGTGCAGGAGCAGTGATGTTACACAGGGGCCCCCACTATGTGCAGGAGCAGTGATGTCACACAGGGGCCCCCACTATGTGCAGGAGCAGTGATGTTACACAGGGGCCCCCACTATGTGCAGGAGCAGTGATGTCACACAGGGGCCCCCACTATGTGCAGGAGCAGTGATTCACACAGGGCCCCCACTATGTGCAGGAGCAGTGATGTCACACACGGGCCCCCACTTGTGCAGGAGCAGTGATGTTCACACAGGGGCCCCCACTGTGTGCAGGAGCAGTGATGTTCACACAGGGGCCCCCACTATGTGCAGGAGCATGATGTTACACAGGGGCCCCACTATGTGCAGGAGCAGTGATGTTACACAGGGGCCCCCACTGTGTGCAGGAGCAGTGATGTACACAGGGGCCCCCACTATGTGCAGGAGCAGTGATGTCACACAGGCCCCCACTATGTGCAAGAGCAGTGATGTCACACAGGGGCCCCCACTATGTGCAGGAGCAGTGATATTACACAGGGGCCCCCACTATGTGCAGGAGCAGTGACGTTCACACAGGGGCCCCCACTTGTGCAGGAGCAGTGATGTTACACAGGGGCCCCCACTTTGTGCAGGAGCAGTGATGTACACAGGGCCCCCACTGTGTGCAGGAGCAGTGATGTACACAGGGGCCCCCACTGTGTGCAGGAGCAGTGATGTTACACAGGGCCCCCACTATGTGCAGGAGCAGTGATGTTCACACAGGGGCCCCCACTTGTGCAGGAGCAGTAGTTTACACAGGGGCCCCCACTATGTGCAGGAGCAGTGATGTACACAGGGGCCCCCACTATGTGCAGGAGCAGTGGCGTTTCGCAGGGGCCCCCACTATGTGCAGGAGCAGTGATGTTACACACGGGCCTCCACTTTGTGCAGGAGCAGTGATGTTACACAGGGGCCCCCACTTTGTGCAGGATCAGTGATGTTACACACGGGCCCCCACTTTGTGCAGGAGCAGTGATGTTACACAGGGGCCCCCACTATGTGCTGGAGCAGTGATGTTACACAGGGGCCCCCACTATGTGCAGGAGCAGTCACGTTTCGCAGGGGCCCCCACTTTGTGCAGGAGCAGTGATGTTACACAGGGGCTGAGCCTCTGGTGGGGTGTAAATGATGTGTAAACAAGCTAAAAGTAAAGGGGGCCTCGATGACCCAATGGTGTAATTCGGGGCTAAGTGTGTTCCATGGCAATCTCTAAAGGTTGGAGCATTTGTGTGGACCCCTCATCACAGTGATGGCTTCTTAGGGTGCCTTCTATCGTGGTGATCAGTGAAGGGGCTTCTGGTCACAGGTACCCCCCACAGCTGAGTAGCATGGCTGTTCTCGTGTTTATACAACACATTGGGATGTATAAGTATTAGTTGTTATTGTTGTGAGATGTTGGAGTGCTTCTTCTGAGGTCAGCGAGGGTCTCGTGGGCTCTGCCGGAGCTGTGATCATCTGACCGGAATTTGGCTGACACTTTGGCAGAGCTACATCGGCTGTACGCTGGCAGCACATGGCACAGCCGACGTACCAGTCTGAAAGCGCTGCTTATATCGGTTATCACGTGGCGCTGAGCCGTGCGACTATCCTGATGTCATTAGTGGCTCGGATCACAATGTGTTTGTGGTAACCGGGGTTCAGTCGACGACACAGGGTTAAAATGACAAGTAATAATACAATTATGTCTTTCTGCTTCGTGTGGGGACGCTGGGAATCATGTTAGTGATGTCTATCTCCATACCTGCTTTTTCTTTTCTTTTTTGTAACCTGCACTAACTTGAAGGAAAACCTGTTTGGTTGCTATGGTAACACCTTTACGCCGATTTTGTACAAAGTCCACTGTGTACCAATTCATGTGGTGCTGATACAAGTCAGAGGATGTCAGGGTACAGAAATGACATTTAAGGATTTTAGGCTTGTTCACACGGACACCCAGGTATTCTAACTAGAAACCTCATGTGCAAGTGTTTTTTTGAAAAAAAAAAAAAAAGCCTTATATGTAATTACTGTTTTGGAGGCAAAATTACTTTTCCGTTTTAGTAGCTAAAGTTTAGCTTTCATTTACTAACCTGCAATCAAGACACAGTTATACCTTGGATGGTGTTGGCAGCGAGGCCTCGGTGGAGATCAGACTAAGGCCGGAATCACACTTGCGAGTGTCATGCGAGAAACTCGAATCAATACCCGGCACTAACGCCGGAACTCGTACCGGAGTGTGCGGCTGCATAGAAATACATGTTGTCATGTATAGTGTACAGTTCCTATAGCGTCTTGTGCTTGGGTGCGAGGAAAACACAGGAGACATAGGTTGAAATGAAATGACTTGTATTACTTCATACAAGCATGCTGAAAAGTTCACACAGTTTGCAGGAACAGCGACAGGAGACACAGCAGGCCAGAGTAACTTCAAGCACTACAATAAATCTCCAAAGCAGGTTCAGGATCTCTTCTCTGTACCGTAATTCCTCTGCAAACATGGATTCACCAAACAGCAGGTTTCCAGAGTCCAAAAGTGTTCCAAGGTTCCTCAGTAGGGAATAGCTGGAGTACAAGTCCAAGGCTTCCAGGAGTCAGGTCACAGACTGACTGAGGCTTGATTCAGGAGCACTGATTGTTCAGCTGAGGCTGCTTAAGAAGCAAGAGGGAAGAATCAGGGCGGGAACATGAAAACTGGAAACTCCATATTAACTGAGGGCAAGAGCTGCAGAAAGACAGAAAGCAAAATGGCCGACGGAAAACTGAGTTTCAAGGAACATGTCAACAGAGACAAAGAACCTTACACATGTAGCCGCACGCTCCAGTCCGAGTGCCGGCAGCAGTGCCTGGTATTGATGTGAGAGACTTGCATCACACTCGCAAGTGTGACCCTGGACTAAGGCTGGCTTATGTCTGGCATTCATGGTCCGAGTCCAGACTGGTTGAGAGTCTCTTGACCCAAACGCAACACCCTTATAACAGGGCTGTGGAGTTAGTATAAATTGGACTGATTCCGACTCCTAAACATATAATAGATTAGGTTAGCAGTACAATCCAGGATGTGCCATAAAAGTTTTCATAAGAATTTGGGGAAAGTTTATGAAATGTCCTAAATGTCTTGTTCCTGTTCTAGGATCTCTGCTTTAGGGGAGATGAATCTGTGCTGCTCTTTATGTACATGCTCAGTAGTGATCAGTGCTGTGGGGTCGTAGATGAGATGAATCTGTGCTGCACTTTATGTACATGCTTCCAGTAAGTGACTCATTGCTGTGGAGTGCGTAGTCGTAGTGAGATGAATCTGTGCTGCACTTTAAATACATGCTCAGTAGTGATCAGTGCTGTGGAGTCATAGATGAGATGAATCTGTGCTGCACTTTATGTACATGCTCAGTAGTGACCAGTGCTGTGGGGTCGTAGTGGAGATGAATCTGTGCTGCACTTTATGTACATGCTCAGTAGTGACCAGTGCTGTGAGGTCAGAGATGAGATGAATCTGTGCTGCACTTTATGTACATGCTCAGTAGTGACCAGTGCTGTGGGTCGTAGTGAGATGAATCTGTGCTGCACTTTATGCGCATGCTCAGTAGTGACCAGTGCTGTGGGTCGTAGATGAGATGAATCTGTGCTGCTCTTTATGTACATGCTCAGTAGTGATCAGTGCTGTGGGGTCGTAGATGAGATAATCTGTGCTGCACTTTATGTACATGCTCAGTAGTGATCAGTGCTGTGGGGTCGTAGATGAGATGAATCTGTGCTGCTCTTTATGTACATGCTCAGTAGTGATCAGTGCTGTGGGGTCGTAGATGAGATGAATCTGTGCTGCACTTTATGTTCATGCTCAGTAGTGATCAGTGCTGTGGGGTCGTAGTTGAGATGAATCTGTGCTGCACTTTATGTACATGCTCAGTAGTGATCATGCTGTGGTCGTAGATAGATAATGTGCGCTCTTTATGTACATGCTCATAGTGATCATGCTATGGTCGTAGATGAGATGAATCTGTGCTGCACTTTATGTACATGCTCAGTAGTGATCAGTGCTGTGGGGTCGTAGATGAGATGAATCTGTGCTGCACTTTATGTACATGCTCAGTAGTGATCAGTGCTGTGGGGTCGTAGATGAGATGAATCTGTGCTGCACTTTATGTTCATGCTCAGTAGTGACCAGTGCTGTGGGGTCAGCGAAATTGAGGAGTCGGAGCCATAGGTTTGGCTTACCGACTCCACAGCCCTGCTCATATACATCTATGAAGTCCAAGAGTTTGGATCAGGAGACCCGCGGCTGGTTCAGACTTTGTGGACTATGAAATGTGGACTTGTGAGGCCGGTTGTAGACGGTTGCATTACCACCAGTGCATGCATGGTTGTGTGTGCACTGCAGAGGCTCTGAGATAAACACCTGTTATAGTAAGGAAGGCTATATTGATCTCTATCGGCCCTTTAGTGTTTCAATTGCTTTTGAAGGCAAAAATATTAAAGCATGCAACTGCTCACGACTTAGATGGTGCCCCTGAAGCACCCCATTAGTGGTCATTGACCGCCCAGCTATATGTGCTGTCTGTACCTGTCATCCTCTGGATTTAGCACCTATAATAAGCCACAAATGTAACTCAGTCTGGCTCAGTTGTACTGAGCTCTTGAAAAACCCGGCGACCTTTTTTGTTTAGTGCTAATTTTTATTATCTTTTCCAAGGGGGCGGAGTTGTCAGGATTCTCTGGGGTGTGTCTTTATGCTGCTCTGCATATTTACCCTGTGACCCAACGCCTTCTTGAAAAGACCATTAAAATTAGCATTAAATGAAAAAAGTCTACATTTTTGCGATCATAAGGCGCATTTGAAAAACAAACAGTTCAGTTGGGAGCAGCAGGAATATAACTGATACAAATTAGTATTGGCTTTAAAGGGAATCTGTCACCCCATTTTTCGACCATCAGCTGTAGCCACCGCCATCAGGGGCTTATCTACAGCATTCTGTCATGCTGTAGATAGGCTCCCGATGTCACCTAAAAGAGAAGAAAAACGAGTTATATTATACTCACCCAGGGGCGGTCCGCCGTCCGTTCCGGTCAGATGGGCGTCGCGGTCCGGTGCCTCCCATCTTCGAACGAAGCCGGCCTCTTCTTAGCTTCCCGATGCGGCGCAGGCTCACTGCTCTGCTCTCACCAGGGCAGAGCAGTGTGCCTGTGCCGGAGCTGCGACGGGAAGCTAAGAAGAGGCCGGCTTCGCTCGAAGATGGGAGGCACCGGACCGCGACGCCCATCTGACCGGAACGGACGGCGGACCGCCCCTGGGTGAGTATAATATAACTTGTTTTTCTTCTCTTTCAGGTTACATCGGGAGCCTATCTACAGCATGACAGAATGCTGTAGATAAGCCCCTGATGGCGGTGGCCGCAGCTGATGGTCGAAAAATGTGGTGACAGATTCCCTTTAAAGCCAATACTAATTTGTATCAGTTATTACAAATCAGTCTCCACAAAGGATGAGGAGCGGGTGATGAGTGTCAATGTCACTGATACAGCGTTGATGTCACAGTGCTCTAACAATCAGAAAGTGTTTTCTTTTTGGTCGCTGGTTGCTATGGTGATGTTCTATTACCCAGTGCAGAGATCAAGCCGAAAATAGAAACATTGTGTTATATTTGTTAATTGCTGTCAAAATTACCAATATGTGAGAAGGCACTTCTGGTAAAAGTTCAGCAGAGAATTCTGCTTTGTGGCTGTGAATATTATAGATTTTGCATCTGTGTAGTTTTTATGTTAAATATTCTTGACCATCTTATTATGCGGGTGGGAAACCATATATTAGCTTGGCGCTAATGTGAGCAGGTAAAATAGCAATAAAGCCATCCTACGATTCTTGTATTAACCCTGGTATTTTACAACTGCGGATGAAGCTCTGGCTGCTGCTCATTGTAGTGTAATCTTATACCTCGCCACCTGTTGGCGTGTAACTTATGCTCTGTGAATGGAGGTTTACCTTTCTAGCCTTGTGTTGTTGGACGTATGTTACAATTAGTACCGGCCTAGGCATTATAGGATAATGAATAAAAAGTAATCTAAAAGAATCTCCTGGTTGGATTTACCTTGCCCCAGACTGCATTGGTTGACAGCCGAATGCAGGGATTCCCAACCGGTGGTTCTGGAGCCACATGTAGCTTGCATCTGTAGGCCAGCTTGGTGCATTAGCACCGGGTCTAGCAAACGTCTATAAAGAGCAGGTCTCCTGATGGTGACTTTTCTGAGTAGTCCTCACAGTAGAGCAGACCTGGATGTACATACACTGGCTATGGATGTGACGAGAAGATGTTACTGCCAGTTAGAGGGTCTCTTGATGCAATACTCTATTTGTAGTGCTTGATCCAGGAATACTGAATGGGGATATGGTGGGAACACCTGGATGTAAGTATGCTGCCTATAAGGCTGGGAGACACTAGTCTTGTGTTTTTTTGGGGGAATGCGGGAATGCTTTGGTTTGTAGTTATATGGGTAATGCGAGGGGCTCGGGGTTTCACTACTCGACTATCCCCTCTCCAGTCCATCCTTAATGCAGCAGCCAGGGTCATCCATCTGGCTAATCGGTACTCGGACGCGTCCGCTCTTCGCCAGTCCTTACACTGGCTGCCCATTCATTATAGGATCCAATTCAAAGTACTTGTTCTCACCCAGCTCTCCACACTGCAGCACCCCCCTACATCTCCTCCCTCATTTCTATCTATCGGCCTAACCGACTGCTGCGCTCTGCAAACGACTTTCGACTAACCTCTGCACTAATCCGTACCTCCCACTCCCGACTCCAAGACTTCTCCCGCGCTGCGCCAATCCTCTAGAATGCTCTAGCCCAAGAAATTAGGACTATCCACAATTTGCATGGTTTCAGGCGCTCCCTCAAAACACATCTGTTCAGAGCGGCCTATCACATTCACTAATCAAAGTCATTCTATGTGTAAGTGTGTGTGTGTAGCCCATTCACTATCTCCATCCATCCCTCACTCCCTTAAGATGGCTGGACCATCATTGTAAATGCACCATTGTATATACACACCTGTACTTTGTTACTCCCCCACCTCATTGTAGATTGTAAGCTCTCACGAGCTTATTTTGCTTTAATTACTGTATTGTTAACGTTGTTACTTATGACTTGTGTTTTGAAACTGTTAAACTGTAAAGCGCTGCGGAATATGATGGCGCTATATAAATAAAGATTATTATTATTATTATTATTATTCACTACTTGAGGAGGGTGGGAGAACAGGCTCACAACCTTCTGTCAGAGCAGAGTGTGGCTCTTGGGGTAAAGGTTGCTGACCACTGATCAGATGTATATGGGGGCCTCCTGACTTTCCTTGAACAGATGATATCTGGGGAGAGATGGTATTGGGCTTTAGAATTTTTGTAGCCCATCCAATTGTTCAGAGCAGAGATAAGCCTCCGCCAGATGAGTCTGGCATCACCTCTTAAGGAGAACACGGGAACCCTGAGCTTCCTTGTGTATGAGGGTGTCAGCCAAATTTGCTGACAGCCATTTCTCTTATCTCCTGATCACCAGATCATAGGAATTATCAACTAAGCGTTCCTGTGTGTTCTTTGAGTCAGCGCCA
The DNA here is from genome assembly GCA_033576555.1 of Oophaga sylvatica. Classification (NCBI taxonomy): domain Eukaryota; kingdom Metazoa; phylum Chordata; class Amphibia; order Anura; family Dendrobatidae; genus Oophaga; species Oophaga sylvatica. The sequence goes on along the minus strand of JARQOD010000004.1, from coordinate 378,815,592 downwards.
GACCCTCTCCAAAAGGATCTGTTGTTATGATTCAATAGGCCAGATCCTTCTCTCCCCTGATAGCATATATTAGGTCACACTATCAGTGTATGTGAGCCAAAACCAGGTGATGAACAATCCGAGGAAAAGTATAATAGAAACACGTCACCACTTATGCATTTTTGACCCACTCCTGGTATTGGCTTACAGATGTTGATGTGAAATACTGACCAAATACTAATAATAGTGTGACTCTAGCCTTAGAGGAGAATCGGAAGGCCTCCATGCACATTATGGCTGAATGAAAAAAATGATCATGCATGAGCCCCTTTAGATGGATTAGCTTTGTATGCAAATGAGTCAGCACTGACCACATTGCAGACTGGTCATGGCTCTCCTGACCTGAGTGTAAACATCATCAGGAATTGCTGTGGTTTTGATGTATTTATGTAGCGTCAAAACCACAGCTGTCATATATTACAGCATAGTGGATGGATTTCTAGAAATCCCATGTCGCTGTGCATACATGTGCGTCTGCGGATCACAAGCAGAGATGACGTGCGCGCGTCTTTCATGTCACAGCATGTCAATTTCTATTGCGGAGATGCTAGTCTCGCAATAGAAATGTAATCTATACATGTATTGCATGAGGTAAATCCACACGTTTCAGTGACACATGATTTACCTTGTTCAGCTTTGATGCAACGAAGTACCGTATATACTCATGTATAAGCGACCGTGTATAAGCACCCCTATTTTGCCAAAAAAACTTGGAAAACTGTTGACTCGCGTATAAGCCGGGTGTATAATTGCCGTCGCTCTGTGCTCCCCATCCAGCTATGTGCGCCCATTCTCCTCTGTGCTCCCTCCTCCTGCTCCATTATCCTGTCCTTCTCGGCTTTCCATCCTCCCGCCTGCTCCGTCCTCCCCCTTCTGCTCCGTGCTCTCCGTCCTCCCCCTTCTGCTCCGTGCTCTCCGTCCTCCCCCCCCCGTGCTCCTTCCGTCCTCCCCCGTCCTGCCCGTGCTCCGTCCCCCCCGTTCTGCTCCGTGCTCTCGTCCTCCCCCCGTCTGCTCCGGCTCTCGTCTCCCCGTTCGCTCTGTGCTCCCGTCCTCCCCCGTTCTGCTCTGTGCTCTCCGTCCTCCCCGTTCTGTTCCGTGCTCTCCGTCTCCCCCCGTCTGCTCCGGCTCTCCGCTCCCGTTCTGCTCGTGCCTCCGTCCTCCCCCGTTCTGCTCCCCCCCCCCGTTCTGCTCCAGCCCTTGTCCTCCTCCATGCTCCCCATCTTCCCTCATACTCACCTCCCGTGCCATTGTGAACGTCCGCAATCCTGCGTTCCCGGCTTCCTGCAGTCTCAGCGTGAGCGGTGATGTAATACCGCTCATTAAGGCCATGAATATGGAGGCCACGCCCATGGGAGTGGTGTCGCGTCCATATTACATGACCTTAATGAGCGGGTATTAGTCACCGCTCAGCGCTGGAGAGCTGCAGGAAGCCGGGGAGAACGCAGGATTGCAGGGACGTTCAGCGATGGCACGGTGAGGGTGAGTATGATGTCCCAGCCACCGGCTCCTGGCGCCGCATCCCCCCCCCGCTGGTTTCTGCCCTATGACTCGTGTATAAGCCGAGGGGGCATTTTCAGCACAAAAAAAGGTGCTGAAAATCTCGGCTTATACATGAGTATATACGGTACGTTGCTTCCAAAGCGTGGCTACTTCCAGATCGTGGGCTCATCGCCATACAGACATATGATGCTGTAACACTTGGGTGTCTGTGCATTGCGGTCCATGCTTGGTCTAGTTTGCATGCATCTCTGAGGCAGCATTTACACTGGTGTTTTCCAGGATCGCAATATTGATGCAATGTCTTTAATGGGGTTGTTCCTTACTGAACAGTTATTTCGAAACTGCGTAGTGTCCCATATAAAATAGAAATAGACATATACTCACCTCCTAGACCTCCATTAGGCCATGTTCACATGGTCTGTATTTTACCTTAATATCTGTAAGCCAAATTCAGAAGTGGAACAATCAGAGGAAAAGTAGAATAGAAACACGTCACCACTTCTGTATTTATCACCCACCCCTGGTGTTGGCTTACAGATACTGATGTAAAATACTGACCAAATACTGAGCGTGTGAACGTGGCCTTATAGTGATATTGGCTCTGTGATTCCTGGTGGTCTTGTGATATTGGCTTCATCAGTTGTAAAATATTCTATTAGAGCGGACGTCTGCATGGTAGACAAATGAAGGCTGCAGGCAATCATCAAATGCCAGTAATCGCACAATGACATTGCCTGAACTGTCACAATCTAGGAGGTGGGTTTTTTATATGGCGCAATTAAGAAAGGGTTTTCCGGTCGAAAACAACCCCTTTAAGATAACAATTAATATTAGATAAGTCAGAGTATGACTCTTGGCACCCCCAGCTGATGAGTTGTTTGCAGCGGTGCAGCACTCATGTAACAGCTGCAGTCTTTTCAATGTTTGTGGCACTTTCTGCCTTATAACATCTATTTAGTAGCCATTGTGCTGGGTATTGCAGCGTTGTTGTTCTCACTTCAGTGGGACATCGCTGCAATTCTCCACCGACAGTAAGTGGTTGACATGCTGGTGAATGGAGCGCTGCAAACATTGTGTGAGCGCTGTGGCTCATTTGATGTATATATCAGTAATATATATATATATATATATATATATATATATATATATATATATATATATATATATACATGCATTCAGAGTTTTTTCAATAATTAATACTTTATTTCTTTTTAAAATAAAAATGATTAGTTGTTTGTGATAAGTTCCCTATAAATTGGTCTAGAGCCAAATTTAATGAACAAAATATATAAATAATATTTAAATGTGTACTAAAATGATGAAATTGCAAACATTTGCAGATCTGTCAGGTTGACATTTGACGCCCTGGTGTCATGCCATCCAATTGAAGTTTCTATTTTTTTAGGACTTTGGATATGTTTGCAGTTTTGTCTTGGTATATGTTGTATGGTAAGCAGGGAATATGTCATAAATGATGGCTTCTATTATGATCTACTCTACTACTGGAATTGGGGACCATGGCTCTATATAATAACATTATTCCCATAGTCCTATATAGAGAAGGCGAAAGACACTTCAAGATACCATTTTAACACCAGATCTATAGTGGTAGGTGCCACCAATAGATAAGAAGTGAGAGAGGAAATAGTTATATAAAATTAATTTCTTTATTAATAATTATTGTAAAAACATTTAGACAATAAAAAGGAATGTAAAAGAGTAAGGGAGTCTCCAAAAGAAGGAGAGACAAGAACGCCAGCGTGATACACCACACAAAATAGGCTTAATTGACAATTCAGAATTTAAGATACACCTGTAAACAGCTGGAAATAAAGGACAATATTTTTCTATATTCAATAACTGACATTATAAAGCTATAAATATAGCTAAGCACATATAATTCGGTCAAGGGGCATTATGCTTCCTATGTACTAAAGTGCATTATAGTGCCTGTATTGTGGTAAAGATCCTCTTAACAAGTGTATTTCCCATAAAAATATGCATAGAGGTGCGGAGGCAGTGAATAGAGTATATTATAAGATTATAATAGAGCAAAACAGCTTAAAGAGACATAAGTATCACATACTCATATCACATACCTAGGCACCAAAGATGAAATTTGCTGACAGGGGGGAGCGCATGAGTGGCGATGCAGTGGCGTCCTGTCTCCCGCGCCCGACGGGCACCGTTTCGTGTAGTCACTTCTTCCGGGGCCCCGGAATAATAATTACAATAATTATTAATAAAGAAATTAATTTTATATAACTATTTCCTCTCTCACTTCTTATCTATTGGTGGCACCTACCACTATAGATCTGGTGTTAAAATCTATATAATAACATGCATCATGGAAATCTGTATCGTGACTACTAGCCTGTGATATGGATCTTTGGGCACTCAGGTCTGTGTACACAGCATTCATGTGTTTTGCTGTTATTGATGTAAGCAATGCAGTTTGTGCAGAATTATGCTATTGGCATGCCAGAATGAAGTTTCCATCAAGAAAAGCATTCATTTTACTCCGATTAAAACAGGAAGTGTTAGACATGATTTTTATGTATTATAAATGTTTGGGTTACTACAAAAAATACCACAAAGCTGGAAAAAAAATGTAATCCTAGCCTTGGCACTGCATTGCAGAGTTCACTCCTTTTTATACTGCAAGTAATTGGAATACATGAGATTTGCTGCAACCTAAGTTCAATTAAACAATCACGTTTGATTTCCCATACTCCATCTTAAAACCTCTTTTTTGCTGTGTCTTTCTTCGTTGTCTACCTTCAGCTTTATGGGATTAAAATGTCGGCTATAAAGGCTAATGCTACATCCAATTTCATTTGCAAAATGCTGTTTTTATTTTCCCTTTTAATAATTAAAGTAGTCACCATGTTATACTTTTAGTAAGTGCATCCTTTATATTGTGTATGAATATGTTAGACCAGGCGCCTATGATCCGTAAGTAGCAGCGTTTTGGATGCAGCGCATGTTACCTGCCTGCAAAGCGCTGCCCTCTATTGAATGCAGGTAAATTCACATGTGTTCATGCAACTGATTTACTGCTTTCCAATACATTTGATTGATGTAATTTCTGAGAAATTGACATGCTGCGGTCTTGAAATACGCGCGGTATGTCAGTCTCCGTGTGCGAGCCGCAGATGATTTTGTACGCAAAGTGGACATGGGAGTTCTAGAAATTATTATTTATTATTATAACGCCATTTATTCCATGGCGCTTTACATGTGAGTAGGGGTATACATAATAAAAACAAGTACAACTTAACAAGTAACGACTGGTACAGGAGGAGAGAGGACCCTGCCTGCGAGGGCTAACAATCTACAAGGGATGGGTGAGGATACAGTAGGCGAGGGTAAAGCTAGTCGTGCATCGGTTTGGTGGATCGGTGGTTACTGCAGGTTGTAGGCTTGTCGGAACAGGTAGGTCTTCAGGTTCCTTTTGAAGGTTTCCACAGTAGGCGAGAGTTTGATATGTTGGGGTAGAGTGTTCCAGAGTAGGGGGGATGCGCGGGAGAAATCTTGTATGTGATTATGGGAAGAGGAGATAAGAGGAGAGTAGAGAAGGAGACCTTGTGAGGATCGGAGGTTGTGTACAGGTAAGTACCGGGAGACGAGGTCACAGATGTATGGAGGACACAGATTGTGGATGGCTTTGTATGTCATGGTTACGGTTTTGCACTGGAGTCTCTGGGTGATGGGGAGCCAGTGAAGGGATTGACAGAGGAGAGGCCAGGGAATAGCGGGGGGACAGGTGGATTAGTCGGGCAGCAGAGTTTAGGATAGATTGGAGGGGGGCGAGAGTGTTAGAGGGGAAGCCACAGAGGAGGAGGTTGTAGTAGTCAAGGCGGGAGATGTTGAAGGCATGCAAAAGAGTTTTGCAGATGCTAGTTAGTGAACTAGAATCCACTATGCTGTAACATCTGGACACGGCAGGTTTGACGCTGCATAAATATGCAGTGTCAAACCTACAGCAATTATCGATCGTTGGCACGTACCCTAAGGCTACGTGCACATGTTGCGGAAATGCCGCAGAAATTTCCGCGGCAATTCCGCACCTCCCTGCCGCGGGAAATACGCATTTTTATTGGTATGCGTATTCCCGCCAGAAACTAGCGTTTTGCAAGCGTAATTAGCTTGCAGAATGCTATCGTTTTCCAATCGATCTGTAACATCGCTTGGAAAACTGATTGACAGGTTGGTCACATGAGTCAAACATAGTGTTTGACAAGTGTGACCAACTTTTTACTATTGATGCCGCCTATGCCGCATCAATAGTAAAAAGATCTAGTGTTAAAAATAATTTAAAAATCGTGATATTCTCACCTTCCGGCGGCCCCTGCAGCCTTCCTGGTCCTCAGCGACGCTCCTGGGCCAATCCCGTTCCCAGGCGTCCTTTGCGACAATGACCCCAGATGACATAGCATCATGCGAGACCGCTATGTCATCTGGGGTCATTGTCGCAAAGGACGCCTGGGAACGCGATTGGCCAGGAGCGTTGCTGAGAGGCGGGAAGGCTGCGGGGCCGGAAGATGAGAATATCACGATTTTTTATTTTAATTATTGTTTTACCAGGGATATGATACCCAGGGCCTGGAGGAGAGTCTCCTCTCCTCCAGACCCTGGGTACCATCCGCACATGAACCGCTTACTTTGCACATGATGGGAATAGCCACATGCGGAAAGTAAGCGGTTCAATGCATTCCTATGGCCGCGGAATCGCCGCGATTCCGGTAAAAGAATGAACATGCTGCGTTTTTTTCTGCGATGCATTTGGCCGCGGAAAAACACGCAGCATGTGCACAGCATTGCGGAATCCCATAGGATATAATGAGTTGCGTTGGGTAAGTGTTTTCGCCACGAAAAAACGCGGCAAAAACGCTAACAATCCGCAACGTGTGCACATAGCCTAAGAATAGGGTTTATTTGGAGAAAATTAATGTGAAGGATAAGCCTACATATATGCAGACTCTACATTTGTGCTTACTGTGGGGGAGGGGGATCACTAGGACCCTCCTGTGATCTATGGCAGCCCTGCTCTGGTTGCTGTGAAATACTAACCTGACTGTGTTTTCTTTTCACTGTTTTTTTTTTTTTTTGTAAATATCATGGAATATACAGAAGTGTCTCAATTTAAAAAGTTAACTTCTTCCCTAATGACTTTTGTAAGTTGAAAGGAAAAAGGAATAGAAAATGAATATAGATAAAGATCTTGAATATAAAAATCTGAAATGATTGCACAGGTTACGCAATGTAAAGGCTCATTAAGATGTCAGTGAATTTTGACATGCCTAAAAAAAAATTTAAACCAAATTTCATCAGTGTTTTGAATCAGATTTGTATCAAAGTTTGGCCAGTGTCCATTTTACAATCAGAGTTTAATTATTCTCATATTTAAAAAAAAAAAAAAAAGTGAGAAACTGACAGGACGCGGATAGCATGCGAGTGCTATCATTTTCTTTTTTTTTTTCATGGACCCATAGAGTTGCATTGGTGAGTGTGATCCATGACTCAGATTAAAATTGGATGTGTCTCTTTGATTTTGTTTGACCCACTTACATGGACATGTGAACAGCCCCAAGGACTACAATGGGTACACGTTGTATCCATGAAAACTGATATCTAAATGAGCCCTAAGAGAATAAAATGGAACCACTCATTGTTGTCAAAAAGCAGTAAATAATTCATCCTGGCGTAAGACATTTACTGGACGGCATAGGGTTAATATAGAACTTTACAGGCGAGAGGTTTCACACAGAATGATGAAAATATTGCAACTTAATTTGTCTGCATTATTCTCCTGAATCCAAAAATGAAGGGCTCAATATTACAATATGAGAGTCGTTAGTGGTTGCTACCTTTTTAATGGCTAACTGAAAAGATGATAATAAATAGCAGCTTTCCAGACTATTCAGGTCTCCATCAGGCACAGTATGCCTATGAAGTTTGCCTGATGAAGAAAGCTGAGTAGTCTAGAAATCTGCTATTATCATTAGTGATGAGTGAACGTGCTCGGATAATGGTGTTATCAGAGTATCTTGGGTGTGCTCGGGTAATATTTGAGACCCTGTGGCTGCATGTTTTGTGGCAGTAGACAACCGCAACACAAGGGCATTGTCTAACAAACGTCGTTTACAGCACTGAGGACTCTCAAATTCTAATATTTTTCAATATACTGGCTAACGCGATATAAACATATATTTTTCCAGACTAAATATAGAAATTCACCTAAAGGGACCTTTGTGCTCGGCATCCTCTCTACAATGCCTGTCTGAGCAGAATTCTGAGTGCTACAAATAGACTTACACTGTCCAGTGTTGTGGTGTTTCCTACATTACTAAGAATTATGAGGATTGTTTCCATTTTAGGACATTTTCTTTTTCTACTTTTTATTTCCCTCTTGTGTTTCTTAGCCGCAAAGACCTGCAGTTTTGTAGTAAGTAGTCAGTTTCTGAGGTCTCTAGTTTTTGGATGGATGTGTACTCTTTTAGCTTGTTATTGCTGGCATGAAGATCTAATCTGCTGCAGGAATGTGGGGGTGACCTTCATTGCTAGAATAAGTAGAAAGTTGAGGGGATAGATAAGGCAGCTTGCTTATTTGGAAACTTGTGTTGTACTTCCAATGCTTGAGGAAATGTAGTATTATTTACCCTATATAGCTTGTCTGGTGTGACCATCACAGAATATAACACATCATTTGTATAAAATAAAAACAGTAAGTAATTGCTGTATAATGAGACACTATACAATTTTTTTGATGCGTTTCTGTCTGTAGATAAACATTTTCTCTATTCAGGGGGTGATGGCCTTTCCAGCTCTAGTCCGCCTTTCAGATATACAGGTGCTTCTCACAAAATTAGAATATTGTCAAAAAGTTAATTCATTTTAGTTCTTCAATTCAAGAAGTGAATCTCATATAGAGTCATTACAAACAGAATGATCTATTTCAAGTGTTTATTTCTGCTAATGTTGATGATTATGGCTTACAGCCAATGAAAGCCCCAAAGTCATTATCTCAGTTAATTAGAATATTTAACAAAACACCTGTAAAGACTTCCTAAGTGTTTAAAAAGGCCCTTAGTCTGTTGCAGTAGCCCCACAATCATGGGGAAGACTGCTGACTTGACAGATGTCCAGAAGGCAGTCATTGTCACACTCCAAGAGGAGGGTAAGCCACAAAAGGTCATTGCTAAAGAAGCTGGCTGTTCACAGAGTGCTGTATCCAAGCATATTAATGGAAAGTTGAGTGGAAGGAAAAAGTGTGGTAGAAAAAGGTGCACAAGCAACCGGGATAACCACAGCCTTGAAAGGATTGTAAAGAAAAGGCCATTCAAAAATTTGGGGGAGAGTCACAAGGAGTGGACTGCTGCTGGAGTCATTGCTTCAAGAGCCACCACACACAGACGTATCCAGGACATGAGCTACAAATGTCGCATTCCTTGTGTCAAACCACTCAGGACCAATAGACAATGCCAGAAGTGTCTTACCTGGGCCAAGGAGAAAAAGAACTGGACTGTTGTTCAGTGGTCCAAGGTGTTGTTTTCAAATGAAAGCAAATTTTGCATTTCATTTGGAAATCAAGGTCCCAGAGTCTGGAGGAAGAGTGGAGAGGCCACAATCCAAGCTGCTTGAGGTCTAGTATGAAGTTTCCACAATCGGTGATGGTTTGGGGAGCCATGTCATCTGCTGGTGTAGGTCCATTGTGTTTTATCAAGACCAAAGTCAGCGCAGCCATCAACTAGGAAATTTTAGAGCACTTTATTCTACTCTCTGCCAGCAAGCTTTTTGGAGATGGAAATTTCATTTTCCAGCAGGACTTGGCACCTGTCCACACTGGATTAAACCAAATACTGTGAACACCGGAGTATATATCAAATATTTTGAAACAACACAAAAATAACTTAATACTTTTCAGGTAAAATTACACATATATTAGGGTCAGGAGAATAACAGAATCTTAAAGGGAATCTGTCACCCCATTTTGGCCCTATGAGATGGGGCCACCGCCATCAGGGGCTTATCTATAGCATTCTGTAATGCTGTAGATAAGCCCCATATGCTACCTGAAAGTGAAGAAAAACAAGTTACAAAATACTCACCGGGGGGCGGTCAAGTCCGGAGGGAGTCGCGGTCCGGGGCCTCCCATCTTGTGGCGATGCCGGCCTCTTTCGGTCCCATCGCGGCTCCTGCGCAGGCGCACTGCTCTGCCCTGGTGAGGGCAGAGCAGAGTACTGCAGTGCGCAGGTGCCGGGAAAGGTCAGAGAGGTCCAGCACCTGCGCAGTACAGTATTCTACTCTGCCCTCACCAGGGCAGAGCAGTGCGCCTGCGCAGGAGCCGCGACGGGACCGAAAGAAGAATTAAATAAAAAAAATTTAAATTGTAAAAATATTTAAAAAAATAATTTAAAAAATAAATTTATTCCATGAATAAATACATATTTGAATTAAAAAAAAATATCTAAACAATAAAAGTACACATATTTGGTATTGCCTCGTCCTTATTGACCCGAAACTGTCCCACTAGTTAACCCCATTTGTGAAAACCATTAAAAAAAGGCAAAAAAACAACAATGCTTTATCATCATACTTCTGAACAAAAAGTGGAATAACACGCGATCAAAAATACGGATATAAATAAATGTGGTACCGCTGAAAACGTCATATTGTCCCGTAAAAAACAAGCTGCCATACAGCTCCATCACCGGAAAAATAAAAAAGTTATAGCTCTCAGAATAAAGCGATGCAGAAATCAAAACATAAAATAATGATATAAATGAGATATTGCTGTAATTGTAGTACAGACCCGAAGAATAAAACTGCCCTCCCCCAAAGAAATTCATGAATTCCTGGTTTTTGTTCATTCTGCCTCACAAAATTCGGAATAAAAAGCGATAAAAAAATGTCATGTGCCCGAAAATTGTACCAATAGTAAATCAAACCCCACTTTATCACCCCCTTAGTTAGGGAAAAATAATAAAATAATAAAGTATTTATTTCCGTTTTCCCATTGGGGTAGGGGCTAAAGTTAGGGTTGGGATTAGGGGTACTGGTGTGTTGGGGTTAGGGTTGGAGTTAGAATTTGGGGTTTCCACTATTTAGGCACATCAGGGGCTCTCCAAACGCCACGTGGCATCTGATTTCAATTCCAGCCAATTCTGTGTTGAGAAAGTAAAACAGCGCTCCTTCCCTTCCGAGCTTTGCCACGCGCCCAAGCAGTGGTTTACCCCACTTGTGGGGTATCAGCATACTCAGGTCAAATTGCACAACAACTTTTGGGGTCCAATTTCTCTTGTTAGGCCGGCGTCAGACACAACTACAAAAATCGGACCGTTTTAGTCGGTCGATTATCGTAACAAAATGCAAACATCACACATCCGCCTGGCATCCGATTTTCCTTCAAAGATGCGATTTAGTCGCATGTGTGTGTACCTTGTAATATCCGATTTTCACCCGACTTGCGAGAATTTCTCGCAGGCTTGCAAAACTGACATATAATGGATCCAAAAGAATAGTATTTAAATCACAAAAGAAAGAATAGATATATACACATAGAACACATATATATATATATATATATATATATATATATATATATATATACACATGTCATTGTGACATATATATATACATATATTTATAGTTCTTACACTTCTACATACTGTAATAGCCGCTAATTCAATTGCTGGCTTTTGTGAAATCACAGAAGCCGACATGAAATGATACATTGTTTAGACACAGTTAACCATGTCATTTCCTGTATTTTGATTTATGGTTTGAACTTACAATTACATAAGTGTATGTGTGCAAAATTTCAGACATGTAGGGGTTAATTAAAGGTGTAAATTTGTTGAAAAAAAATGCGTGGGCTCCCGCTGTATTTTCTCCACCAGACAGACAAAGCAAGCGAGTGGGGGAAGATAATAATAGCCTAGGGAGGGTACATTTTTTTTGTGCCCCCCCGGCTACTAACATCTGCCCCCAGACACCCCAGAAAGGGCAAATCTATAATTAGATTTGCCCTTTCTGGCACTTTGCCCGTCTATTCCCATTGCCCTGTAGCGGTGGCGAATGGGTTAATAAGGGTTACAGCCACCTTGCAATTGAAAGGTCACTGTAAGCCAGGTTAATAATTGAGAGCTGTCAATTAGACAACTATCAATTATTAATCCTATTGTATGAAAGAAAAATCAAACACAGTTTAATAAAAAAGAAGTTTAATGAAATAATCACACAGTTTTTGACCATATTTTATTTTCCTGCTAAAACCATTTCCTGTAATAAAAAGAAAATAAAAAAGCAAAATTATTCTTACCAATCCGATGTACAGTCAGGTCCCACGGTGTAATCCATCAGAAAGGGTTAACAGGTTAGAGCTCGCAGGGAGCTAATGCTGTCTGCTGAGCTCTTACCCCCCGAATGAATAACTTACTCTCCCAGCGAAAGGAGAGGAAGAGATGAATGAATGAAGCTTAATTGATTTATTGCCACTTTCACTTGAGTGACCTGACCTAAAGTGAAAGTGGGACACAATCAATTAAGCTTCATTCATTAATCACATCCTCTCCTGTCGGCAGGAGATAAGCTCATTCATTCAGGAGCTATCAGATGAGCACGCAGCATTAGTTGCGCTGCCTAGCTGATTGCTAGTTAACCCTTTGTGAAGGATTACATTGTGGGACGTGACAGATCGCCAGATAGGTAAGAATAATGTTGTTTTATTATTTTATATTTATTTTAGGAGATCAAGGGCGTCGCACGGATTAAGAGTAAAATAAAAGATGGTCAAAAAAATGTGTTTTTATTTCATTAAAATTATTTATTCTTAAAGTGTGTGTGTTTTTTTATTTACTTCAATAGGATTAATAATTGATAGTTGTCTAATTGACAGCTCTCAATTATTAACCTGGCTTAAAGTGACCTTTCAATTGCAAGGTCATTTTAACCCCTTATTAACCCATTCGCCACCGCTACAGGGCAATGGGAATAGACGGGCAAAGTGCCAGAAAGGGCAAATCTAATTAGAGATTTGCCCTTTCTGGGGTGTCTGGGGGCAGATGTTAGTAGCCAGGGGGGGCACAAAAAAATGTACCCTCCCTAGGCTATTATTATCTGCCCCCACTCGCTTGCTTTGTCTGTCTGGTGGAGAAAATACAGCGTGAGCCCACGCATTTTTTTTCAACAAATTTACACCTTTAATTAACCCCTACATGTCTGAAATTTTGCACACATATACTTATGTAATTGTAAGTTCAAACCATATATCAAAATACAGGAAATGACATGGTTAACTGTGTCTAAACAATGTATCATTTCATGTGGGCTTCTGTGATTTCACAAAAGCCGGCAATTGAATTAGCGGCTATTACAGTATGTAGAAGTGTATGAACTATAAATATATGTATATATATATATGTCACAATGACATAGAATACATATATATATATATATATATATATATATATGTATTCTATGTGTGTATATCTATTCTTTCTATTCTTTATTAAAGCTGTCAGTGTGATTTTACAGTATAGCCGGGGATGAATTACCAGCTTTTCTAAAGGACACCGATGCGATTTCATCGCAAGTCACACGTGCGGTCCGTTTGTAATCCGATTTTTCATCGCTCCCATAGACTTGCATTGGCGATAGTCGACCCACAATCGGTGACAATCGCAGCATGCTGCGATTGCACTCGGACGTTTAAAACAGACCACAAAAAAGCGGATACTGGGAGCTGCTCCATAGATTAACATACGGTAGACTGCAATGCGATATTTCATCGTATAGCAGTCGTCCGATTCTGTCGCCAGTGTGACTCCAGCCTTACCCTTGGGAAAAAAATGTGAAAAAAAAGAATTTTTTTTTTATTTTTACGGCTCTACGTTATAAATTTCTGTGAAGCACTTGTTCAAAGTGCTCACCACACATGTAGATAAGTTCCTTAGGGGGTTTGCTTTCCAAAATAGGGTCACTTGTGGGGGGTTTCCATTGTTTAGGCACATCAGGGCCTCTCCAAACGCGACATGGCGCCCGATCTCAATTCCAGCCAATTTTGCATTGAAAATAAAATAAATTGGATCTGAAGTAAATTTTGTGTGGAAAAAGTTAAATGTTTTATATTTTTTTTAAACATTCCAAAAATTCCTGTGATGCACATGAAGGGTTAATAAACTTCTTGAATGTGATTTTGAGCACCTTCAAGGGTGCAGTTTTTAGAATGGTGTCACTTTTGGGTATTTTCTGCCATATAGACCCCTCAAAGTGACTTCAAATGTGAAGTGGTCCCAAAAAAAATGGTTTTGTAAATTTTGCTGTAAAAATGAGAAATTGCTGGTCAACTTTTAACCCTTATAACTTCCTAACAAAAAAAATTTGGTTCCAAAATTGTGCTGATGTAAAGTAGACATGTGGGAAATGTTACTTATTAAGAATTTTGTGTGACATATCTCTGTGATTTAAGGGCATAAAAATTCAAAGTTGGGAAAGTTTTTTTCACAAATGCGAGTCATATCAAGGAAATTTTACCACTATCATGAAATAAAATGTCACGAGAAAACAATGTCCGAATCACCGGGATCCATGGAAGTGTTCCAGAGTTATTACCTCATAAAGGGACAGTGGTCAGAATTGTAAAAATTGGCCTGGTAATTAACGTGCAACCACCCTTGGGGTAAAGGGGTTATAAAAATTTTCAATCTGGTGTTATAAAGTATTCTATTTTACTTAGATAATGTCTTTTGGGTTTTCACTGGCTGTAAGCCATAATCATCAACATTAACATAAACACATGAAATAGATCACTCTGTGTGTAATGACTATATAATATGAGACTCACTTTTTGTATTGTAAGGCTGTGTTTCCACGCTCAGGAAACACAGCGCTTTGGATGGAGCAGAAAGTCCGCTCCGCCCAAAGCCCCCCCCACTTTTGAACGCGCGGTCATTCCGGATGTGTTCATGGAACACATCCGGAAAACAAGCGGAATGACCGTCGCCGCAAGGGAATAGGACATGCTGCGGTCTAAAAAGATGCGCCGCATGTCCGGAAATGCAGGTCTTCCGCCTGCGTGTTTTGAAGCATAGTGGAGACGGGATTTCTTGAAATCCCCTCCACTATGCTGTAACATCTGGACGCTGCGTGTTTGACGCTGCGCCAACGCACAGCGTCAAACACGCAGCTAATCCGGACTATTTCCGGACCGTGGAAACATACCCTAGGTTTAACCAGATCAGTAAAACATCCTTTAGACATGGCATGTAAACGCCAAACACATTTTCTTATTGTCATTTTTCCATAATCGGGCATTTTCAAAATCACTGCATGCCCTATGATAATGGCGTATTTCAGAAACTTAAATCCTATTGAAATAAACAAAATAGGAATAAAAACTAAAAAATAAAGAAAACCTTTTATATTTTACATCCATATTTCAGTAAATACCCTGCTGGGTGTAAGATGACACAAGCGACTTGGAGGGATGGTACAGAGGGCCCCACAAAAACAGTGACTAGCCTCATTCAAACATATTGGTGAAGCTCTAACCAGAGGAGGTTTGGGTGGATATGTCATGTGTAGAGAAGGGAACAAAACTTCCCTCTTAAAATAACTGTTTACAATGTGCAGATGGGTAATAATTATCCATTAAAGTTGAAATTATTAGATGGCTATTCTCGATGGAAGCTGGGGCAGATCACTGACGGCCCGAGTTTAGCCAGGCTGAATTGTAGCTTTACTAAAAGACAGTGGTCCATGTAATGTGCCTTAGTAAGGCAGAAAAATGGGGATTTTCATGAGCCAAACACTTTAGATATATCTCAATTTCTCCTCTATCTAAGAATGCTATGAGTAAAAAAAAATGCCAGCTTCCTCTAAAAGTTGAACTTGTTTGTAACTTTTCTTTATTCTCAATCTATATAATAAAAAAACATATACCTAGCATACCTGGTAATGCCATGTACTTGTAGTAGCACCTTAGTAAAGAATCTGCACTGTCAAAGAAAAAGAAAACTAATGCGACCTGCGTTTATTTTTAGCTTTAATAAAAAATAATGTGAGCAAACACACCAGCACAGGCAGCTGAAGAATGGATTACTGTCAGGAAATAATTTATTTGGGATCCGTTAAATTTGTTACGTAACATACTTAGTGCTTCTGAATACCCTGCATTCATCAGGAAAGACCTATTTCCATGTCGGTGTCTTGTCTAGCACAGAAACAACAAGCAGAAGTGTCTGAACATTAGAAAAGGCCACCTACAGCCTTTCTCCACATATATGTGTATGCTTTTGAATTGTAAATAAAACGTGATTAAATTATAATTATTAGGCCACGTTTTTGCTGCTTTAATTTTTTTAATTAAGTTAGAAACCACTTTCTTGAACGTTTATAGGAAAGTTAATATTTCTGTTCAGATTTTTTTTTTGTGCACTTTGGGCATTTTTTTTTCTCAAAGTGCATCATACTAAGGTTCCCCCCCCCCTTTTTATAGGATTTAAAAAGAAAAAAAAATTGCATATTGCAAATAAAACTACAATCCTTGCCAAAAGTTTTGAGACTGAGAAAAATGTTGTTGATGCTCTTGAATCATTGGTAGAAGGTGCACCTGATAGATGTTTAGATCCAATTCTTTATTCATGGCAGTGAATTTTAGGCACAATTGTAAGCGGACCCACTCCTTTAGGTGAAAACAACCCCACACCTGAATGGTCTCTTGATGCTTTATTTCTGGCATGACACAGGACTCATGGTAGTGCTCACCGTTGCATCTCACTAAACATCTTCCAGATGCAACTTTTCACAACAATCCAGGTGGAATTTTGTGATCAGCTATGCCTTTACCAGCATGATGACCAGGAAACTCCACCAGGTCTCAATCCCATTTAGAACCTGTGGACAAACAAAAACACAGAAATTGTGAACACCCAGCACTAATTAGGCAAGAATGGGCTGCCATCGGTCCACATTTGGCCCAGAAGCTGATATCCAGCATGTAAGGACAAATTGCAGAAGTCTTGAAAAATGAGGGTCAACATTGTAAATATCGAATCTTTGCATAAACTTGATGTAATTGTTAAAAAAAAAACCCTGAAGACATGCTTTCAATTGTACTTCAGTTGCCATAGAAACATCAGACAAAAAGCTATAAAAATACATTAAGAAGTACCACCAAAATGCTTGTCAGAGGAGTTATGATGCCGATATTTCTTCCTAGTTTTAACTGTCAATAAGTATAATAAATTTCCTCCCTTAACCCCTTTACCCCCAGAGTTTGGTTTGCACGTTACTGACCAGGCCAATTTTTACAATTCTGACCACTGTCCATTTATGAGGTTATAACTCTGGAACGCTTCAACGGATCTTGGCAATTCTGAGATTGTTTTCTCGGGACATATTGTACTTCACGTTAGTAGTAAAATTTCTTCGATATAACTTGTGTTTTTGTGGAAAAAAACGGAAGTTTGGCAAAAATTCTGAAAATTTCGCAATTTTCAAAATTTAATTTTTATGCCCTTAAATTAGAGTTATATTGCTCAAAATAGTTAATAATTACATTTCCCACATGTTTACTTTACATCAGCACAATTTTGGAACCACTTTTTTTTTTTGTTAGGAAGTTATAAGGGTTAAAACTTGACCAGCAATTTCTCATTTTTACAACACCTTTATTTTATTATTTTAGAGACCACATCACATTTGAAGTCACTTTGAGGGGTCTATTTGATAGAAAATACCAAAAAGTGACACCATTCTAAAAACTGCACCCCTGAAGTTGCTCAAAACCACATTCAAAAAGTTTATTAACCCTTCAGGTGCTTCACAGGAATTTTTCGAGAGTTTTTTTTTTAAAAAAAGAATATTTAACTTTTTTTCACAAAATATTTACTTCAGATCCAGCTTTTTTTTATTTTACCATGGGTAACAGGACAAATTGGACCCCAAAAGTTGTGCAATTTTTCCTGAGTACGCTGATACCCCATATGTGGGGGTAAACCACTGTTTGGGCGCATGGCTGAGCTTGGAAGGGAAGGAGCACCGTTTGACTTTTTCAACGCAGAATTGGCTGGAATTGAGATCAGACGCCATGTTGCGTTTGGAGAGCCCCGATGTGCCTAAACAGCAGAAACCCCCAATTCTAACTCCAACCCTAACCCCAACACACCTCTAATCCCAACCCTAACCACAAACCTAACCCCAACATACCCTAACCCCAACTCTAGCCCCAACACTAACTTTAACCTCAACCCTAATGGGAAAATGGAAACAAATGAAACAAATACATTTTTTTAATTTATTATTTTTTCCTAACTAAGGGGTTGATAAAGGGGCTTGGGTTTGATTTTCTATTTAAATTGGTTTTTTATAAGCGGGTTTTCATGTTTGGCAGCTGTCACACGCTAAAAGACGTTTATTGCAAAAAAAATAGTTTTTGCATCACATTTTGAGAGCTATAATTTTTCCATGTTTTGGCCCACAGAGCCATGTAAGGTCTTGTTTTTTTGCGGGACAAGTTGACGTTTTTATTGGTGCCATTTTCGGGCACATGACCTTTTTTGATCGCTTTTTATTATGATTTTTGGGAGGCAGAAGGAGCAAAAAACAGCAGTTTATGAATCTCTTTTGGGGGGTGCGTTTACACCGTTCCACGTGTGGTACAATTGATAAGGCAATTTTATTCTTCGGGTTAGTACGATTACAGCGATATTTCATTTATATCATTTTTTATGATTTGGCGCTTTTATATAATAAAAACTATTTTATAGAAAAAATCAATATTTTTGCATCGCTTTAATCTGAGAGCTATAACTCTTATTTTTTCGCTGATGACACTGTATGGTGACTTGTTTTTTGCGGGACAAGATGACGTTTTCAGCGGTACCATGTTTTTTTATATCCGTCTTTTTGATCGCGTGTTATTCCACTTTTTGTTTGGCGGTATGATGATAAAGCTGTGTTTATTGCCTTGTTTTTTTTATGGTGTTCACTAAAGGGGTTAACTAGTGGGACCGTTTTATAGGTCGTGTCGTTACGGACGCGGCATTACCAATCACTTTTATTGTTTAAATTTTTTTATTCAAATATTTATGTACAATAAATATATATATATTAATATTTTTACAATTTAAAAAGTGTTTTTATTTCATTCTTTTTACACTTTGTCCCACTATGGGACATTGATTTTGTGCAGGCTGATCACTTCTGTAGCATGCAGAGCTGCGTGCTAAAGAAGCTGTGAGTGCTGCAGCTTCTGTACTCTAACCTGTGAGACTTCCTGACATGCACTGCGCATGACAGGAAGTTTCACAGCTCTGGAGACCCGGATGTCGTCATGACGACATCGGGTCTCCATGGCAGCGATCGGGACACCGTGGCGTGCTGTGTGGTCTCTGATCCAAAGCCAGAGGGGCTGTCAGCCTCTGTGCCGGCTCCGACAGCGCTGCGATCATGTTTGATCGCAGTGTTCCGGGGGTTATAGTGCCAGGAGCGGTCTGTGACCGCTGCTGGCACTTGGTACCGGGTGTCAGCTGCGGCCGATCGCATATGTCGTACTATCCCGTCCAAGGTCATTAAGGTCCAGGTCATATGGACTGGATAGGACGTCAAAGGTCAGAAAGGAGTTAAAGGGGTTGTCCATTACTGGGCAATACCAGCCAGCTTAATCATTTCTGGAGCGGAATTAAAATAGAAACCGTGTTTCCCCTAACCTCCTGCAGCGGCACTGATCCAGTGATGTCATAGTTCACAGAGAGTGATGTGACTTGTTGTGGCATGTTGCAGCTTTCACTATTTCGTCACAGTAGACACTTGCCCTGAAGGAATATTGATGAGCTGCAGCTGACGAGCGGCCGCTCATTGACAACAGCCTGCAACTGTGGTTGCTCAGTAGTGGACAACTCCTTTTAATTTCTAAACCTGAACATACATTGGGATGTATGGTATGAGATGTTAAAGGGTTCCTTACCTGACAGCTGATACATGCTGCCCAAACCATGTGCAGCATGTATCAGCCACTGGCGGTACGGTCACAGCCTATGTATGTTTGTCTCGGAAACACTTCAGCGTTTCAGAGAGAAACACCATTTTACTAGCTGCTGGGGACTCGGCTGCCCTATTGACTAGTCATACAGGCGGGTCCCTGGCAACTTCTCCCTGTCCTCTGACAGTGAAAGGCAAGCCTCTGCCCACGTGCGCAGGCAGATACTTGTCATTCACTGTTAGTGAGTGAGGAGAAGTTACAGAGGACCCACCTGTATGACTAGTCACCTGTGCACGTCGGTCCCCGTAAACTATTAAAAGTATGATGTGTTTTTTTTTTT
Source organism: Oophaga sylvatica (assembly GCA_033576555.1). Lineage (NCBI taxonomy): Eukaryota > Metazoa > Chordata > Amphibia > Anura > Dendrobatidae > Oophaga > Oophaga sylvatica. Next base: position 378,795,727 of record JARQOD010000004.1, on the reverse strand, counting down.
CTGAAACACAGCAGCATTTCAGAGACAAACATTCATGCTGCCCACAGGTTGTGCAGCATATATTGGCTGTCAGGTTCCTTTTAAAGAAACAAGAAAAATCAAGGTATAATTCTACTGGATGTCATTCTAGGTTTTAGAAAAGTATGCTAGTGCATATGTTGCTCTTGCTTTATGGCTATAGCGAAACCCTGTATTGGATGCCATCCCTCTTCTATCCATTACTCATAGGGTCCCATGTCAAAACAAATCTATTTATGTTAACCATGTTAGGCTACTTTCACACATCTGTAGCATAAAATCTGTGTTGCAAAAATGACTTAATATTCACTGCACAATCTGCAATAAAGGTGTTTTCCCATAAACAAAATACATTTTATTTACTAGAGCTTGGAATAATAATTTACACAATTGGATGTGTTAAATAAATAAATGAATGTTCCTGTGCGGAGATAATCTTATAAATGTGCCCCAGCTATGTGCTCTTATTGCGGATTCCAGTTCATGGTGGGCACATACCTCAGCTCCTGACCAGGGGGGACATAAGTCACTTATGATAAGGGAGTGTACAAACGAAGCAGCAGGGGCTCGCAGTTGCTGCTTTCCCTGTTGCTAACACATTTCACTGTCTTTTTTTTTTTTTTATCACACAAGTGAGTGTTTCTTATGTGTTACCACCAGTCCTGTGAGCTCATCAGTCAGTGACATACAAGCTCAGCCACTGCTGGAGTTCTTACCTCATTGATTTGATTTAAGATGAGCTCAGGGTCCTGGAGACTTGGCAGAAATACTCACTCCTATATTACTTATCCGAGGCAGGGAAATATATTATTTACCAGGAAGGAGCCGCTTTGAGCCCCTGCTGTGTTGTGTGTGTGCTCTTATCATAAGTAACTTATGCTTACCACTCCATTGCCCCCTTCCCTCCCCTCATAATTGCTCATTAACCCTTATTATTTCCCCCCCCTCATTCTTTTCTCCTCCCTTCCCAATTCGAGCTGGGGTATGCGACCATGAACTAGAGCGGCTCTGTCATCTTTACACATCTTTACACATTTATAAGGATATCTTGGCACAGGAACATTTTTTTTTCTAACGCATCTAATTGTCCATCCAAGAACTCTTGCTCAAAATCTGAATTTGGGGAAAGAAAATAAAGACTTTAAAATAAAATTCAACAGTTCACCGTCAAATCCATTGCTGTGTCTTTATTTTTAATCATGTGTATAGTGTTTTGTACAGCTCCAGTCATGTGAACTGTACTGTATGTTACCCACACCTTTAGTACTGTATTAGGGTGCAGTTTTCCATATACAAGGTCCATCCATGTTATTTCACAGTTAGAACTCATACCCATTATAGTCTATGGTTCTGTTCACATGTAGGTGGTTCTTTGTGGATTGAGTAGTCTGCACCAAAACATGGAAACATGCAAGTTTATGGATCCATGTAAAAAAAAAAATCAGACCACTTAGATCCCATCTATATGCAGACTGCATGTATTCTGATTCTCATGCTTTTTTTTTTTTTTTTATTATACATTAGCTTGAAAAACTTCTCTTCTGCCAAAAAAAACCCCGAAACGACAAATTAATATAACTCTTGATGGTAAAAACTTACACACTGACCAAACACTGGTGAAAATGTTTTATTTGCATAATAGAATTGATCACTGACGTCTGCGAGGCCTTAGGTACAGCTATAGTGACACGACATTTAATGTGCGGCATTGCTACGTTTGTTACTGTGCCAGAGCTTGTTGCTGTGAGTCTGCTCATGGTAGTGTTGCTGACATTGAACATTTAGATCTTGTCATTTTAATTATGACTTTGAATAATGCACTTAATGGGCTACGTGGTGAAGATAGTAAACGTCTAGATGCACTGAAGACCTGTTCATGCGATCTTGTGTAAGATTCTCCAGGGTCCCTGTACTTGTCCTTGCAATGGGCCGTTTCACTCTCGCGTTGCATGTAAATACATCTTTTCTTGTCACTCTGTTTTGTTCAGTGGTGTGCAGATATAAGGCATGCTGCCAAACAGAATTTCAGGTTGGAAAACAGGCAAACGATATTACACAGACTATGATGATGGAATTAATGGCTGGGATGGAAACCGCTGGCTACCAGCTCACCGTGCAGCACACAGACTACGTGTATGGACATAGCCACTTCGCTATTGATATAATTGTTAGGTCTAATGTTCCATGATTTTCCCCAGAACAGTGTGACTGTGCTTTACGGGGAAAGCTTCAGTCATTCTACTCCAGATCACTAAGGGCCCATTATTACACTAGTTTTTTACATACTAGCTCTATCTGTGGTTTCCACAGATGGTGCTTTTACTTATAGTCTATGGCAGTGATGGCGAACCTATGGCACGCGTGCCAGCGAGGGCACGCAGAGCCCTCTCAGCTGGCACGCGGCCTCGCCTCAGTTATTCCGACTGCAGCTCCCTCTCACATTGAGCGGCGCGGCCGCGGAGCTGAAAAATTACGTCAGCCGGCCGGCAGCGCCGCTCAATGTGTGAGAGGAAGTGAGAAGAAGGAAGCTGCCGGATCGTGGAGAGGTGAGTCTGGCCGCTGTGCCTGTGAAGCTGTGTGTGTGTGTGTGTGTGTGTGTGTGTTGTGAGAGACACGCTATGTGTGTATGTGTGTGAGTGAAGCTGCTGTGTGTGTGAGACGCTGTGTGTGTGTGTGTGTGTATGTATGTGTGTGTGTGTGATAGATGAGGAAGCGATATCAGCGTTGGAACGGGCAGAGGTGAGTAGTTTTTTTTTTATGCAAGGCCATTATTCAGTATGGAGCATCATGTGGGGCCATTATACTGTATGCATTATCATGTGGGGCCATTATACTGTATGCATCATCATGTCGGGCCATTATACTGTATGCATCATCATGTCGGGCCATTATACTGTATGCATCATCATGTGGGGCCATTATACTGTATGCATCGTTATGTGGGGCCATTATACTGTATGCAGCAGTATATGGGGCCATTATTCAGTATGCATTATCATGTGGGGCCATTATACTGTATGCAGCAGTATATGGTGCCATTATACTGTATGCATCATCATGTGTGGCCATTATACTATATTCATCATCATATGGGGCCATTATACTGCATGCAGCATCATATGTGGCCATTATACTGTATGCATCATCATGTGGGGCCATTATACTGTATGCATCATCATGTGTGGCCATTATTCACTATGGAGCATCACGTGTGGCCAGTATACTGTATGCAGCATCATGTGTGGCCATTATACTGTATGCATCATCATGTGGGGCCATTATACTGCATGCAGCATCATGTGTGGCCTTTATACAGTATGGAGTTGTTTTTCTAATCTAAAACCTCAGTATTCCGGTTAAATTGCCGTGTTGGCACTTTGCAATAAATAAGTGGGTTTTAGATTGCAGTTTGGGCACTCGGTCTCAAAAAGGTTCGCCATCACTGGTCTATGGGGTTGTTCTTGTGTATTTTTGCAGACCGAGTGGTTGGCACAAAATCACAGAGACATGATCACTTTTGACCTGAGTCTTCGATCAATTTCGGCAATGCAAGATGATAGGTCTGTGAAAAAAATTGGAGAGCAGTTTGATATGAGAAGTTTGAGAAAGCTCCATCAGTATGTTTTTATTATGAGAAAAACTGATGCTACTCTGATGGTTAAAACTGACTACATTCTGATTAAAAACACTGATAACCCGTAACTGTTTGTTTGTTTTTGCATACAAGAAAAATCACTGATGTCTGACTGAGGCTATATACTGTGTCTATCTTCAGTCAAATAGCTAGAATTCTCTTACCTGTGCAGACTAGGGCAGTTCCAGTTCCTGAGATGTGGTTTTTATACCAAGCTTTATGCAGCTTCAACCCCTTTGTGTTAGGTGATCTGCGTGATTTTCATATAACGCCGAAGCAGCAGGGACACTCCAGGCTCTACATGTGAAGCATCATTAGATTTGAAGCAAGAACCTTGATTGTTTCCTAGGCTAATCAGTTCAGGTCAGCCGGGGTCTCCCTCTGATGTCACTGATGCTATGCGGAGTCCCCGGCTGACCTGAAGTGAACTGATTAGCCTGGGAAATAATCGATTAAGCTTCCCAGCTAATCACTTCCTCTCCTGTCAGCCGGGAGAGGAACTCATTCATTCTGGGGTTTACTGCGAGGCTGTTGGCATTAGCTCCGGTCCCCACAGTAAACTTGTTAACCCTTTGTGAAGGATTGCAGCGTTGGACCTGACTGAGCGCCGGAGAGGTAAGAATGTTTTTTTTTTACTTTTTTTTTTTTATTACAGGAGAACAAGGGAATCGAAGGAATACAAGTACAATAAAAGATGGTCAAAAACTGTGTGTTTATTTCATTAAAATGATTTTTAATTAATGTGTGCGTTTTTGTTTTTTTTATTTCATACAATAGGATTAATAATTGATAGTTGTCTAATTGACAACTCAATTATTAACCTGCCTTAAAGTCACCTTCCAATAGCAAGATGGCTTTAACCCATTATTAACCCATTAGCCACCGCTACAGGGCAACGGGAATAGACGGGCTAAGTGCCAGAGAGGATGCATCTAATTCAGGGTGGATTTGATTTAAATCAAACTGATTAAATATGATTTAATCACGATTTAAATCACTAGTCAGTAAGGCTTGATTTAAATCAGTGATTTAAATCAAAGTTTCTACCTAAACTAGTTCTTGCTACTTTAACATGCAAGTAGATGAAGATTTTTAGAATCACTTTTTATATTACTTTTTTCTCCCCAGTTTAATGGGTTAATCATTCATATTTGGACACCACTGTTCTGTTGTACTTAGGAAGGAGAAAAATAATCCTGACCTTAATAACAATTTAAATAGATTTATTCAACTGAAACAATAACAACATTACAGCATAAGTTATTTGCTTAAACAAACATCCATGTTTGTTAACTAATTTGGCAAAACAAAATATATATATATTTTAAGAAACTTAGACTGTCAGCCCAGCCGACACATGAAAAACTTAAATACTACTGTCCCTGCTGTCCTCTGTAGCTCACTCGTCGTCATCTTCATCATCATCTTCTTCTTTGTTCCTATTCATAATCTGGAAAAGAAAAACAAGCTTTCCTGCTTTATTGGGTCCCACTCCCAACCGATTTCTCAATTTAGAATGAATGAGTCCAAAGGAAGAGAATATTCTTTCAACGCCTGCAGAAGAAGCTACTGCTGTTAAAAGTGAAATCATTACTTGAACAGTCTCTAAATCCAAGCGCTTAAGTGACTTCCACCAGTTTACTGGTGTGACCTTCCTTAAAATATCTTCAGCAAACATATATTTCTTGAATGGTTCCCCCTTAGCTCTGAAGTTTATTATAGTTGGCATTAAAGATGGATGATTGCTGGATACCCATGTCATAGCTAACTCCTCTTCCTCAGCACTTAGGTTTTGACCCTGATATTGGATATTGACAATATTTGCCAAAAAATGAGCTGGAGTCAGTGCTTGTCCCATTCGTTTGTTTACTGCTTGTAATTTAATTCTGTCCATGTGTAGTTCTGTTTTTAAGTGTTCACTCAGTTCCTTCCAAATTTCAACAGCATCCGCAATAAAACAGCTACTTTCTGTATTTTGTTTAAAGCTTGAGAGATGGGTTTCAGGAAGCTCAGCATATGCATTTCTCTTAAGCCCAATGTTGAGGATTTTGGCCGTGACAGTGCCATCTATTTTATCTCGATTTTCTTCACAAAGTGTTATCAGAATAGGCCAGTTTTTGATATACTGCTCAAAACAGTCCACCACAGAGTTCCATCTAACATCTTGTGGGAGCGTTAGCTTGGTTCCACCCATCCTTTTCAGAGCTGCTGCAGCAAAATGATTATTACGGAAGTATTTAGCAATTTTAACAACGTTAGCCTTTATTTCTGGAACACTTAAGTCTTTGGCTAAGAGGTGCAGCAAATGAGCACTGCAACCATATGTTATTAGCTTTGCATTCCCTCCCTGCTCTTCTAAATTTCTTCTCATCTTGGATATGTTTGCACTGCAGCATAGTCAGTGACCAAACTGCGTACTAGACATTTGAATTTTTGTTCACATGTTGTTATAGCTTTTACTGCCACTTCTTGTAAATATTCTGCTGTGTGTGCATTTCCTGACGTATCAGTTGTTTGTGCAAGGAAGACTTTACCTTCTTCTGTTGTTATACAAGCACATACAATAGGATCATTGTGGACATTACTCCACCCATCAATACTTAGGTTAACAATTTTACCCTCCAGAGCTGTTACACATTGCTCCATTTCTCTGTCATACACTTGATTCAGCAGTTTCCCTGCAACATCAGCTCTGCTGGGTGGACTGTATCCTGGTCTCAGTGACTGAACCATATTAATGAAATGTGGGTTCTCAGTCAGACGGAAAGAAGAGTTTGTTGCATAAATAAACTGGGCAATTTTTTCATCAATCAACTCTTTTTCTAATCTGCTAGTTCTTATCACAAACCTATCTATGGTGGTTCCAGGAGGTAAAGGTTTTTTCTTCCTTTTGGGTGATGGTGATATGTGGCTGTGGGTGTCTGATGATGATGCTTCTGCTACTAATGAAGCACTATCCTGGATGGATAACTCTGAAACTGTAGAACAGGATGATGGTGATCTTGGAGGTGGATAGTTTCCAGAATCCATGAATTCCCCTAAACAAAAAAAGTCAATGCTGTTATTTTATTGTTTATACAATTTCTGCTTATTGTACACAACACAGCACTGCCCCAAAAGGAATATTTGTTTTTCTTCATAACTGAACCAAATGACAGTAACATGCAGTAATAATAAGAAATATAATTTTTCTCACACATGACAGTTCAGTCTTTAGAAATAGGATTCAATAAAAATGTTTACCAACCTGAAGATCCTGCCTGTTCAGAAGTGTTTCTTTGGTCATCTTCATCACCGCACTTCTCATGATGTTGCCTCATTCGCGCCACCAGGCCTTGCATCTCTTGTTTGCATTTTGCACGCATGCCTGCCTTACCGATAGGCGAAGGAGCTTCATTAAAATATTCCCAAACTGGGTCTCTTTTACGGCCTGCTGCCATTATAAGGAAAGAATGTAATAAACCTCAGATCGTACACACAAACAGATCCAGACTTGTCTGTCTGTGGCTGTGCTGCAGTATTGTGTTCAAAGTTTCACTTTCATTTTCTTGTCTGCTTGCCCTTCCTCCTCCTCACACTTAGATTCACATTCTTCTTGTGTTGTGCAGATCTATTCCACTCCAAACAATCAGAAACATAGTCTAACTTCTTGGACTTGACACTGAAGGGGTTGATTCTGTATTCATAGGTTTGTAGAACAATAGGATTAAGGTCTTTTTCTCAACTCTGTTCATGACATGTTGTAACATTTTTGCCGTGAAGAAGAGGCTGGGACCTCTGCGAGTCAAATTCAGTTTTGAGAACTGCTTAAGTAAAGCGAGCGTCTGTGATAATATAGGAGAGAAACTGCCCACTAATCCTAGAAACCTCTGGAAGAGCATGGCATTGTGAATGTTACACATATACAGCCTTTATTCTACTGAGTTAAACAACTCCACTTTATCTCATGATGGAAGAACCTTTGGATGGTAAAATATTTTCCTCAAAAAGCAGTTTATTGAAAAAAATCCGATTTAAATCAAAAAAATCCGATTTTTTTTAATTTTTTTAAAAAAATCATTGATTTTTATCCACCCTGATCTAATTATAGATTTGCCTTTTCTGGGGTGTATGGGGGCAGATGTTAGTAGCCCGGTGGGGCACAAAATAAATGCACCCTCCCTAGGCTATTATTATCTGCCCCCACTCGCTGGCTTTCCCTGTCTGGTGGAGAAAATACAGCGGGAGCCCATGCATTTTTTTTCAACGAATTTACACAATTCATTAACCCTACATGTATAAAATTTTGCACACACACTCATGTAATTGTTAGTGAAAACCATATATCAAACTACATGAAATTACATGGTTAACTGTATGTAAACCATGTGTCATTTCATGTCGGGTTCTGTAATTTCACAGAAGCCGGCAATTGAATTAGCAGCTATTATACTATGTAGAAGTGTATGAACTATAAATATATATATGTCACAATGACATATATATATATATATATATATATGTATTATATGTGTATATATCTATTCTTTCTATTCTTTATTAAACCTGTCAGTGTGATTTTACAGTATAGCTGGGGATGAATTGCCGGCTTTTCTAAAGGACACTGGTGCGTATTTCTCGCAAGTCACACGTGTGGTCCGTGTGTAATCCGATGTTTTCACGCACCCATTGACTTGTATTGGCGAGTCTCGGGCGTAATACGGTGCAAATCGCAGCATGCTGCGATTTCACTCGGACGTATAAAACGGACGAGAAAAAAATCGGATGATGGGAGCTGCCCCATAGATTAACATTGGTCTGAGTGCAATGCGATTATTTCTCGCATTGCACTCGTCCGTATTTCTCACTAGTGTGACTCCGGCCTAAGGCAGAGTTGTATCCTAACCAAATGTTGTAACACTGTTAAATGATGGTATTTGAGATCACTCGTTCTTTGTATTATTTCCAGGGTTTGCTTGGCTCTTGTAGTGTTTATATTGGTTGTTAACATTGTAAAGACCCTAATTCCTCTGTCTGATGTTTTCTCCCTGGACGGTCACGTGTGATATTCTGGATGAACAGCATTAAGTGCATTCTGCCTGTGTGTGAAGAACTCAGCCGGCCGCCACACGGTAGCCCGGGTATCACAGCTTCTGATACCACCGCCGCTACCAAATGTGACGGACGATCCCTTTCCTCCCACGTCACCAATGGGACGTAACTCCACAGGTACAGCTCTCTGGCGCCCCCCTTTGTCTCTCAGGTCAGTAAGAGAACTGCACCTAGAGCAAATGGCCGCCGGGGAAGGTGTCCTGCTACCCACTGGGTATTCTAAGATTCGTGATCAGAGTAAAAGCATCAGCCCAAGATTAATTTTATGGTTTAATTTGCCTTAAGGGCGCACTAGATAATTACAGAAATATACAGTAAAGCTATACAACGTAACTACAATGGAATGGCAGTCAGAGTAAAAATACAACAATAATGTACAAGGCTTAAAGGTATTAGCTATAGATCAATATTACCGGGTTGTAGTATGGACATGGGAAGGCAGGGGCTTTGCCATTCCCAGGTAGTAGTCTTCAGTTACTGGATAGTCCCCAAAGCATATGTTGCTGCAACCTTGGCAAGACAAATCCGTTTTCTTTTGGTCCTTTCCTAGACCATCTTCTTGGCTTCTGTGTGTGAAATGGAATGAGAGAGCAGCCTCTTCCTGGCTACAGCTTTTGAACCTGCTAGGCCCTTCCCTATTTGCTTTGAAGCCCGCATATTAACTGGCCTGCAATTCATATGGAGCAGGAAACAATGGCTTGAGCTAATTACCATACGACTGACCATATTATTCAGACCCTGGCCTAAACCAATTAGCATGTAAAGGCCTATTGATTCATAGTGGACATCAAAGCTGGTCGTACTGGATATGCTAATAGGCCCTGTGTAGCTAAAAGTCTGTGGCTGTGTGAACTGACAAAATGGAGGCTGGTACAGGCCCTATACAAAATGGCAACAACCTTTTCCTTACACCTCCCTGCTTTTGAGGGCGCTAGGGGGTATCACATTCCTGTGTTCCCCCGTGCACCCTACCGCACCCTCTCCTTGCCGGGACAACCCATCAGCGTTACCATGGTCACTGCCTTTTTTGTGGCGAATGGTGAAATGGTACTGCTGGAGAGCGAGGCTCCAGCGTAGCAACCTCCCATTCGTCCCAGAGACCGTGTGTAACCAGCTGAGGGGGTTGTGGTCTGTTTCCACGGTGAATTGGCGTCCGTACAAGTATGGCTGCAGACGCTGCAGGGCCCACACAATTGCCAGACATTCCTTCTCCATCGTGGAATAGGCCACTTCCCTGGCAGGAGCTTCCTGCTCAGGTACAAAATGGGGTGTTCATGGCCCGTAGTGTCAACCTGGCTGAGCACAGCACCGAGGCCGAAGTCGCTGGCGTCGGTCTGCACTAAGAATGGCCGCGTGAAGTCGGCTGCCTGTAGTACCGGAGAACTAGAAAGGGCGGTCTTGAGCGCTTGGAAAGCTGTCTCGCAGGCGACTGTCCAGTCGACTGCGACGGGCAGCCTTTTCTTGGTGAGGTCCGTCAGGGGCTTGGCCAGGGCACTATAGTGTGGAACAAACCTCCTATAGTACCCAGCAGTACCCAAAAAGGACATCACCTGCTTCTTGGTCCTGGGGGTGGGCCAGGATGCGATGGTATCCACCTTCCCGGGCTCTGGCTTCAGAGCTCCCCCACCTACCCGGTGTCCCAGATAGTGGACCTCACTCATACCCAGCTGGATTTTTCCGGCTTAATGGTCAAGCCTGCTCGCTGGATCCGCCCGAGCACCTGCGCCAGGTGCTCTAGGTGATCCTCCCAGGTGGGACTGAAGATGGCAATGTCATCCAGGTACGCGGTCGCATACCCTTCCAGTCCCTCGAGCAGCGTGTTGACCATCCGCTGAAAAGTGGCAGGGGCATTCTTCATGCCGAAGGGCATCACCGTGGACTCGTACAGTCCGAATGGGGTGATAAAGGCAGAGCGTTCCCGTGCCCTAGGGGTCAGGGGAATCTGCCAATACCCCCTGCTCAGATCCATGATGGTCAGGTACTTGGCCCCGGCCAGCTGGTCGAGCAGGTCATCGATGCGCGGCATTGGGTACGCATCGGTGACCGTCACAGCGTTGAGCCCCCTGTAGTCCACGCAGAACCGCGCAGTTCGGTCCTTTTTTGGGACGAGGACTACAGGCGAAGCCCATGCGCTGTTGGACGCTTGGATCACCCCCAGCCTCAGCATCTCGTCTATCTCTTGGCGCATCTGTTGCTGCACCTCAAGAGAGACCCGATATGCTGAACGCCGGATTGGGGGGTGGTTGCCAGTGTCCACGTCATGAACTGCTGCCTCAGTCCTTCCGGGCAGGCTGCTGAACAGCCCCCGAAAGGGGTGCAGGGTGGCCCCCAGCTGGGAACGTTGGTCCTCTGAGAGCTGGTGGCCAACCCCCACATCCTCGATGGATCCACCCGCCTTGGCTTGGGTGAGCAGATCGAGGAGGGTTTCTGCCTCTCCTTCCTCTGGAAGGTTGCACACTGGGTGAGCATAAGCCTCCCGCTCATGATGGGCCTTCATCATGCTCACATGGAAGGCCTTCCTCCTTCCACGGGCGTGGTCCAGGGTGACCAGGTAGGTGACGGCGTTGAGCTGCTCGTGCACGAGGTATGGACCCTCCCAGGCCGCCTGAAGCTTGTTTTGGGGTACGGGGACCAGTACCCACACCTTTTGACCCACTGGTAGGTCCGCTCACAAGTATTCTGGTCGTACCATCGCTTCTGGTCAGCCTGAGCTTGGGCCATATTGTCATGCACCAGCCGCGTCAAGGCCATCATTCGGTCTCGGAAGCGCACGACATACTCAATGACCGACACTCCAGGGGTGGCTAAATCCCCTTCCCATGCTTCCTTCACCAGAGCAAGGGGCCCCCGTACACGTCGCCCGTACAGGAGCTCAAAGGGGGAGAACCCCGTTGAGGCCTGTGGAACCTCCCGGTAGGCAAACAGCAGGTGTGGGAGATACCGCTCCCAGTCTCTCCCGTGGGAGTCGACCAACATCTTCAGCATCTGCTTTAAGGTGCCATTGAACCGCTCACACAAGCCATTGGTCTGTGGGTGATACGGGCTGGCCACCAGATGTTGCACCTGTACCTGCTTACAGAGAGACTCCATCAGCTGCGACATGAACTGGGTCCCTCGGTCGGTGAGCATTTCCTTGGGAAACCCCACTCTGGAGAAAATCTCCAGTAAGGCAGTGGCCACTTTGTCGGCCCGAATGGACGACAAAGCTACCGCCTCCGGGTACCGGGTGGCATAGTCCACTACCGTTAGTATGAAGCATTTCCCGAAGCGGCTGGGAGTGGACAGAGGTCCAATGAGATCCACAGCCACCCTCGAGAAAGGCTCTTCGATGATGGGCAAAGTTACCAGTGGGGCTTTGGGGCGCGGCCCCGCCTTCCCCACCCTCTGACAGGTGTCACACGAACGGCAGTAGGCTATCACCTCGGTCCTCATTCCAGGCCAGTAGAAATGCTGAGCTAGCCTGGCCCTGGTTTTAGTGATCCCTAGGTGTCCGGCCATTGGAATCTCGTGTGCGATCCGCAACAATTCCGCCCTGAACGGATGGGGTACCACTAACTGTCGGTCCCTGGGCCACGCCTCCGGTGAACCCTGCTGGACCGTTACCCGGTACAGCCGTCCCTGGTCCCAGACCACTCGCTCGCGGTCGGACTCCAGGGGAGGCTGTGCCGCCTGTTCCTTGAGAGTCTTCAGGCTAGGGTCAGCTTCCAACGCTGCCTGAAATCCCTGACTAGATATGGCAAGAATTGATGAAACTGCCCTGTCCTCTGTCAGTTCCCCGGGATCTGTCTCCTGGCTACTGTCTGACTCGGCAGCCACTTGGTCAGAGAGGGGGAAACCGTCGGACCTCCGCGAGGCTCCTTGGGCTTCAGCGCTCCCACTCCTGGTAACAGCGGCCACGACCGCTGAGACCACGGGTAGCGCCTGCTTTCCCTCCTCCTCTGACCAAGTCGCCGGGTCAGGCAGACTTCCCTGACTTCCTGACATCCCGGATGTGGGGAACTCTTGACCTGGGGTCCTACCTAGTGGCTCTCTCCCGGGACGCCCCCTCCCCCCATGGCCTGTTCCTCTTCCTGCAGGGGCCCTAGACTCAGCAGGCTGGATTCACTTAGGGGCCCTACACTGCCCATAGCAGCCCCTCCCTCCACCTCTGAGCTCTCCCCTACAGCCTCCTCCCCTGTCCTCACTGTGAGCCCTGTGTGTGTAGTGTCAGTGCATGGCTTACCATCAGGTTGCACTCCCTCCTCCACTGTTGGAGGCACATTCAATACATTAACATTAGCATTCACAGTAGAGTCATGACATTCTTGGGGAGCCGGACTTGGGGGTTCAGTGGCCACATACTGGGACACTAGCCGCCCCAAATCGGTCCCAAGCAACACATTTGCAGGAATATTCGGCGTTACTCCCACCTCCCGCATCCCCCTCCCGGCACCCCAATCCAAATACACCTTGGCAACGGGCAGCGCCGGTTCAACGCCTCCAATTCCGGAGACGGAAAGGGTTTTCCCAGGTACCAAGTCTTGAGGGGACACCACCTCAGGGCGTACCAGGGTTCGTTCAGCGCCTGTGTCCCGCAGTCCCATGACCGCTGAGCGGCCGATAGTGACGGGTTGGTAATTGTCTAGGGACCTCCCACCACCCCCTCCCACACACAAAACAGTGGACGGTTTCTGGGACAGGGATGGGGCCTTCTGGCGCTGGGGACATGCAGCCTTAAAGTGTCCTGGCTGATTGCAATTATGGCAACGTCTGGGTTCTGTTCCTGGCCTGGAGAGGGCAGCAGGGGAGTACACCCCTTGCACTCTGGGGGCTGGATATGGGGCTGGGGCAGGATTGGGCTTACCCCCTCTCCAGGTGCTGCTGGCAGGCTTCTTTGGCTCCGGCGCCCTGTTGTTGGCATACTCGTCTGCCAGGGCAGCTGTAGCAGAAGCCCCCTTTGGTTTCCGGTCACGGAGGAACTGCTGGAGGTCCTCTGGGCAGTTCCACAAAAATTGCTCCACGACAAACAGTTCCTGGACCTCCTGGCGGGTAGTGAGCTCTAGACCCGAGGTCCAGTGCTCCGCAGCTCTCAGCAGGGCCCGCATGTGGTCGGTCCAGGTGTCCTTTGAACCCCGCTGCAGGCTCCTGAACTTCCTGCGGTACGACTCCGGGGTGAGGTTGTAGTGCTGGATCAGGGCCCGCTTGATGCTGTTGTAGTCCTGCTCCTCCCCGGCAGGTAAGTCCCCCAAAACTTCCAGGGACTTACCCCTCAAACGGGGGGTCAGGTACCTTGCCCACTGATCCGGGGCCAGATGATGTTGGAGGCATGTCCTCTCAAAAGCAAGCAGAAAGGAATCCAGGTCTCCATCCTTTTCAAGTAAGGGAAAGTCCTCCGCCCGGACCTTGGGAGCCCTTGTCTCCAGTGGGCCTGGTGCGTCCCGTGGGGGCCCGTGCTGAGCCATCTCCAGTCGGTGCCGGTGCTCCGCAGCTTCACGGCGTTCTGTATGCTCCCGCTCTGCTGCTCTCTCTGCCGCTGCTTGCTCACGCTCCGCAGCTTCACGGCGTTCTGCTGCTTTCTCTGCCGCTGCTTGCTCACGCTCTGCTGCTGTCTCTGCCGCCACCAGGAGTCTTTCATAGGCGGCGTCATTACCAGCCTCGAGCTGCGCCATAGCCGCTTGGAAGAGGGTCTCCGATCTGGACAGGCTGAGACGGGCAGGGGGTGGGCAGTCCACTGTGAGACTGAGCATGGGGGTCGGGCTCCTTGGGGAGCCCTGGCTGAGCTCCCCCTCATCGGTATCGAACCCCTCATAGGCCACAGCATTGGCTTCCCCTTTGCCCTACTTCTGGTGCCTTCCGCCATCTTGGGAACCCTTGGTTACTGAAACACAGCTGCAACCCTGACCTTGCACACAACTTGTTATATTTACACTCTGACCGTCTAGTGCTGGGCTGACCTTAAGACCCCAGCAGTGAAAGTACTGCTGGTAGTCTCTAGTGTCTGGGAGTAGGGGTCCCACGCACACTATTACTCTGATCCCACCACTGCCACCAATTTGTGAGGAACTCAGCCGGCCGCCACACGGTAGCCCGGGTATCACAGCTTCTGATACCACCGCCGCTACCAAATGTGACGGACGATCCCTTTCCTCCCACGTCACCAATGGGACGTAACTCCACAGGTACAGCTCTCCGGCGCCCCCCTTTGTCTCTCAGGTCAGTAAGAGAACTGCACCTAGAGCAAATGGCCGCCGGGGAAGGTGTCCTGCTACCCACTGGGTATTCTAAGATTCGTGATCAGAGTAAAAGCATCAGCCCAAGATTAATTTTATGGTTTAATTTGCCTTAAGGGCGCACTAGATAATTACAGAAATATACAGTAAAGCTATACAACGTAACTACAATGGAATGGCAGTCAGAGTAAAAATACAACAATAATGTACAAGGCTTAAAGGTATTAGCTATAGATCAATATTACCGGGTTGTAGTATGGACATGGGAAGGCAGGGGCTTTGCCATTCCCAGGTAGTAGTCTTCAGTTACTGGATAGTCCCCAAAGCATATGTTGCTGCACCCTTGGCAAGACAAATCCGTTTTCTTTTGGTCCTTTCCTAGACCATCTTCTTGGCTTCTGTGTGTGAAATGGAATGAGAGAGCAGCCTCTTCTTGGCTACAGCTTTTGAACCTGCTAGGCCCTTCCCCATTTGCTTTGAAGCCCGCATATTAACTGGCCTCCAATTCATATGGAGCAGGAAACAATGGCTTGAGCTTGAGCTAATTACCATACGACTGACCATATTATTCAGACCCTGGTCTAAACCAATTAGCATGTAAAGGCCTATTGATTCATAGTGGACATCAAAGCTGGTCGTACTGGATATGCTAATAGGCCCTGTGTAGCTAAAAGTCTGTGGCTGTGTGAACTGACAAAATGGAGGCTGGTACAGGCCCTATACAAAATGGCGACAACCTTTTCCTTACACTGTGTACTTCAGAACTGTTCTGTGGGCATCATCTCTCCTCTAACATCCTATGTCTAGTTTTGATATTTCTCTTCAGCCTCTGGATAGCACTGAATGTATATGTTTTTAGACTTGACACTTTGCCTCGGTCAGTTGCTCTCCTTTGCTAGCGGCCATGTCAGCTTTAATCGAGTTTCCTTTGATGATGTCTGCATTCAGCTTCGACTGCAAACGTAACAAGTTTACTGAAATTATGCTAAAAACACATTGCAAATTTGACCTATTGGCTGCTGTGCAGTGTGAAGTTATCCGTATACTATTTATGATCCACTTTCTGATTTTGACTGTGCTTATGATTATCCTTGTATCATTTGTAATATAGTTGCAAAAGTGCAAAGTCCTTTCTGTAAAAGTATTTCTATTGCACTTGGCCATGGATTTTATGGACAGAAGTTGTCCAATACTTGGTGTACCTCATATTATGAATGATGAAGTACCTGTACATATATAGGCTGGTCAGATCTTTATAAGAATCTCCGCTTGGTCATCTGGCTTCTCAAGTGCTTTAAAGAACCCATGAGCCATTCACATTAATTATTTCTTGGAAGACTGATGAATCACATGAAGAATCTGTGGGAGATGGAATGGCTGGCAGATTACAACATTCCAGTGTTTGCTCATCTGTTTGTCACTGACCTGGGTGATTGGCCCCACATTAGACTTTTATAAGGAAGAAAACATTTCTCCACATAAATACAATTCATGTTTAATGGCTGTACAAATTGATGCTATCCTACTAGAGATTTAGTATGAAAAATCAAGGCTATACCGTAGTAATTCTTCAGCCTTTGATCAGAACTCTTACTGATAAAGCAGCTTTTCTTCAGTGTTAATTCATTCTCAATTTTGTCACCTAAAATAGTATCAAAATTTAAGAAGGCTTTAGTGATTGTGCTAATAAACCCCATTCCTTTTTATTTCCTATTCCTTTAATATATACTTTTGTCATTTGTTAAATTAAAAACTGCATGAAATATGGACTTTTAAAAAACAAGTTTGTGTAAGACCATTTTTTTTTTTTGTAAGCGATAAGTGACAACTTTGATAAAATACAACATGAGATTCCAATGTTTAATGCCATGACAGAAAGGCCGGTAGAGGCCGGTGTATTTCGGTCCATACATGAACAACAGTGGACTGACTGTAAGCCGTCTGGTCATTGTGATCCATGTACGGACCATGAAGTACGTCTATCTAAACCTGGCCTGATGTGTATATAAATTGCGCATACTTTTTTTTCCCCCATCATAAAACTTGCTTGAAACATAATTTTGTGTCATCAGCGTTGCCGTGTAGCACTGCCCTTATTGAAATTTACAAAAATGCCATTTGCTCATTAGTTTTTAAAAGGGCACGGTTAGGGTACGTGCACATGGCATCTTTTAGGCTAAGTGCACACGATCAGGAATAATTGCGTTTTTTTCGCGGTTTTTCCGCGGTTTTCCGCGGTAAAAACGCGATAAAAACGCAAGCATTAAGCATCCTATACATGTTAATTGATTCCGCATGTTTTGGCCACATGTTGCGTTTTTTTCCGCGGAAAAAACGCTTTGCGGAAAAAATAGCAACATGTTCATTAATTTAGCGTAACCGCGGTGATTCCGCCGCCATAGGAATGCATTGAACCGCTTACTTTCCGCATGTGGCTATGCCCACTATGCGCAATGTAAGCGGTTCATGTGCGGATGGTACCCAGGGTCTGGAGCAGAGGAGACTCTCCTCCAGGCCCTGGGTACCATATCCCTGGTAAAACAATAATTAAAATAAAAAATAATGATATTCTCACCTTCCGGCGGCCCCCGCAGCCTTCCCGCGGCCCCGCAGCCTTCCCGCCTTCAGCGACGCTCCCGGCAACTTCCGGTCCCAAGAGTCCTTTGCGAGAATCACCCAGATGGCATAGCGGTCTCGCGAGATGCTACGTCATCGGTGTGATTTGTTGCAAAGCACTCCTGGGACCGGAAGTTGCCGGGAGCGTCGCTGAAGGCGGGAAGGCTGCGGGGGCCGCCGGAAGGTGAGAATATCATTATTTATTATTTTTTTTATTATTTTTACATTAGATCTTTTTACTATTGATGCGGCATAGGCGGCATCAATAGTAAAAAGTTGGTCACACTTGTCAAACACTATGTTTGACTCGTGTGACCAACCTGTCAATCAGTTTTCCAAGCGATGCTACAGATCGCTAGGAAAACGCTAGCATTCTGCAAGCTAATTACGCTTGCAAAACGCTATTATTCTGGCGGGAATCAGCATAAAAAACGTGCGTATTTCCTGCGGGAGAAGTGCGGGATTGCCGCGGAAATTTCTGCGGCAATTCCGCAACGTGTGAACTTAGCCTTAGGCTCTGGTGTACCCAACAAGTTTTTCCGAGCATCTTGCCATCTTTGAGATCATTATGTATGAAATAGTGTCTTCCAAGTGGACGTCGCCTGAAGAATTGTCAGGTCACTTTTTAACCACTTTGCATCTTTACAAACATGAAGAGATTAAAAGAAACTTAAGACTGAATATATGAACTGCAAGTCGTTTTTACATTGCAGTGTATATGTTCATTTTTTTTGCATTTATCAAGCGCTCTCTTTAGGCAGATTATGGAGTGTGCCCACCTGAAAGACTATACAGTACCCGTTTAATGGCTTACTACAGTCTTTATAACATGCAGCATTCTGCATTTGCTGCAATCTGTGACTTCACAGGTTGTTTCAAAGTCATTTTTCTTTTCTGGTTATGTACTGCAAAATGCTATGAGAGATTTACTGGGGATTTTCATATAATGAAAAGGTGGATGCCAGAGATTCCTCTCTCATGTAGAACAGTAGCGCTGCAATTGATATGCTTACACCACTGGTTTATGAAGGCCATAAAACATTTGGACCTTGCTTCATAGTATATACTTTATATGGCTGACAAAGATGTTTTTTTTTTTGCCTTTTAACAATCCATATAGGTTCTATGATACGCATTTATGATCAAATTGCTTATTGATTGTGCAGAAAAGGTTGTATTGCTTTCGGATCTGTACTGCATGTAGAATAAGAATGACAAGCAGCCAATAGTATAGTGAAAATCCTTCCACACATGCCCGGCTCACTGTGACAACAGCTCAGGGGTCAGTCTTACTGCTATAAACTGTAGTAAGTGCAGATTTTTTCTGGGCATCAGAGTCCAATTCTGAGCTGATATATCACATGAAATGAATGAAGTGTGAATTGACGGTGTCTGTACAGTAAAGTCCGTTTGATCTTGCGTTGTCTGTAACAGCAGGTCTACACTAAAGATTAGTGTAACCTTGGAGGTTATTGTGCAGTGGTTAATATAAATGTGCAAATACAACAGGCATACACTATCCTGCAGATCTGGTACTGATGAAACCTGCATCCTGATACCTAAACTTGCAATGTAACAACACTTTAGCACTTGCTAATAAAACTCCTCCAGCTTGTGTTTTGCCCTTGATGTGTTGGCCTACTTTCATTAATGTGGATTACCAAACATTGTAGAAGAGATTTTTAGCCATAGATGTCTATTAGGAATTAATCCTGCTGTCAGATTTTCAGACGTTTATGAGCTCATTAACTGTTGCATCATTAGGATGTGAACTCACATGGAAGAAATGCCACAATTTGTGGTGCAGGTTTTGCACCACTTTCCAGTTCAACGCATGTGGATGAGGGTTTCAAATCCCCATCCACAAATATTGGAAAAACACAATGGAAATACGAGCCTACTGCGGGCCGTGAAATAGGCATACACTTTCTGTTGCAGATTTGTACTCTTTGCCATGCATAAGATGAATTCAGCTGCAAAACCCACAATCTATCTGCATGTAACTTAAAGATTTTGACTCAGAATGACAGCAAAATCTGCAGTAAATAATAATTCGGTCTGTTCATATCTTGCAGATTTTTCACATAATCTTCTATGAATTCCATATCATCAATTCTTCAGACGATCGTGTAATACTTGCAAAGTTTATATATGTAAATTAGACACCTGTAAACAACATGCTCATTGGCTTGTGTAAATTATGCATCATCTTCACATTCAGCAATCAGTAAATATGTTGTGGTCAGTTTTGTTCTGTACTGGATGTTTGTATATTTCAGCATATTTCGCATGAAACACGTTACAATGCATGTAGTGGCATACTAGAATTAAAGAGAATCTGTCAGTAGAATCAGCGTCTGTATGGGCACGTAGGTCATGTCATAGGAAGTTGAAAAATATGATACCTTAAGATACATGTGGATTTCTCTAGAATAAGAGATCGGATCACAGATATTAATATGCAAGTGAGCTGTAAAGATTTATGGGCCAGATCTATATCACAATCTGCTTCCAGAGCTTATTTTAAATTATAGTGGGAGTTACCATGGATGGGGCATAACTTTCAAACTTGAACACCCCTTTTAAAGGGGTTGTCCGGTTCAAATCGATAAGTTATGAATCTCCCCAGCACACAATCACTGTGGGGATTCGCCGGTTTCTGACCTGGGACTGTTGGGTATGTATGAGTTATGCATACTGCTTGCTACTGGACGCAGCCTCACATCCACACACTTTTATAGAGCAAAGCCTTGCCCACTAAGGCTACTTTCACACATCAGGCTTTTTGAATCAGGCGCCATCCATCCTATGCCTGAAATGACGGATCCGGCGCTGATTTAAAAAAACTGATGAAACTGATCAGGTTTTTTGCCTGATCCGAAAAAAAACGTTACAAAAGCCGTCTTCTCCGGCCGCCGGAATGTACAATTCCGACGGATCCGGCCAAAAACGGATGCAACGCAGGGACATCAGGCGCGATCCGGCGCTAATGTAAGTCAATGCTAAAAAAAAACGCATCCGGTACCGGATCCGTTTTTTTAGAAACACGCCGGATCGCGCCTGATTCAAAAAGCCTGATGTGTGAAAGTAGCCTAAGCGGACTCTGGCCGAGAGTATGTATAAGGCCGGCGTCAGACTCACCATACAAAAATACGGACCGTATTGTACGGTCGTATTACGCCAAAATGTTGGTGGCACACCAATCCGTATTTCATGCGTTTTCAGGGTGCGGCTGCGTATTTTGCGCATGTAAGCATCCGTATAGCGTATTTTTCTCTCAGCCTTGCAAAATGGACATTTAACGGTTTTAGGCCTGAAACTCATTGAAATCATCTTGCGTATTTCTCGCAAGTCACACTTCTGGTCCGTGTGTAATCCGTTGTTTTCTCGCACCCATAGACTTTCATTGTCGTACAACGGGCCTAATACGCGTACAATCGCAGCATGCTGCGGGTGTCTCGCACCGTAAGAGACGGGCGAGAAAAAAACGCATGATCAGCGCTACCCCATAGAGAAGTATTGGTCGTGTGTAATGCGTGGTTTTCACACCTCTCACTCGTCCGTATTCCTACCTAGTGTGACGCCGGCCTAACTCATACATACCCTTCGGTCCTGGGTCAGAAACTGGCGACTCCACTCAGTGCCTGTGCTAACTGCAGACTTGCCAATTTAGAACGGACAACTGCTTTAAGGTTGGTTTCATGTGATAAATGATCGCTTTATTATGACTTGGAGTCAAATTCCTGGGAGCCACACTGATACTCAAAATGGTTTGTGTCAAATCTCTTATGTTGTTTTTCTGTTTTGAGTATTTCTCCTACTAAATTCATTGTAAGGGCTCATATCCATGACTGAGAACTTTTTTTTTTTTTCAGTTTTTGGTCCAGAAAAGTAGGACTAGTGTAATACAAATGTCATGCGAGTACAATCCTTTTTTTTTTTTTCCCGCACCTAGCATCCGATTAACATCCGAATGCCAATGCGATTGCTATCCGATTGCAATTCGATTTTAACATGAGCTTTTACATAAAGTAATTCTCTTGTCATTTACAGTTTTCAAATGAAATATTCTTCAGTACACAGATAGCCGTCCAATTCAGCCGCCGCGTACAGTAAAATCACAACGTGACCCTACAGAATATAAATACAGTATATACACATAGAATAGATAAAAAGATGTCAGTCACATATATAATTAGTACAATGCGTGTGCAGCTTACAGTACATGTATTAAGAAATGATTATTTTTCTGAAAAAAATGGTGTTGGCTCCTGCGTAATTTTCCAAACCAGCAGAGGGAAAGCCAATAGCTTGGAGCAGATGTTTATAGCCTGGGAAGGGGGTAATACCCATGGAGCTTCCCAGGCTATTATTATCAGCTCTCATCTGTATACTTAGCCTTTACTGCTTAAAATTGGGGACCCCTCAAAAATGACATAGGATCCCCCTATAATTAATCAGCAGAGGCTATGCAGACAGCTGTGGGCTGATATTAATAGCCTAGGAAGGGGCCTTGGCTATTTCTCCCTCCCCCAGTTAAAAACATCAGTTGCCTCAGAAAAGGCGTATCTAGAATATGTACCAATTCTGGCACTTGGCCTCGCCCCCACCACTTGTGGCAAGTGGGGGTGATAGTTGGGGGGCTTAATGTCACCTTTGTATTGTCAGGTGACATCAAGTCCAGTTTGTAATGGAGAGGAGTCTATAAGACGTCTCCATTACTAACTCTAGTCATACTATATAAAAACACAGACACCCAGAATAAAGTATTTAAAACTGCTGTCAGGTAGTTTAACTATTCGGGTGATTTCAGGAATTAATACAAAGTGGCATGACGGAAAGGAAAAATGTTATTTTTATAACCTTAACGTCCGAACAGGCCACTATAGCCGAAAAACTCTAAGGGTATGTCCACGGTCAGGAACCGCTGCTTACAGCCGCAGCGTCTAGATGTTACAGCATAGTGGAGGGGACTTTATGAAATCCCATCTCCACTTTGCGTACAAACACGCAGGTGGCAGACCTGAGTATACGCACATGCTGCGCGTCTTTCTAGACCGCAGCATGTCTATTTATCTTGCGGAGATGCTCAGTCTCCACAAGATAAATAGCACCGTCCTATGTACAGGATGCAGTGATTCCGCATGTGTTCAATGAATACATGCAGAATCAATGCACGTACAAAAGCCGTCAGTGCTTTGGGCGGAGCCGGGTATCTGCTGCGTTCAAAGTGTTGCCAAAACTGAACATGGAAACATACCCTAATAGCGCACAGTTGACAGCTGATGCATTTTCACCAGTCGGGGGACGCTATTGTCTGATACGTGAGGTTAGGAAAAAAAAACGTATTGGTGGTCACTAAGGGGTTAATCAATCTTAATTAAATCATACTTGCGTCATCTCCCAGTCCACAGAAGCCATCGTCCCTGTAAGAGAATTAAAATAATAAACAATATTCCTCGCCCGTCTGCTGAGAAGATAATCCATTTGTCCCATGAGGAGTCTAGCTCTCCTACATCTAGATGGTAGGCTGCATTGTTGCATGATGCGACCATACAGCCTGCCATCCAGCAAAGACACTGAGCTGTGCGCTCTTGCTCAGCGTCTCCTGGTGAACGCCTATGACCTGACTGACGTCACTCAAGAGTCAGAAAGGTCCTGTTAGTTCACAGCCCATTAACTCTGTTCACCTAACTGACGTCGGCGCTAAAGGAAAATTTCTAATGGTGCTGTTGTCAGTCAGTTCATAGGAGTTCACCAGGAGACAGTGTAGTGACTGTAGCTGCGCTGAGACTCTGTGTGACTGAAAGCCAGGGCTCCTGGGACAAATAACGCCCTCTCCTGTGTGCCGCACTTTCTGTATGGCGGCCTGTACCTTCATGATGCTATTAACTTGCAGATTAACCCTATATCTTCCTGTTAGTAACATAATCCACCTGATATGTTTAATGATCAGATTGTCAAGATAAGGGTTACTCAATCGACTAAAAACCGCTGCATGGGTTCTAAAATATAGAGCACTGCTCCCCCTGACCCAGTGCCCATGTGCAGTCCTTTACCACTGTCCAGGAAGTGACTGTGCAGTCTGGTGCTGAGTGACGTCACTGCGATGATGTCATACGGCAGGTGACCGCTGACGCTACTGCACAGGGGCCACTATCCCCTCCAAAGTAAATGTTATTGTGCATTATGAGCTAGTGCCCACTCATTATCGCCGCACGTCCGCAGCCACCATAGCTGTGAGTGCAGCTGCCGGACTAGCAGGCGGCCAGCATCCAGCCATGGCGGGCACTGGGATTCCGTGTGTACAGTCTGTCCGGGAGCAGACAGCGGTCCTCTCCTTGCCAGGACTGAGCTCAGCTGAGCGGCTGTGGGCGGGTGGGAGCGCAGATAAGCTGGCTATGCGTCCGGCGTCAGGACGTAGCGCTGCTGTGTACGCGCTGACGTATGACGACGGGTGGACTTAGCCGCTCCGCCCCCTTCCAAGTGGCTAGAGATCCCACAGCCAGTGTACGGGAGAGCGGCAGGAGCGGCGCTAGAGTTGGGGCTGCGCGTCCCCGTCCTCCCGGGCTCCGGTGAGTGCTGCGGCCCCTCCGCTCGCTGTGTGACAACTTCTCCCTGGGTTGTTATTACGGGGAGGCTCTGAGCAGCTCCTCGGCCCGGTAGCTCCTCCCCAGGAGACGCCCAGAGCTCTGCTCCCGGTGTGTGATCCGTTAGTGGCGGCGCTACCTGTAGCTCTGCTGGGACTTGTAGTGTCCTCCTCTGTTCTCCTGTGACTTGTTGCTGTGTGTGGTGTCCGTGTACATGACTCACCTGTGCCTTCTTCTCCTCCACAGAACACTGTAATGGAAGAGACTGCGATATGGGAGCAGCAGACAGTCGCACTCCACAGGGTAAGTCGGACAGCTATGGGTTAACTCCTCTCTGTAACGCAGGATACTGACTGCCACTGGGAACAATAGACAAAAGCCAGATGTCAGGAAGCCAAAGAGAAGGAAATAGGTTTTGTCATTTTCCTTTAGTCCAAATCCCTTGTAAACTGTGATTGTCAGCTGGCGTTGGTGCTCTGCTCTGGGGGTCTGGCCGGTGCCCGTTGTCAGGTGGCATTGGTGCTCTGCTCTGTGGGGTCCGGCCGGTGCCCGTTGTCAGGTGACATTGGTGCTCTGGGGGGGGGGGGGGCGGTGCACGTTGTCAGGTGGCATTGGTGCTCTGCTCTGGGGGTCTGGCTGGTGCCCGTTGTCAGGTGGCATTGGTGCTCTGCTCTGGGGGTCTGGCTGGTGCCCGTTGTCTGGTGGCATTGGTGCTCTGCTCGTGGGGTCCGCGGTGCCGTTGTCAGTGCATTGTGCTCTGCCTGGGGTCTGCTGGTGCCCGTTGTCTGGTGGCATTGGTCTCTGCTCTGGGGCTGGCTGGTGCCCGTTGTCAGGTGGCATTGGTGCTCTGCTCTGGGGTCTGGCTGGTGCCCGTTGTCAGGTGGCATTGGTGCTCTGCTCTGTGGGGTCCGGCCGGTGCCCGTTGTCAGGTGACATTGGTGCTCTGGGGGGGGGGCCCTGCCGGTGCACGTTGTCAGGTGGCATTGGTGCTCTGCTCTGGGGGTCTGGCCGGTGCCTGTTGTCAGGTGGCATTGGTGCTCTGCTCTGGGGGGTTAGGCCGGTGCCTGTTGTCAGGTGGCATTGGTGCTCTGCTCTGGGGGGTTAGGCCGGTGCCCGTTGTCAGGTGGCATTGGTGCTCTGCTCTGTGGGGCCCGGCCGGTGCCCGTTGTCAGGTGGCATTGGTGCTCTGCTCTGGGGGTCTGGCTGGTGCCCGTTGTCAGGTGGCATTGGTGCTCTGCTCTGGGGGTCTGGCTGGTGCCTGTTGTCAGCTGGCATTGGTGCTCTGCTTTGGGGGTCTGGCCGGTGCCCATTGTCAGCTGGCATTGGTGCTCTGCTCTGGGGGTCTGGCCGGTGCCCATTGTCAGCTGGCATTGGTGCTCTGGGGGGGTCCGGCTGGTGCCCGTTGTCAGCTGGCATTGGTGCTCTGGGGGTCGGCCGGTGCCCGTTGTCACCTGGCATTGGTGCTCTGGGTGGTCTGGCCTGTGCCCGTTGTGTTCAGTATGGCTATCCATGGCACTCTCTTTTGCACACGTGTGGCGCTGTGAGCTTGTACTGCCGTGTCCAAGTGCAGCACTGCCAGGTAGAAGTCTTGGGGCTTTCTCATGAGGTGGTGTAAGGCTGCTCCAGGACTGTACACTGCTCTGGTGACTTAGAGCCAGGTTCTTTTCAGTTGTGGCAGTCTCCGAATTTGTGCCCAGTTCCTGTAGTTTGACATGATGATAAGAAGGTAACTCTGAGCGGTGTAACGTCACTCCTGGTGCACAGGACACCCTTAGTGGGCCGGGAGCTGTGTGACATTTGGGGGTCTTGGATGAGGCCCATTGGCTGTAATGTTTCACAGTCTAAGTTTTCTCCATACATTATATGTATGAAAGCGTGGTTACGGCTCATTACTGCTTTCCTATGTTTTATGTTTGGAGGTGTTGTCGAATACTTAACTCCTTAGATTCGTTAGTCCCCTGAGTAAAATGGGGAAAAACAAATAATCGCCTCCTGCACCAGCAGCGTTCCAGCCCTCAGCACTGGGTTCTACTGGCACATAGTTATGAGTGCTGCAGCCAATCACTGAGCGTTGAACAGTAGCCGCTTTTCTTCAGAGCAGATGTTTGTACTGATGGAATATTGATGAGCTGCAGCTGATCACTAACTGCTGATTGGCCGCAGCGCTCATTTGACGTAACAATGTTCTACAAGTGGCATTTAGAAAGGGATTGTTAAAGTAGTGGACAGTCCCATTACATAAATGTCAGCACACACACACAGGGATCTGTCAAGCCAAGAATTATTTTTCACATTTCATGCAATCTTGAGCTCCATTCACATGTTGACATGCCATCTGTTAGCAAATATATATGTAGCTATAAATATAATTTTTTGTATTTTTTTTTTAATACTGGATCCATTACAAATGAAAAAACAAATAAAAACGATGCAGAATGGAAACCATACATTAGGAAAAGTTTTCCATACGCTAATAGGGTAAAAGAGAAAAAAAAATCAGTTTTGCGTTTTTTTTTTTTTTTTTTCCTGGAAAAAAAAAGTTGCGCGGAATACTTTTTATGATTCAGCAAAAAAGCTAGTGTTGCCTCTTAATTCTATTCTAATGAATGAGTCCTGTACTGCAGCACTTTAAGGGCCCAGTCTCACATAGCGATCAGGCCCCTGCTGTGAATCGCTGGTTGTGTCAGAAATGCCAGGACTCTTTTTGATCGCCGATCTCTCGCTGGCCAGCACGCATCGCTGCGTGTGACAGGCAGGAGACCAGCGATCAACTGGTAACCAAGGTACACATCGGGTTTCCAAGCGCGGGGCTGTGCCTGGAAACCGGACGTGTACATTGGATACCAGCGCGCTGCTGCAGGGGAGATGGTAACCAAGGTACACATCGGGTTTCCAGGCACCGCACAGCGCCTGGAAACCCGACGTGTACCTTGGTTACCAGCTCCCTGCATCAGCGCGCTGGTATCCAATGTACAATGTGGGTAACTAGGCGACGTTACCCGCAGTGTCGCTGTCCTGATCGCTGCCTGAGCTGCCTGTTTGGCAGCTCAGCAGCGATCATGTAGCGACACACCAGCGAGCCTGATCGCTGGTGTATCGCTATGTGAGACGGGCTCTAACTTGTTTTTTCCAATCCCAGAACAGATCCAAAACCAGAAAGAACTACTGGGCATGTGAACAGAGCCTAATTTGGAAACTCGCATAAGGCTATGTTAACACGTTGCGTTTTTGATGCACTTTTTTTTCTTAAGGCAAAACCTGCTCTCTTGGCAGTAAGAAACTTGGTGCAAAAAAACAGGTTTTGCCTAGATTTTGCTATTTTTTATCGTGGTATGTTTGTGTATTGAGCAGACTGATAATGAAAAAAAAATCTGATTCTACTTCATCAGGTTTTGGCAAATCTGATACCTGCTTTTCAGCGTTTTTTGTACCTCATTTCTTTCAATGGGTGAAAAAGGCAGAAAAAAACGCTTTTAAAATTGCTGAAAGAATCATAGAATGGTAGAGTTGGAAGGGACCTCCTGGGTCATCAGGTCCAACCCCTGCTCAAAGCATGATTCACTAAATCATCCCAGACAGATGTCTGTCCAGCCTCTGTTTGAAGACTTTCATTGAAGGAGAACTCACCACCTCTCGTGGCAGCCTGTTCCACTCCTTGATCACCCTAACTGTCAAAAAGTTTTTTCTAATATCTAATCTGTGTCTCCTCCCATTCAGTTTCATCCCATTTCTTCTAGTCTTTCCTTGTGCAAATGAGAATAAAGATGATCCTTCTACAATGTGACAGCCCTTGAGATATTTGTAGACAGCTATTAAGTCTCCTCTCAGTCTTCTTTTTTGCAAGCTAAACATTCCCAAATCCTGTAACCGTTCCTCATAGGACATGGTTTGCAGACCGGTCACCATTCTGGTCGCTCTTCTCTGAACTTGCTCCAGTTTGTTGATGTCTTTTTTATAATGTGGTGCCCAAAACTGGACACAGTATTCCAGATGAGGTCTGACCAAAGAGGAGTAGAGGGCAATAATGACCTCACATGATCTAGACTGTATTCTTCTGTTAATACATCCCAGAATTGTATTTGCCTTTTTTTGCTGCTGCATCACACTGTTGACTCATGTTCAGTCTGTGATCTATTAGTATACCCAAGTCTTTTTCACATGTGCTGTTGCTTAGCCCTATTCCTCCCATTCTGTATACGCTTTTTTCATTTTTATTTCCCAGATGTAGTACTTTGCATTTTTCCCTGTTAAAAACCATTCTGTTAGTTGCTGCCCACTGCTCCAGTTTATTTATATCTTTTTTGAATCCTCTCTCTCTCTCTCTTCCCTAGTATTAGCTGTCCCTCCTAGCTTTGTGTCATCAGCAAATTTGATCAGTTTACCCTCAATTCCTTCATCTAAATCATTGATAAAGATGTTGAACAATACAGGGCCCAGGACAGAGCCCTGTGGTACCCCACTTGATACATTCTTCCAACTGGATGTGCAGCCATTTACTACCACTCTTTGGGTTTTGCATAAAATACTGAGGAAAGGAACAATGTGTGCATGGGATTTATGAAACCTCATACACTTTGCTAGTACTGTAAAACGCAGCTAAAGTTTGCATTAAAAAACGCATCAAAAACGCAATGTGTGCACATAGCCTTAGGAAAAAAATTGTAACTGCTGTATAGTATTGTCTCTACAAGGCGCTAGCTACATTTTTTAACCCCTCTATCCCATCAGACGTACTATTCCATCCATGTGACCCTGGAATAGTACGTCATATGCGATCAGCTACGCTCCCGGGGGGGGGGGGAGGGGCGCGCAGCTGATCGCGGCCGGGTGTCAGCTGATTATCACAGCTGACACCCGGCACTCTGTGCCAGGAGTGGTCACGGACTTTTCCCGGCACATTAACCCCTGGCACACTGCTATCAAAGATGATCGCAGTGTTCCGGTGGTATAGGGAAGCATTGCGCAGGGATGTGTCGCGCTGTTCCGAGGGACCCTCCTCACTGCAGGACCCCGGATCCAAGATGGCCGTGGGGTCCTTTCGGGTCCTGCAAGGAGGCGGCTTCCTCAGTGTCTGCTGAGAAAGCCTGCAGCAGTGCCAGTGAGATCGGTGGTGTGACAGAGTGCTGTGCACACTGTCAGACCAGCGATCTGACCTTAAACAGTGATATCCCACCCTGGGACAAAGTAAAAAAAATAAAAATAAGTGTTAAAAAAAATTCATATAATAAAGAAAAAAAATATTCCCCAACAAATTCCTTTCTTCATGTAAATAATAAAAAAACAATAAAAGTACACATATTTAGTATCGCCGCGTCTGTAACGACCCACCCTATAAAACTGTCCCATTAGTTAAACCCTTTAGTGAACCCCTTAAAAAAAAAAAAAAAAACAAGGCTAAAAAACAATGATTTATCATCATACCAGCCGAACAAAAAGTGGAATAACACACGATCAAAAAGACGAATATAAATAAACATGGTACCGCTAAAAACATCATCTTGTCCCGCAAAAAACAAGCCGCCACACAGCATCAGCAAAAAAGTTATAGCTCGCAGAATAAAGCGGTGCAAAAATAATTTTTATATATAATCGTTTTTATTGTATAAAAGCGCCAAAACATAAAAAATGATACAAATGAGGTATCGCTGTATTCGTACTGACCCGAAGAATAAACTGCATTATCAATTTTACCACACGCGGAACTTTATAAACGCCCCCCCCAAAGAAATTCATGAATTGCTGGTTTTTGTTCATTCTGCCTCCCAAAAATCGTAATAAAAAGCGATCAAAAAATGTCATGTGCCCAAAAATGGTACCAATAAAAACGTCACCTCGTCCTGCAAAAAAGAAGATCTCACATGACTCTGGGCCAAAATATAGAAAAATTATAGCTCTCAAAATGTGATGATAAAAAACTATTTTTTGCAAGAAAAAGCGTCTTTTAGCGTGTGACAGCTGCCAATCATAAAAACCCGCTATAAATAGTAAATCAAACCCCCCTTTATCACCCCCTTAGTTGGGGAAAAATAATAAAAATTTTTTTTATTTATTTCCATTTTCCTATTAGGGTTAGGGTTGGGGCTAAAGTTAGGGTTAGAGTTGGGATTAGGGTTACGGGTGTGTTAGGGTTAGGTTTGTGGTTATGGTTATGATTAGGGTTAGGGGTGTGTTGGGGTTAGGGTTGGAGTTAGAATTGGGGGTTTCCACTGTTTAGGCACATCAGGGGCTCTCCAAATGTGACATGGCATCTGATCTCAATTCCAGCCAATTCGGCGTTGGAAAAGTCAAACGGTG
Source organism: Oophaga sylvatica (assembly GCA_033576555.1). NCBI lineage: Eukaryota > Metazoa > Chordata > Amphibia > Anura > Dendrobatidae > Oophaga > Oophaga sylvatica. Next base: position 378,765,275 of record JARQOD010000004.1, on the reverse strand, counting down.
CTCCTTCCCTTCTGAGCTCTGCCATGCGCCCAAACAGTAGTTTTCCCCCACATATGGGGTTTCAGCATACTCAGGACAAATTGCACAATAACTCTTGGGGTCCAATTTCTTCTGTTACCCTTGGGAAAAGAAAAAATTGGGGCAAAAATAATAATTTTGTGGAAAAAAATGATTTATTATTTTTATGGCTCTACGTTATAAACTTCTGTGAAGCACTTGGGGTGCAAAGTGCTCACCACACATCTAGATAAGTTCCATAAGGGGTCTAGTTTCCAAAATGGGGTCACTTGTGGGGGGTTCCCACTGTTTAGGCACATCAGGGGCTCTCCAAACGCGACATGACACCCGCAGACCATTCCATCAAAGTCTGCAATGCAAAACGTCACTACTTCACTTCCGAGCCCCGATTTGTGCCCATACAGTAGTTTTTCCCACATATATGGTATCGGCGTACTCAGGACAAATTGGACAACAACTTTTTGGGTCCAATTTCTCCTACTACCTTTGGGAGCATAAAAAACTGGGGACTAAAAGATCATGTTTGTGGAAAAAAAATGATTTTTTTATTTTCACGCCCGGGAGTTATAAACTTCTGTGAAGCACTTGGGGTGCAAAGTGCTCAACACACATCTAGATAAGTTCCTTTGGGGGTCTAGTTTCCAAAATGGAGTCACTTGTGGGGGGGGGTTTTCCACTGTTTAGGCACATCAGGGGCTCTCCAAACGCGACATGACACCCGCAGACCATTCCATCAAAGTCTGCATTACTAAACGTCACTACTTCTATTCCGAGTACCGACGTGTGCCCACACAGTAGTTTTCTCTCCCACATATAGGGTATCAGCGTACTCAGGACAAATTGGACAACAACCTTTAGGGTCCAATTTCTCCCCTTACTCTTGGGAAAATTAAAAAATTGGTGACTAAAAGATCATTTTTGTGGGAAAAAATTGGATTTTTTATTTTCATGCCCGTGCATTATAAACTTGTGTGAAGTACTTGGGGTTCAAAGTGCTCACCACACATCTAGATAAGTTGCTTAGGGGGTCTAGTTTCCAAAATGGGGTCACTTGTGGGATTTTACACTGCTTATGCACATCAGGGGCTCTGCAAACTGAACATGACACCCATCAAAATCTGCATTCCAAAATGTCATTACTTCCTTTCCGAGCACTGCCGTGCGCCCAAACAGTATTTCCCCCCCACATATGGGGTATCAGCGTACTCAGGACAAATTGGACAACAACTTTTGGGGTCCAATTTCCTTGTGAAAAATCAAAAATTGGGGACTAAAAAATCTTTTTTTTTTTTTTTTTTTTCTCACACCCAGGCATTATAAATTTTAGTGAAACATTTGGGGGTTGAACGTGCTCACAACAGATCTAGATAAGTTCCTTAGGGGTCTAGTTTCCAAAATGGTGTCACTTGTGGGGGATTTCCACTGTTTAGGCACATCAAGGGCTCTCCAAACGCGACATGGCATCCAGCTAATTCTGTGTTGAAAAAGTCAAACTGCGCTCCTTCCCTTCCGAGCTTTGCCATGCATCCAAACAGTGGTTTACCCACACATATTGAGTATCGGCGTACTCAGGACAAATTGCACAATAACTTTTGAGATGTTGTTACCCTTGGGAAAATAAAAATTGGGGTGAAAAGATCATTTTTGTGGAAAAAATATGATTTTTTAATTTTACGGCTCTACGTTATAAACTTGTGTGAAGCACTTCGGGATTCAAAGTGCTCACCACGGATCTAGATAAGTTCCTTAGGGGGTCTAGTTTCCAAAATGGGGTCACTTGTGGGGGGGTTTCCACTGTTTAGGCACATCAGGGACTCTGCAAACTGAACATGACACCCATCAAAGTCTGCATTCCAAAACGTCATTACTTCCGTTCCGAGCCCAGAAGTGTGCCCTAACAGTATTTCTCCCACACATGGGGTAACAGTGTACTCAGGACAAATTGGACAACTTTTGGGGTCCAATTTCCTTGGGGAAAAATCAAAAATTGGGGACTGAAGAATCATTTTTGCGGAATTTTTTTTTTTTTTCTTTTCACACCCAGGCATTATAAACTTTGGTGAAACACTTGAGGGTTCAAAGTGCTCACAACAGATCTAGATAAGTTCCTTAGGGGGTCTAGTTCCCAAAATGGCGTCACTTGTGAGGGGTTTCCACTGTTTAGGCACATCAGGGGCTCTCCAAACACAACATGCATACAATCTCAATTCCAGCCAATTTTGGTTTGAAAAAGTTAAACAGCGCTCCTTCTTTTCCGAGCCCGGCCGTGCGCTCAGACAGTGGTTTTCCCCCACATATGGGGTATTGGCGTATTCAGGAGAAATTGCACAACAACTTTTTCTTTCCTTTTTCTCCTTTTACCCTTGTTGAAATAAAAAAAAATTGTTTGTACAAGATCATTTTTGTGACTAAAAAGTTAAATGTTCATTTTTTCCTTCCACGTTTCTTCAGCTCCTGTGAAGCACCTGAAGGGTTAATAAACTTCTTGAATGTGGTTTTGAGTACCTTGAGGGGTGCAGTTTTTAGAATGGTGTCACTTTTGGGTATTTTCTGCCATTTAGACCCCTCAAAGTGACTTCAAATGTGAGGTGGTCCCTAAAAAAAAATGGTTTTGTACAATTTGTTGTAAAAATGAGAAATCACTGGTCAACTTTTAACCCTTATAACTTCGTAACAAAAAAAAATTTGGTTTCAAAATTGTGCTTATGTAAAGAAGACATGTAGGAAATGTATTTAGTAACTATTTTGTGTGACCTATTTCTCTGTTTTAAGGGAATACAAATTCAAAGTTTGAAAATAGCAAAATTTTCGCCATATTTCCATTTTTTTCATAAATAAGCACAAGTTATATCGAAGAAATTTTACCACTATCATGAAGTACAATATGTCACGAGAAAACAGTTTCAGAATCGCTAAGATCCGTTGAAGCGTTCCAGAGTTATAACCTCATAAAGAGACAGTGGTCAGAATTGTAAAAATTTTCCCGGTCATTAACGTGCAAACAACCCTCGGAGTAAAGGGGTTAATATCTTGCAGCATTTTCTGTATATCAGGTGAGCAAAAACACCGGATCCAATACAGATCAGCCAGATGGCATCCAATTTTGCAGATCTTGCCATTATTAACCTAATAAACTCTATTTAATCTTCTACATCTCAAAATGTTAATGTTTAAAGACTTCTGTCACAGATAGTAGTACAAATGAAAATCGGATTATGTTTTTTTCATACGCTCATTTGACCTCGGCATTAGAGTCCATTCAGAGAAACGTTTTTTGGTCCATGTCGAAAACTGATCACACATGGATCCAATGGGAGGTTATATGCTGCTGAGCATGGTATTTCTTTCACACGGACCTCTGACTTTGGGCTCATTCCCACTTGCGATGAAATGGGAGGAATGCAATCAGATTAAAAATCGGATTGCATTCTGACCACTGTTAATCTATCATTGTGTGTTCATCTGCGTTTTTTTTCCAGATCAGATCACGGTCGGACTTGGAAAAAAAAATCGCAGCATGCTGGGATTGTAATAGGAAATTGGATCGTATCCTGCAGTAGAAGTCAATGGGTGCGAGTAAAAAAATCGCACAGCACTCTATCGATTTAGACATCGATCTCATTTGAAAAGCCAGCTGACGTTTACAGTAAAATCAGCGTGGCAGGTTACAATAGAATAGATATATACACATAGACTACCGTAGATAAATGTATAGATGTCAGTGGCATATACATATAAATTATATGTATACAGCTCTGGCAAAAATTAAGAGACCACTGCAAAATTCTCAGTTTGTCTGATTTTTCTCTTTATAGGTATATTTTTGAGTAAAATGTAATTTGCTCTTTTATTCTATAAACTACTTGACAACATGTCTCCGAATTTCCAAGCAAGACATTTTGTATTTATTTTCAGAAAAAGAGAAATGGTCAAAATAACAAAAATGCAGTGCTTGCAGGCCTCAAATAATGCTAAGAAAACAAGTTCATAATCATTTAGAAACAACAATATTAATATTTTAACTCAGAAAGATTTCAGAAATCAATATTTTGTGGAATAACCATGATTTTAATCACAGCTTTCATGCTTCTTGTCATGCTTTCCACCAGTCTTTCACACTGCTTTTGGGTGACCTTATGCCACTCCTGGTACAAAAATTTAAGCAGGTCTTCTTTGTTTGATGGCTTGTGACTATCCATCTTCTTCTTGATTACATTCCAGAGGTTTTTAATGAGGGTCAGGTGTGGAGATTGAGCTGGCCATGACATGGACTTGATGTGGTAGTCCTTCATCCACACATTGATTGACCTAGCTGTGTGGCATGGCGCATTGTCCTGCTGGAAAAAAACAGTCCTCAAGAGTTTGGGAACATTGCCTGAGCAGAAGGAATCAACTGTTATTCCAGGGTAACCTTGTATGTGGCTTGATTCATACGTCCTTCGCAAAGATTAACCTGCCCAATTCCAGCCTTGCTGAAGCATCCCCAGATCATCACCTATCATCCACCAAATTTCACAGTGGTTGCAAGACACTGTGGCTTGTACGCCTCTCCAGGTCTCCGTCTAACCATTGGACGACCAGCTGTTGGGCAAAGCTGAAAATTTTACTCGGCAGAGAAGATTACCTTACTCCAGTCCTTTGTGGTTCAATCCTTATGGTCTATGGCAAACTTCAGCCTGGCTCTCCTTTGCTTCTCATTAATGAAAGGCTTTTTTTCTAGCTTTACATGACTTGAGCCCTGCTTCTAGGAGCCTGTTACAAACTGTTCTTGCCGTGCACTTCACACCAGCTGCCATTTGCCATTCCTTTTGTAGGTCACTTGATGTTATCCTACGGAGTGCTGAGTGACATTCGAATAAGATGACAGTCATCTCGGTCAGTGGAGTCGTTTTCGCCCTCTGCCGGTCTGTAGCTTTGTTGTCCCCATTGTCTGCTGCTTTACCTTGTTTTAATGGACTGCTGTCTTAGAAATTTTAATGATGGAGGCAACATGACGCTCACTGTATTCCACTGCTAGTAAATCCAGAATTGAGCCCTTCTTTTCCTCTCAAGACTTTTCTATTCAACTCCTTTGGCATGATTAACCCCTTCACCCCCAAGGGTGGTTTGCACGTTAATGACCGGGCCAATTTTTACAATTCTGACCACTGTCTCTTTATGAGGTTATAACTCTGGAACGCTTCAACGGATCTTCGCGATTCTGAGATTGTTTTCTCGTGACATATTGTACTTCATGATAGTGGTAAAATTTCTTCCATATAACTTGCATTTATTTATGAAAAAAACGCAAATATGGCAAAATTAAAATTTTGCAATTTTCAAACTTTGAATTTTTATTCCCTTAAAACAGAGAAATGTGTCACACAAAATAGTTAAGAAATAACATTTCCCACATGTCTACTTTACATCAGCACAATTTTGGAAGCAAAATTTTTTTTTGTTAGGAAATTATAAGGGTTAAAAGTTGACCAGCGATTTCTCATTTTTACAACAAAATTTACAAAGCCATTTTTTTTCGGGACCACCTCATATTTGAAGTCACTTTGAGGGGTCTATATAGCAGAAAATACCCAAAAGTGACACCATTCTAAAAATCTACACCCCTCAAGGTACTCAAAACCACATTCAAGAAGTTTATTAACCCTTCAGGTGCTTCACAGGAGCTGAAGCAATGTGGAAGGAAAAAATTAACATTTTACTTTTTAGTCACAAAAATGATCTTTTACAAACATTTTTTTTATTTTCACAAGGGAAAAAGGAGAAAACGGACTGATAAAGTTGTTGTGCAATTTCTCCTGAGTACGCCGATACCCCATATGTGAGGGAAAACCACTGTTTGGGCACACGGCAGAGCTCGGAATGGAAGGAGCGCAGTTTGACTTTTCCAAACCAAAATTGGCTGGAATTGAGAACGGACGCCATGTCGCGTTTGGAGAGGCCCCGATGTGCCTAAACAGTGGAAACCCCCCACAGTGACCCCATTTTGGAAACTAGACCCCCTAAGGAACTTATCTAGATGTGTGGTGAGTAGTTTGAACCCTCAAGTGCTTCACGCAAGTTTGTAATGTAGAGCCGTGAAGAAAAAAAATCATATTTTTTCCACAAGCATGATGTTTTAGTCCCCAAATTTTTATTTTCCCAAGGGTAAGAGGAGAAATTGAACCACAAAAGTTGTTGTCCAACTTGTCCTGAGTACGCTGATACCCCATATGTGGGGGGGAACCACTGTTTGGGCGCACGGCAGGGCTTGAAAGGGAAGGAGCGCCGTTTGACTTTTCCAAACCAAAATTGGCTGGAATTGCGAACGGACGCCATGTCGCGTTTGGAGGGCCCCTGATGTGCCTACACAGTGGAAACCCCCCACATGTGACCCCATTTTGGAAACTAGACCCCCTAAGGAACTTATCTAGAGTGTGTGGTGAGCACTTTGAACCTCAAGTGCTTCACGCAAGTTTGTAATGTAGAGCCGTGAAGAAAAAAAATCATATTTTTTCCACAAACATGATGTTTTTAGTCCCCAAATTTTTATTTTCCCAAGGGTAAGAGAAGAAATTGGACCACAAAAGTTGTTGTCCAACATGTCCTGAGTACGCTGATACCCCATAGTGGGGGGGAACCACTGTTTGGGCGCACGGCAGGGCTTGAAAGGGAAGGAGCGCCGTTTGACTTTTCCAAACCAAAATTGGCTGGAATTGCGAACGGACGCCATGTCGCGTTTGGAGGGCCCCTGATGTGCCTAAACAGTGGAAACCCCCACATGTGACCCCATTTGGAAACTAGACCCCTAAGGAACTTATCTAGATGTGTGGTGAGCACTTTGAACCCTCAAGTGCTTCACGCAAGTTTGTAATGTAGAGCCGTGAAGAAAAAAAATCATATTTTTTCCACAAGCATGATGTTTTAGTCCCAATTTTTTATTTTCCCAAGGGTAAGAGGAGAAATTGAACCACAAAAGTTGTTGTCCAACTTGTCCTGAGTACGCTGATACCCCATATGTGGGGGGGAACCACTGTTTGGGCGCACGGCAGGGCTTGAAAGGGAAGGAGCGCCGTTTGACTTTTCCAAACCAAAATTGGCTGGAATTGCGAACGGACGCCATGTCGCGTTTGGAGGGCCCCTGATGTGCCTACACAGTGGAAACCCCCCACATGTGACCCCATTTTGGAAACTAGACCCCCTAAGGAACTTATCTAGATGTGTGGTGAGCACTTTGAACCCTCAAGTGCTTCACGCAAGTTTGTAATGTAGAGCCGTGAAGAAAAAAAAAATCATATTTTTCCACAAACATGATGTTTTAGTCCCCAAATTTTTATTTTCCCAAGGGTAAGAGAAGAAATTGGACCACAAAAGTTGTTGTCCAACATGTCCTGAGTACGCTGATACCCCATATGTGGGGGGGAACCACTGTTTGGGCGCACGGCAGGGCTTGAAAGGGAAGGAGCGCCGTTTGACTTTTCCAAACCAAAATTGGCTGGAATTGCGAACGGACGCCATGTCGCGTTTGGAGGGCCCTGATGTGCCTAAACAGTGGAAACCCCCACATGTGACCCCATTTTGGAAACTAGACCCCCTAAGGAACTTATCTAGATGTGTGGTGAGCACTTTGAACCCTCAAGTGCTTCACGCAAGTTTGTAATGTAGAGCCGTGAAGAAAAAAAATCATATTTTTTCCACAAGCATGATGTTTTAGTCCCCAAATTTTTATTTTCCCAAGGGTAAGAGGAGAAATTGGACCACAAAAGTTGTTGTCCAACATGTCCTGAGTACGCTGATACCCATATGTGGGGGGGAACCACTGTTTGGGCGCACGGCAGGGCTCGGAAGGGAAGGAGCGCGTTTGACTTTTCCAAACCAAAATTGGCTGGAATTGCGAACGGACGCCATGTTGCGTTTGAGGGCCCCTGATGTGCCTAAACAGTGGAAACCCCCCACATGTGACCCCATTTTGGAAACTAGACCCCTAAGGAACTTATCTAGATGTGTGGTGAGCATTTGAACCCTCAAGTGCTTCACGCAAGTTTGTAATGTAGAGCCGTGAAGAAAAAAAATCATATTTTTTCCACAACATGATGTTTTAGTCCCCAAATTTTTATTTTCTCAAGGTAAGAGGAGAAATTGGACCACAAAAGTTGTTGTCCAACATGTCCTGAGTACGCTGATACCCCATATGTGGGGGGGAACCACTGTTTGGTCGCACGGCAGGGCTTGAAAGGGAAGGAGCGCCGTTTGACTTTTCCAAACCAAAATTGGCTGGAATTGCGAACGGACGCCATGTCGCGTTTGGAGGGCCCCTGATGTGCCTAAACAGTGGAAACCCCCCACATGTGACCCCATTTTGGAAACTAGACCCCCTAAGGAACTTATCTAGATGTGTGGTGAGCACTTTGAACCCTCAAGTGCTTCACGCAAGTTTGTAATGTAGAGCCGTGAAGAAAAAAAATCATATTTTTCCACAAGCATGATGTTTTAGTCCCCAAATTTTTATTTTCCCAAGGGTAAGAGGAGAAATTGGCACCAAAAAGTTGTTGTCCAACATGTCCTGAGTATGCTGATACCCCATATGTGGGGGGGAACCACTGTTTGGGCGCACGGCAGGGCTTGAAAGGGAAGGAGCGCCGTTTGACTTTTCCAAACCAAAATTGGCTGGAATTGCGAACGGACGCCATGTCGCGTTTGGAGGGCCCCTGATGTGCCTAAACAGTGGAACCCCCCACATGTGACCCCATTTTGGAAACTAGACCCCCTAAGGAACTTATCTAGATGTGTGGTGAGCACTTTGAACCCTCAAGTGCTTCACGCAAGTTTGTAATGTAGAGCCGTGAAGAAAAAAAATCATATTTTTTCCACAAGCATGATGTTTTAGTCCCCAATTTTTTATTTTCCCAAGGGTAAGAGGAGAAATTGGACACACAAAGTTGTTGTCCAACATGTCCTGAGTACGCTGATACCCCATATGTGGGGGGAACCACTGTTTGGGCGCACGGCAGGCTTGAAAGGGAAGGAGCGCCGTTTGACTTTTCCAAACCAAAATTGGCTGGAATTGCGAACGGACGCCATGTCGCGTTTGGAGGGCCCCTGATGTGCCTAAACAGTGGAAACCCCCACATGTGACCCAATTTTGGAAACTAGACCCCCTAAGGAACTTATCTAGGTGTGTGGTGAGCACTTTGAACCCCCAAGTGTTTCACTAACGTTTATAATGCCCTGGCGTGAAAAAAAAATATATTTTTTTTTTCCACAAAAGTGATGTTTTAGTCCCCAATTTTTTATTTTCCCAAGGGTAAGAGGAGAAATTGGACCCAAAAGTGGTTGTCCAATTTGTCCTGAGTACGCTGATACCCCATATGTTGGGGGATACACTGTTTGGGCACACGGCAGGGCTCGCAAGGGAAGCAGTGACGTTTTGGAATGCAGACTTTGATGGAATGGTCTGCGGGCGTCATGTTCCGTTAGCAGAGCCCCTGATGTGCCTAAACAGTGGAAACCCCCCACATGTGACCCCATTTTGGAAACTAGACCCCTAAGGAACTTATCTAGGCGTGTGGTGAGCACTTTGAACCCCAAGTGTTTCACTAACGTTTATAATGCCCTGGCGTGAAAAAAAATATATATTTTTTTTTTCCACAAAAGTGATGTTTTAGTCCCCAATTTTTTATTTTCCCAAGGGTAAGAGGAGAAATTGGACCCCAAAAGTGGTTGTCCAATTTGTCCTGAGTACGCTGATACCCCATATGTTGGGGGGATCCACTGTTTGGGCATACGGCAGGGCTCGGAAGGGAAGCAGTGACGTTTTGGAATGCAGACTTTGATGGAATGGTCTGCGGGCGTCATGTTCCGTTAGCAGAGCCCCTGATGTGCCTAAACAGTGGAAACCCCCCACATGTGACCCCATTTTGGAAACTAGACCCCTAAGGAACTTATCTAGGTGTGTGATGAGCACTTTGAACCCCCAAGTGTTTCACTAAAGTTTATAATGCCCAGGTGTGAAAAAAAAAAATCCTACTTTTTACCTCACACAAATGATGTTTTAGTCCCCAATTTTTTATTTTCCCAAGGTTAAGAGGAGAAATTGGACACCAAAAGTTGTTGTTCAATTTGTCCTGAGTACACTGGTACCCCATATGTGGGAAAAAACTGTTCGGGCACAATTTGGGGCTCAGAAGGGAAATTGTGACGTTTTGGAAGCAGACTTTGATGGAATGGTCTGCGGGCGTCATGTTCCGTTTGCAGAGCCCTGATGTGCCTAAACAGTAAAAAAAACCACAAGTGACATAATTTTGGAAAGTAGACTCCCAAGGAACTTTTCTAAATGTGCCCCCCTTCTGGAACTAATCTTTCTGTAAAGTAAATTAGTAGTGCATTGAGGTGTGGTACAATTTGAAACAATCCTTCATACACAGGCCAGGTTTTTCGGGGCAGGTGTCGCATTGGTAAGTGGTGTCCTTGCGTATTCCCCTTTTGTAACACACTCGGCACCTTTTTTGTGGCTTACCTTTTCTTCCAGTTGGCGGGACCACCCCCGGGAAATGCTGACCTGGTATGATACGAGCACCTTCAGTTCCGGAAGTACTGGGGCCCGCTGTTTCCTGAGCGCCAAACATCAGGGCCTTAACCACTACCTCCTGAAACTGAAGGTACGTCGTATCGCTGTTGCGTGCACATCGTGACAGCAGGAAAGCGTTGAGCATTGCCATTTGGACGATGTGCATGGACAGCTTCTTGTACCACACCTTGGCCTTTCTCAAAGCACTGTACGGTTGGAGGAGTTGATCAGAGAGATCAACACCCCCCATGTATTTATTGTACCCCAGTACACAGTCCGGTTTGCGGACCTGTGTAGAGGTACCCCGTACAGTGCTGAGGGCGCTGCCATCACCATGTATGGTGGTCAAGAGAAGGACATCCCTCTTGTCCTTGTACTTGACCACCAACAGGTGGTCGCTACATTGGGCTCTGCTCTCACCCTTTCTGAGCATCAGCCCAAGTAGCGTCTTTGGGAGGCCTCTCTGATTTTTGCGGACGGTACCGCAGGCTGCGGTACCTCGCGCAGAGAGGGATTTGTAGAGTGGGATGCTGGAATAAAAGTTATCAGTGTAAAGGTGATAACCTTTATCCAGCAGTGGGTGCACCAAATCCCACACAATTTTCCCACTCACTCCCAGGACGGGGGGACACTCAGGGGGTACAATCCTGGTGTCCTTTCCTTTGTAAACTCTAAAGCTGTGTGTGTACCCTGAGGTACTCTCACACAGCTTGTAGAGTTTGATTCCGTACCTTGCCCTCTTGCTGGGCAGGTACTGGTGGAATGCGAGCCGTCCCTTAAAATGAACCAAGGACTCATCCACGCAGATGTCCCTTTGGGGCACGTACACTTCAGCAAACTTTTTGTTGAAGTGTTCGATGACCGGCCGAACTTTGAACAGGCGGTCAAAGTTGGGGTCATCTCGTGGGGGACACTGTGCATTATCATTATAATGCAGGAATTTGTGGATGGCCTCAAAACGCGTCCGAGCCATGACCATTCGGAACAGTGGAGTGTTGTATAAAATATCAACACTCCAATATTGCCGAATTTCTGGCTTCTTCAGGATCCCCATATGGAGGACCAGGCCCCAAAACTGCATCATTTCAACTGCGTCTACAGGAGACCAGTTGGAAAATGATGAACGGGGGTTTTGCGCCAAAAATTGCCGAGCGTACAAATTTGTTTGCTCCACCATGAGGTTAATTAAATCCTCAGAGAAAAAGACTTTGAAAAAGTCTATTTCTGTGAAGCCGGTGGAGTCAAACCTGATTCCTGATTCTGCCACAAAATCAGGAATCAGTGGCTCGTAATTTTCGGGGGCCGGGGTCCATACGGGGTCCGAAGAGGGGTGCGCTGGTTCATTTTCAGGGGCGGGCGCTGCCTCATGTTCTGTCCTGGGGCGTCTGCGTGGCGGTTCCGCAGGACCCGAGGAGGAAGATGAGGAGGAAGAAGAATCTTCATCTGAAAAATAAAGAAATGTGGGATCCTCTCCCTCGCTATCAGTGTCGGAGGCAAGGAAAGCGTATGCCTCCTCCACTGAATAGCGCTGTTGGGATGAGCGTGACGAGCGGGACATTTTTTTTGTGAATGTGGTGCTTTGTGTGAACTTTATTTATAACTGTGTGTGGGGGGGGGGGATAGTGATTGGTGTAAACTAAGCTGAAAAGAAAAAGCTAAAAGAAAAGAAAGCGAATAGGGAAAAAAAAGGCCTGTGAAAAAAAGTCTAAACCAGCAGGCTTCAGCTCTGATAAGTGACCGGTGTCACTTATCAAAGTTCCGCGGCTGCTGGATGTGCGCACGGGAGTGGCGGAAAGGGGGGGTGAAAAAAAAACAAACTGGCAGGCACGAGCTCTGATAAGTGACCGCTGTCACTTATCAAAGTTCCGCGGCTGCTGGATGTGCGCACGGGAGTGGCGGAAAGGGGTGAAAAAAAAAACTGGCAGGCACGAGCTCTGATAAGTGACCGCTGTCACTTATCAAAGTTCCGCGGCTGCTGGATGTGCGCACGGGAGTGGCGGAAAGGGGGGTGAAAAAAAAAAACTGGCAGGCACGAGCTCTGATAAGTGACCGCTGTCACTTATCAAAGTTCCGCGGCTGCTGGATGTGCGCACGGGAGTGCGGAAAGGGGATGAAAAAAAACAGCAGGAACGAGCTCTGATAAGTGACTGTGTCACTTATCAAAGTTCCGCGGCTGCTGGATGTGCGCACGGGAGTGGCGGAAAAGTTGGTGGGGGAAAAAAAAAAAAAACAGCAGGAACGAGCTCTGATAAGTGACTGGTGTCACTTATCAAAGTTCGTGGCTGCTGGTGTGCGCACGGGAGTGGCGAAAAGTTGGTGAAAAAAAAACAAAAAAACAAACTGGCAGGCACGAGCTCTGATAAGTGACCGCTGTCACTTATCAAAGTTCCGCGGCTTCTGGATGTGCGCACGGGAGTGGCGGAAAGGGGTGAAAAAAAAAAAACTGGCAGGCACGAGCTCTGATAAGTGACCGCTGTCACTTATCAAAGTTCCGCGGTTGCTGGATGTGCGCACGGGAGTGGCGGAAAGGGGGTGAAAAAAAAAACTGGCAGGCACGAGCTCTGATAAGTGACCGCTGTCACTTATCAAAGTTCCGCGGCTGCTGGATGTGCGCACGGGAGTGGCGGAAAGGGGGGTGAAAAAAAAAACTGGCAGGCACGAGCTCTGATAAGTGACCGCTGTCACTTATCAAAGTTCCGCGGCTGCTGGATGTGCGCACGGGAGTGGCGGAAAGGGGGATGAAAAAAAAACAGCAGGAACGAGCTCTGATAAGTGACTGGTGTCACTTATCAAAGTTCCGCGGCTGCTGGATGTGCGCACGGGAGTGGCGGAAAAGTGGTGGGGGGAAAAAAAAAAAACAGCAGGAACGAGCTCTGATAAGTGACTGGTGTCACTTATCAAAGTTCCGTGGCTGCTGGATGTGCGCACGGAGTGGCGAAAGGGGGGTGAAAAAAAAACCAACTGGCAGGCACGAGCTCTGATAAGTGACCGCTGTCACTTATCAAAGTTCGCGGTGCTGGATGTGCGCACGGGAGTGGCGGAAAGGGGGTGAAAAAAAAACTGGCAGGCACGAGCTCTGATAAGTGACCGCTGTCACTTATCAAAGTTCCGCGGCTGCTGGATGTGCGCACGGGAGTGGCGGAAAGGGGGGTGAAAAAAAAAACTGGCAGGCACGAGCTCTGATAAGTGACCGCTGTCACTTATCAAAGTTCCGCGGCTGCTGGATGTGCGCACGGGAGTGGCGGAAAGGGTGATGAAAAAAAAAAACAGCAGGAACGAGCTCTGATAAGTGACTGGTGTCACTTATCAAAGTTCCGCGGCTGCTGGATGTGCGCACGGGAGTGGCGGAAAAGTTGGTGGGGGAAAAAAAAAAAAAACAGCAGGAACGAGCTCTGATAGTGACTGGTGTCACTTATCAAAGTTCCGTGGCTGCTGGGTGTGCGCACGGGAGTGGCGGAAAAGTTGGTGAAAAAAAACAAAAAAAAAAAACAGCAGGAGCGAGCTCTGATAAGTGACTGGTGTCACTTATCAAAGTTCCGTGGCTGCTGGTGTGCGCACGGGAGTGGCGGAAAAGTTGGTGAAAAAAAAAAAAAAAACAGCAGGAACGAGCTCTGATAAGTGACTGTGTCACTTATCAAAGTTCCGTGGCTGCTGGATGTGCGCACGGGAGTGGCGGAAAAGTTGGTGAAAAAAAACAAAAAAAAAACAGCAGGAACGAGCTCTGATAAGTGACTGGTGTCACTTATCAAAGTTCCGTGGCTGCTGGATGTGCGCACGGGAGTGGCGGAAAGTGGGGGTGAAAAAAAAAAAACGGCAGGCACGAGCTCTGATAAGTGACCGCTGTCACTTATCAAAGTTTGCGGCTGCTGGATGTGCGCACGGAGGGGGGTGCGAAAGTGTTGATGGGTGAACTGCGTCACCAATCAACGCTCGGCGGCGCAAAGGGGGGGTAAAAAGAGGGGGAAAGGGAAGGGGGGAGGTGGATCGGGCAGGGATCGGGGCTCAAAAACTCACGTTTGTAGTCTTTTCTTTCTTTTCTCTTCTTTCTTCTCTCTTCTTCTCTCTTCTTTCTTCTCTCTTCTTTCTTCTCTCTTCTTTCTTCTCTCTTCAGCAGGAGTTGTGGTGTCACAGGCTACTGTGGCACCACAAGGCCCAGCACAGGAGGAGATCTGGCAGTGTGACCGCACAGCAGGAATCCTCAGCAAGTGTGAGGACCCCTGCAGTGCGGTCAGACAGGTCAGATCCAGTTTGCAGACAGGTCACAGAGCGGTCACATCGCTGCTGTGACCTGTCATTGGTGGGATCGATGATCACATCAATCCCACCAATCAAAGGAGACCCCTGCATTGCCGGTTGCTAGGCACCAGCCTAGTAATCAGAGCTCACAGCTCTGATTCCTAGGCAGGTCACCGGCAGGTCACCTAGCAGGGCACAGAGCGGTCACACCGCTGCTGTGCCCTGTGATTGGCTCGATCGTCGATGACATCGATCGCGCCAATCAGCTCCTTCATGCCCTACAGGCCCTGGCCTAGGATCGGTGCTATTACTGCACCGATCCAGGCAGGTACAGGCAGGGCACAGCGCGGATATACCGCGGCTGTGCCCTGCGATTGGCGCGATCGATGTGATCGGCGATCGCGCCAATCCGGGGGGGGGTCTGGACCTTCCTAGGCCCAGGCCTAGGATCGAGTACATCGGTACTCGATCCTAGCCTGCGATCTCACTGTTTTAGCCGCTCTGATTGGCTGAAACAGTGAGAAAGGCTGTGATTGGCTGTTCAGAATTCAACAGCCAATCACAGCGATCGGGAGGCCTGAGGGGGGAGGATGCAGCCCGGGATGCCGACGCCAACTTCCAAGAGGTAAGCTGGCGTCGGAATTTTAATGCGATCACCGCTACTTAAGTCGCGATGTCGCATTAAAGGGCATGACGTACTATCCCGTCCATGGTCAGAATGGCACGGGTTTTATGGACGGGATAGTACGTCTAATGTCAGAGAGGGGTTAAATGTTATTTTCCAGGACGTCCCTCCTGACAGCACCATGGGACGTCCTCCTCTTTGCTGGGACAGGAAACACACAAGAGATTAAAAGACCCCTCCCCGCCCCCTTTCCCTCAGTGTGTTTCCTGTCCCTGCATGGAGGGACACACAGGAGAATTTACCAGGTTCAGGGGGATCGTAAGGCCACGCCGGATCCTTCCCCCTGTGAAGCAGCCCAGGGCTGAAACTCTCCAGCGGGGAGTCCCTCAGCTCCAAAGACCAGGTGCGGCAGGCCCTGGATAGCGGACGTTCCTCCAGGTGGGAGGCTCTCGTCCCGGACCTCAGGCAGGGGGTCCAAGGCGGTTCCTGGTAGGACAGCATCCCGCAGCCTGTCGGGCGTTTAGCGGTGGAACCTGTCCATGCTTCGGCTGTGACCAGCGTCTGGGGGAGCGGTTCACTTCCGGTTCGACGGTCGCACTTCCGGTGACGTCATATCCGGGAGACGCTCATCGTATGGTGAGCAGACGTTTCCTGGAACGACAAACGCTGGTGGAGACTGTCACAGCACCTAAGCGTGAGTATGTGTGCGCGTTCTGGAGGACGCGTTTGACAGGTGACATATCGCCGCTTCCCCTATCGGCAGGACGCAGTAATTTGGTCGAGCAGCCTACCTTGTTCCTCATGGATACAGACGCGGCAGATGGCGGTGGGGTAAGTGCGCCTGGCGCAAAAAATCCCAGCCATAACCTGACAGCCACCCAGGAATCCGACCTGATTAGTTCCTGTCTCCTACTATAGGACAAAGGAACTTCATCCGCTCCCATAACTACAAAAAAGGCTGGCAAAGCCTCAGCGAAATCAGCCAGGTGTCCGGTGTGTCACAGCAAACTGCCAGATGGCTATGACAGAACCCTTTGTTCTTCTTGTACCTCTAAGGTTATGAGAGATGAACAGCCTTCATTACTTTCTGAAATGAGGCGCATGATTTCTGAGGAAGTTCAGGCCTCTATATCTACACTTACTCAGCAGTGGCCATGTAGTCCTGGCTCTAGTCGTAAGCGGCCCAGATGGGAGACGGATTCAAGAGAACAAGATTTAAGCTCTGAAAATAGATCAGATTTAGAGGACGCTATTTCAGAGGAAGAAGGAGAACTTCCCCCCGACACTCAGGAAAGGAAAAAGAAATTTCTATTTCAACCTGAGGATACTAAGAATCTAATTAGATCTGTACGGAGCACTATGGAGGTCGAGGAAACTCCCAGAACACAATCCAGACAGGATTTGATGTTCGGGGGACTTACGTCTCAGAAGGAGACTGTTTTTCCTGTTAGCAATCACATTAAAACAATGATTCTGGAGGAATGGAAGAGCGCTGAACGGCGTCTAGTTTTGTCACGTGACTTCAGGGGAAGACTACCGTTCGAACCTGAAGATGTTAAATTATGGGAAGAAGTTCCGAAAATCGATACCCCAATAGCTAGAGTCACAAAAAAGACTGCCATCCCATTTGAGGACTCCTCTGGCCTACGTGACCCTATGGACAGAAAGGCCGATATTCTCCTGAAAAGAGCCTGGGAAACCTCTGCGGCTCTTATTAGAACTAATATTGCTGCCACCTCTGTAGCCAGATCTATGGTTTATTGGATGAGTCAATTGGAGGATCAGTTATCCAATAAGACTCCTAGAGCTGAGATTTTAGCCTCTCTGCCGGTTATGAATTCAGCCACAGCTTTCCTGGCTGATATGTCTGCAGAATCGGTCAGATTTTCCGCTAGAAACAGCTCCTTATCTAATGCAGCTAGGAGAGCTGTCTGGCTAAAATCATGGTCCGGAGATAACGCCTCTAAGATGAAATTATGTTCCATTCCATTTTCCAGGTCTTCGGACCGCTCTAGATACTATCTTAGAATCAGTATCAGATGCAAAAAAGGGTTTCCCAGAGGATAAACCCCGCCGAGCTCAATCCTTTCGGCGGGGTTCCCTGTCTAGAAGACAGTTCGATTCTAGAGGTCATGGAAGATCAAGCAGAGGATCATATAGGAGTTACCATTCCCAGGGAGGAAAGAACAAGAATACGTTCTTTGGCTCCTCACATAGAACAAGGAGACAATGACGCCAACTTTATTGGCGGACGACTCCGTTGTTTTGCAACAAACTGGATCTGGTAACTCAGAATCAGTGGGTTCGCAGAACTATAGCGGAAGGTTATCGGATAGAGTGTTACGCTCCGCCACCCGAAAGATATGTTCCCCCCTACGGTGATCTCCACAGACTCGG
>JARQOD010000004.1:378592011-378747356 GCA_033576555.1 Oophaga sylvatica | reverse complement strand
GGCACGAGCTCTGATAAGTGACCGCTGTCACTTATCAAAGTTTGCGGCTGCTGGATGTGCGCACGGAGGGGGGTGCGAAAGTGTTGATGGGTGAACTGCGTCACCAATCAACGCTCGGCGGCGCAAAGGGGGGGTAAAAAGAGGGGAAAGGGAAGGGGGGAGGGTGGATCGGGCAGGGATCGGGGCTCAAAAACTCACGTTTGTAGTCTTTTCTTTCTTTTCTCTTCTTTCTTCTCTCTTCTTCTCTCTTCTTTCTTCTCTCTTCTTTCTTCTCTCTTCTTTCTTCTCTCTTCAGCAGGAGTTGTGGTGTCACAGGCTACTGTGGCACCACAAGGCCCAGCACAGGAGGAGATCTGGCAGTGTGACCGCACAGCAGGAATCCTCAGCAAGTGTGAGGACCCCTGCAGTGCGGTCAGACAGGTCAGATCCAGTTTGCAGACAGGTCACAGAGCGGTCACATCGCTGCTGTGACCTGTCATTGGTGGGATCGATGATCACATCAATCCCACCAATCAAAGGAGACCCCTGCATTGCCGGTTGCTAGGCACCGGCCTAGTAATCAGAGCTCACAGCTCTGATTCCTAGGCAGGTCACCGGCAGGTCACCTAGCAGGGCACAGAGCGGTCACACCGCTGCTGTGCCCTGTGATTGGCTCGATCGTCGATGACATCGATCGCGCCAATCAGCTCCTTCATGCCCTACAGGCCCTGGCCTAGGATCGGTGCTATTACTGCACCGATCCAGGCAGGTACAGGCAGGGCACAGCGCGGATATACCGCGGCTGTGCCCTGCGATTGGCGCGATCGATGTGATCGGCGATCGCGCCAATCCGGGGGGGGGTCTGGACCTTCCTAGGCCCAGGCCTAGGATCGAGTACATCGGTACTCGATCCTAGCCTGCGATCTCACTGTTTTAGCCGCTCTGATTGGCTGAAACAGTGAGAAAGGCTGTGATTGGCTGTTCAGAATTCAACAGCCAATCACAGCGATCGGGAGGCCTGAGGGGGGAGGATGCAGCCCGGGATGCCGACGCCAACTTCCAAGAGGTAAGCTGGCGTCGGAATTTTAATGCGATCACCGCTACTTAAGTCGCGATGTCGCATTAAAGGGCATGACGTACTATCCCGTCCATGGTCAGAATGGCACGGGTTTTATGGACGGGATAGTACGTCTAATGTCAGAGAGGGGTTAAATGTTATTTTCCAGGACGTCCCTCCTGACAGCACCATGGGACGTCCTCCTCTTTGCTGGGACAGGAAACACACAAGAGATTAAAAGACCCCTCCCCGCCCCCTTTCCCTCAGTGTGTTTCCTGTCCCTGCATGGAGGGACACACAGGAGAATTTACCAGGTTCAGGGGGATCGTAAGGCCACGCCGGATCCTTCCCCCTGTGAAGCAGCCCAGGGCTGAAACTCTCCAGCGGGGAGTCCCTCAGCTCCAAAGACCAGGTGCGGCAGGCCCTGGATAGCGGACGTTCCTCCAGGTGGGAGGCTCTCGTCCCGGACCTCAGGCAGGGGGTCCAAGGCGGTTCCTGGTAGGACAGCATCCCGCAGCCTGTCGGGCGTTTAGCGGTGGAACCTGTCCATGCTTCGGCTGTGACCAGCGTCTGGGGGAGCGGTTCACTTCCGGTTCGACGGTCGCACTTCCGGTGACGTCATATCCGGGAGACGCTCATCGTATGGTGAGCAGACGTTTCCTGGAACGACAAACGCTGGTGGAGACTGTCACAGCACCTAAGCGTGAGTATGTGTGCGCGTTCTGGAGGACGCGTTTGACAGGTGACATATCGCCGCT
This sequence comes from Oophaga sylvatica, assembly GCA_033576555.1. NCBI lineage: Eukaryota > Metazoa > Chordata > Amphibia > Anura > Dendrobatidae > Oophaga > Oophaga sylvatica. The sequence goes on along the minus strand of JARQOD010000004.1, from coordinate 378,745,562 downwards.
TCCCCTATCGGCAGGACGCAGTAATTTGGTCGAGCAGCCTACCTTGTTCCTCATGGATACAGACGCGGCAGATGGCGGTGGGGTAAGTGCGCCTGGCGCAAAAAATCCCAGCCATAACCTGACAGCCACCCAGGAATCCGACCTGATTAGTTCCTGTCTCCTACTATAGGACAAAGGAACTTCATCCGCTCCCATAACTACAAAAAAGGCTGGCAAAGCCTCAGCGAAATCAGCCAGGTGTCCGGTGTGTCACAGCAAACTGCCAGATGGCTATGACAGAACCCTTTGTTCTTCTTGTACCTCTAAGGTTATGAGAGATGAACAGCCTTCATTACTTTCTGAAATGAGGCGCATGATTTCTGAGGAAGTTCAGGCCTCTATATCTACACTTACTCAGCAGTGGCCATGTAGTCCTGGCTCTAGTCGTAAGCGGCCCAGATGGGAGACGGATTCAAGAGAACAAGATTTAAGCTCTGAAAATAGATCAGATTTAGAGGACGCTATTTCAGAGGAAGAAGGAGAACTTCCCCCCGACACTCAGGAAAGGAAAAAGAAATTTCTATTTCAACCTGAGGATACTAAGAATCTAATTAGATCTGTACGGAGCACTATGGAGGTCGAGGAAACTCCCAGAACACAATCCAGACAGGATTTGATGTTCGGGGGACTTACGTCTCAGAAGGAGACTGTTTTTCCTGTTAGCAATCACATTAAAACAATGATTCTGGAGGAATGGAAGAGCGCTGAACGGCGTCTAGTTTTGTCACGTGACTTCAGGGGAAGACTACCGTTCGAACCTGAAGATGTTAAATTATGGGAAGAAGTTCCGAAAATCGATACCCCAATAGCTAGAGTCACAAAAAAGACTGCCATCCCATTTGAGGACTCCTCTGGCCTACGTGACCCTATGGACAGAAAGGCCGATATTCTCCTGAAAAGAGCCTGGGAAACCTCTGCGGCTCTTATTAGAACTAATATTGCTGCCACCTCTGTAGCCAGATCTATGGTTTATTGGATGAGTCAATTGGAGGATCAGTTATCCAATAAGACTCCTAGAGCTGAGATTTTAGCCTCTCTGCCGGTTATGAATTCAGCCACAGCTTTCCTGGCTGATATGTCTGCAGAATCGGTCAGATTTTCCGCTAGAAACAGCTCCTTATCTAATGCAGCTAGGAGAGCTGTCTGGCTAAAATCATGGTCCGGAGATAACGCCTCTAAGATGAAATTATGTTCCATTCCATTTTCGGGCTAGGGTCTTCGACGGCTCTAGATACTATCTTAGAATCAGTATCAGATGCAAAAAAGGGTTTCCCAGAGGATAAACCCCGCCGAGCTCAATCCTTTCGGCGGGGTTCCCTGTCTAGAAGACAGTTCGATTCTAGAGGTCATGGAAGATCAAGCAGAGGATCATATAGGAGTTACCATTCCCAGGGAGGAAAGAACAAGAATACGTTCTTTGGCTCCTCACATAGAACAAGGAGACAATGACGCCAACTTTATTGGCGGACGACTCCGTTGTTTTGCAACAAACTGGGATCTGGTAACTCAGAATCAGTGGGTTCGCAGAACTATAGCGGAAGGTTATCGGATAGAGTGTTACGCTCCGCCACCCGAAAGATATGTTCCCCCTACGGTGATCTCCACAGACTCGGTCATGTGGACAGATCTCCAGGACCTACTAAAGCTTTCTGTCATAATTCCTGTTCCCCGAGCAGAATTAGGCAAGGGTCACTATTCCTCCCTCTTCACTATCTTAAAGCCGTCCGGAGAATCTCGTACTATAATAAATCTGAAACCCCTAAACTATTGGGTCACATTCAAGAGGTTCCGGATGGAATCAATCAGGTCTACAACCCACCTTATAGACAGGGGCGCGTTCATGTGCACTCTCGATCTGAAGAGTGCATACTACCAGGTCCCAGTTCATCATACATCACAAAGTCTTCTCAGGTTTGCAGTGCAGTTGCCGACCCGGACCTGCCACTTTCAGTTTCAATGCCTACCCTTCGGGCTGGCCTCGGCTCCCGAATATTCTCAAAATTGATTTCGGAGATTGTGGCCTTTCTAAGAAGCAGAGGTACTATTATCGTTCCATACTTGGACGATTTTCTTATAGTGGCGCGAACAGAAATGGCGCTGGTCGAACAAGAGATCGCTGCATTTCCATACTCAATTATCTAGGTTGGGTAATAAATTGGGAAAAGTCAGATCTAGTTCCCGAACAAAAGAAAGTCTTCCTGGGTGTTATACTGGATTCAAATAGAAGAATCTCTTTCTTACCTCGGAAGAAGCGAGAGTCCATACAGGACGTAACAGAGGTTCTAATGAAGCACCAGCCCTCTATAAGATTCGCCATGAAGGTTCTAGGTCAAATGACGGCTTGCATTCCATGCGTCAGATGGGCACAGTTCCACTCAAGACCCCTTCAGAAAGAGATTCTTTCGTCATGGAATCGGAACTACAGCTCGTTAGACAGGACATTACATCTGTCAAAGACGGTAAAAGAATCTCTCCTTTGGTGGATGCAGCCAGACAATCTAAAGTTAGGAGTAAGATGGTCGACTTCCCCTTACGTAAAGGTTACCACGGACGCCAGTTCCTGGGGTTGGGGAGCTCATCTAAAGGGCAGAATACTACAGGGCAGATGGCCAGAAGAAATCCAGTATCGATCCTCAAATTTCAGGGAGCTCTACGCTGTATGGGAAGCCCTAAGAAGGAACCAATCCGAACTCAAAGATCAGCATATCATGATTTACTCGGACAACATCACAACAGTTTCGTTTTTGAATCACCAAGGAGGTCCCAGACATCGACCCCTTCAACAGTTGGCAGAGATGATATTCACCTGGGCAGAGCAGGTCGTCCTTTCCTTAACGGCAATCCACCTGGAAGGTTCCCAGAATGTAATAGCAGACTACCTGAGCAGAAAGAAAGTGAGTCCTACGGAATGGGAACTAAACCAGGATATCTTCAGAGATCTATGTCGGAGGTGGGGAACACCTCAAATAGACCTATTTGCAAACAGAAGAAATGCGAAGATTCCCAGATTTTTCTCCCTGAACCCCTTGGACGATCCAGAAGGATTGGATGCCCTAAGCCAGAAATGGGAAGAACATCTGTTATATGCATTCCCACCTCTAGCGCTCATCCCGGCCGTATTACGGAAGATCAAGGAGGATCGGGCTACAGTAATAATGATCGCCCCTTATTGGCCAAAGAGGAGCTGGTTTTCTCTGCTAACAGACATGTCAATCGAAAACCCCTTAGAGCTGCCGCTGATTCCGGACTTAATCCATCAAGGTCCGATCCATCATCCGGACCCGAAGAGATTGCATCTCTCAGCCTGGATCCTGAGAGGGTGACCTTGAAGGCCAAAGGCTTATCTGACCAGGTTATAACCACAATCCAGGCCAGTAGAAAGCCAGTCACATCGGCTATCTATCTCAGAATCTGGAAACGCTTCTGTACAGTGAGTGGCGGGTCCGACTTGGTGACAGGCACTCCGAACATTCCTAAGATTTTAGATTTCCTCCAGTCAGGCTTCAACATGGGACTCAGACCCAGTACCCTAAAAGTTCAGATTGCTGCATTAAGCTCCTTCTTAGACTACTCACTAGCTTCTCACCCATGGGTGATAAGATTTGTTAAAGCTATTCAGAGACTACGGCCCACGATTAGACAGTGTCTCCCAGTATGGGACCTTACTCTGGTACTCAGGGCTTTATGTAACGATCCATTCCGTAACAACAGCACAATGCTATTTCCTTGCTTACCAGGAAAGCAGCTTTCCTGGTGGCAATTACCACAGCTAAAAGAATAGGTGAAATTCAGGCTCTATCCACTAGAGACCCATATTTTCAGGTTAGAGACGACAGCATTCTGTTAAGGTTGGATCCTGCTTTCTTACCCAAGGTCGCTTCAGATAGTAACCGTAATCAGGAGATTATCTTACCTTCCTTCTGTGATAACCCTTCCAACGAAAAGGAGCTGAGGCTCCATTCGTTGGATGTCAGAAAGGTGGTACTAGACTACATAGATGCCACTAAAGACTGGCGTTTAGATTCGAACCTATTTGTCCTCTACGGAGGAATCAGTAAAGGGAAAAAGGCGTCTAAACCTTCCATCGCTAGATGGATTACCTCTTTAATTTCAGAGGCCTATTTAGCTGAAGGGTCAGGACCTCCGGCGGGCCTAAAGGCCCACTCAACCAGAGCATTGGCTGCCTCCTGGGCAGAGAGGGCAGGCGCCTCTCTGGAACAAATTTGTAAGGCGGCAACATGGGCTAGAATTGATACATTCTGCAAACATTATAAAATAGATGTACTTTCTAACCAGCAGACGGCCTTTGGTAGGAAAGTTCTGCAGGCTGTGATCCCACCCTAAGGAGCTTTCTTTGGTACTCCCCATGGTGCTGTCAGGAGGGACGTCCTGGAAAAGGGTCATTAGACCTACCGCTAATTAGGTTTCCAGGAGTCCATCCTGACAGCACTGGTAGCTCCCTCCCTCTTCAATACGTCATATGCTGTAATATGATTTTCAATAATTAAAGTGTTTTGTGCATTATACATGTCATGGTTCTTGATACAACACTGAGGGAAAGGGGGCGGGGAGGGGTCTTTTAATCTCTTGTGTGTTTCCTGTCCCAGCAAAGAGGAGGACGTCCCATGGTGCTGTCAGGATGGACTCCTGGAAACCTAATTAGCGGTAGGTCTAATGACCCTTTTTCCATTCCTATTACTTTTGGAATATTACTAGAACTTGTATTGCCATCCAGCTTCTCCTATTGCAAGAGGATTGTGAACACCACAGCAGTGTTTTTTATACTTCGTTAAATAAGATTTGGTTCAGGTGGTCACCTAATCAGAAGCACATTAAGTAGAATGAGGTGTACTCTGGTTGGAATTCAACTGACACTGGAATGGAGTATATATAGTTAAATATAGATGTATCTATCACAAACACTACCGTTTAAAATTTTGGGGTCACCCAGACAATTTAGTGTTTTCCATGAAAACTCTTAATTTTATTAATCAAATGAGTTGCCAAATGAATTTAAAATCTAGTCCAGACATTGACAAGGTTGGGAAAAAAAGATTTTTATTTCAAATTATAATTTTATTCTTCAAACTTTGCTTTGGTCAAAGAATGCTCCCTTTTAAGCAATTACAGCATTGCTGACCTTTGGCATTCTAGCAGTTAGGCTATGTGCACACGTTCGGGAATTGCCGCAGAAATTTCCACGGCAATTCCTCACCTCCCTGCCGCGGGAAATACGCATTTTATAGGTTTGCGTATTCCTGCCAGAAATTTGCGTTTTGCAAGCGTAATTAGCTTGCAGAATGCTAGCGTTTTCCAAGCGATCTGTAGCATCGCTTGGAAAACTGATTGACAGGTTGGTCGTAGTGAAACATAATGTTTGACAAGTGTGAGCAACTTTTTTGCTATTGATGCCGCATTAATAGTAAAAGGATCTAATGTTAAAAATAATAATAAAAAAAATAAAAAATAGATTCCGCCACCATAGGAATGCAATGAACCGCTTACTTTCCGCATGTGGCTATGCCCACCATGCGCAAAGTGAACAGGTCATGTGCGGATGGTACCCAGGGTCTGGAGGACAGGAGACTCTCCTCCAGGCCCTGGGCACCATATCCATATTAAAACAATAATTAAAATAAAAAATAGAGATATTCTCACTTCCGGCGGCCCCCGCAGCCTACCTGCCTCTAAGCGACACTCCCGGCCAATCCCGTTCCCAGGGATGCTTAGCGACAATGACCCCCAGTTGATGTAGCATCATGAGACCGCTACGTCATCTGGGGTCATTGTTGCTAAGCATGCCTGGGAACGGGATTGACCAGGAGCGTCGCTGAGAGGGGGAAGGCTGCGGGGGCCGCCGGAAGGTGAGAATATCTCTATTTTTTATTTTAATTATTGTTTTAATATGGATATGGTGCCCAGGGCATGGAGGAGAGTCTCCTCTCCTCCAGACCCCTGGATACCATCCACACATGAACCGCTCACTTTGTGCATGGTGGGCATAGCCACATGCAGAAAGTAAGCGGTTCATTGCATTCCTAAGGCGGCGGAATCGCTGCGATTCCGGAAAAAGAATGAACATGCTGAGTTTTTTTCCGCGATGCGTTTTTTTTTTGTGAAAAATAACCGCAGCATGTGCACAAAATTTGCGGAATGCATTCTACTAAAGGGATGCGTAATGCATGCGTTTTTTTTCAGCATTTTTGCAGCGGAAAACCGACGCAAAAACGCAAAAAATCTTCAACGTGTGCACATAGCTTCAATTTGCTGAGGTAATCTGGAAAAATTTCACCCCATGCTTCCAGAAGCCCCTCCCACAAGTTGGTTTGGCTCGATGGGCACTTTTTGTGACAACAGCTCAATGGGGTTGAGATCTGGTGACTGCGCTGGCCACTTCATTACAGATAGAATACCAGCTGCCTGCTTCTTCCCTAAATAGTTCTTGCATAACTTGGAGATGTGCTTTGGATCATTGTCCTGTTGTAGGATGAAATTGGCTCCAATCAAGCGCTGTCCACAGGGTATGGCATGGCGTTGCAAAATGGAGTGATAGCCTTCCTTATTCTTAAATCCCTTTTACCTTGTACAAATCTCCAACTTTACCAGCACTAAAGCAACCCCAGACCATCACATTACCTCCACCATGCTTGGCAGATGGCGTCAGTCACTCTTCCAGCATCTTTTCAGTTGTTCTGCGTCTCACAAATGTTCTTCTCTGTGATCTAAACACCTCAAACTTGGATTAGTCTGTCCATACCACTTTTTTCCAATTTTCCTCTGTCCAATGTCTGTGTCTTTTTGCCCATATTAATCTTTTCCTTTTATTAGCCAGTCTCTGATATGACTTTTTCTTTGCCACTCTGCTATGAATGCCAGCATCCCGGAGTCACCTCTTCACTGTAGACGTTGACACTGGCGTTTTACGTTTACTATTTAATGAAGCTGCAAATTGAAGACCTATGAGGCGTCAATTTTCTCAAACTACAGACTCTAGTGTACTTGTCTTGTTGCTCAGTTGTGCAGCGGGGCCTCCCACTTCTCTTTCTACTCTGGTTAGAGCCTGTTTTGTGCTCTCCTCTGAAGGGAGTAGTGCACACACCGTTGTAGGAAATCTTCAGTTTCTTGGCAATTTCTCACATGGAATAGCCTTCATTTCTAAGAACAAGAATAGACTGTCGAGTTTCACATGAAAGTTCTTTTTTTCTGGCCATTTTGAGAGTTTAATGGAACCAACAAATGTAATGCTCCAGATTCTCAACTAGCTCAAAGGAAGGTCAGTTTTATAGCTTCTCTAATCAGCCAAACTGTTTTCAGCTGTGCTAACATACTTACACAAGGGTTTTCAAGGGTATTCTAACCATCCATTAGCCTTCTTACAGTTAGCAAACACAAGTAACATAAGAACACTGGAGTGATGGTTGTTGGAAATGGTCCTCTATACACCTATGAAGATATTGCATTACAAACCATATGTTTGCAGCTAGAATAGTCATTTACCACATTAACAATGTATAGAGTGTATTTCTGAATCATTTAATGTTAGCTTTATTGGAAAAAACTGTGCTTTTCATTCAAAAGTAAGGAAATGTCTAAGTGACCCTAAACTTTTACACGGTAGTGTGTGTGTGTGTGTGTGTTGTATTATATATATATATATATATATATATATATATATATATATATATATATATATATATATATATGCCATAGCCCCATTGAGTTTCTGAGTAAGGTTCTTAATTGACATTGTAGAGAGCCAAGCATTCACAGATCCATGTGTGTGGCATTGAGTCATAGGTTTAGTAGTCAATCCAGGCTGTGCTGAGATTGGTCTCTCTGGATCTTGAATCTTGAGCGACTGCTCTATCTACTAGGAACTGGTGCTTAGAGCCTCTGATGTCGGTCCCAATGCCTTTGGTTCTGTAGCTCGGTGGCTATGATGCCTGACAAGAGTTTCCATGTTGTTGTAAGGCAGGTTATCGGGCGGTAGTTGAATGGAACTGTTCCTTTGTGAGGATCCTTCAAGATCAGCACTGTTCTACCTTGTGTTAGCCAAGCTGGGTAGTGGCCTGCTTCTAGCAGTTGGTTCATCTGCTTTGCCATTCGTTCATGTACCGCTGTGAGTTTCCTTAGCCAGTAGGTGTGGATCATGTCTGGGCCAGGTGCTGTCCAGCTCTTCATGTTCTTGACCCGCTGTTGATGTCTGCTTCTGTAATGGTGACTGGTTCTTGCTCTAGGTGGTTGCTGTGATTTATTCTCAGATCTTGCAGCCACGTTGCACTGGTATTGTGTGTTTTTCCTTCTCTCTTATATTCCTCCAGTATTGTTCAGTCTTTGTTATTGGTAGAATTGATGCCTTTGTGCTGTTACTCTGTAGTTGGGAGTACACTTTGGATAACGGGGCATTTATCTTCTTGGCCTCAGCTTCTCTAGTGTATCTCCCTAGTCTTGCAGCGAGTGCTGAGAGCCTTTGTTTAGCAGTCTCTAGGGCTTCAGTGGGGGTCAGGCCTTTGTACTTGTCCAGCTTGGTCTTATTCTTGATCTTTACACCCTTCTGTATTTCTGTTAGTTGGCTAACTTCCCTTCATGTCACCTTGATTTTTATCTCCTGCCTTCTTTTCCAAGGAGGGCACATACTTCTGTTGTTCTTGCTGGTTGTATAGCCAAGCATTTTCATGATTGCTGAGGCAGTAGCATAGATCAGTTTATTAGTTTGAGTTATGATGGTGGTAGGTATTGATGCAAGTGCTCTATTGGCATCTTCAAGCTCACTGTCTGGTGGTGTTGCTTTGCTGGGCCTTGGCAGTCGATCTCTGGTATTGGTGGTATTTAGTTTATCTAAGAACTTCTGTTTCAGAAGACCAGCTGCAGTGCTCTCTATTAGCAGAACAGGACTGGATCAGGATTCACAGGGGGTTGCACATGGTGTGAGTGTGTGTGTGTATATGTGTGTGTATATTATATATATATATATATATATATATATATTTATATATATATATATATATATATATATATATATATTATATATATAGGTCCTTCTCAAAAAATTAGCATATAGTGCTAAATTTCATTATTTTCCATAATGTAATGATTACAATTAAACTTTCATATATTTTACATTCATTACACACCAACTGAAATTTGTCAGGTCTTTTATTGTTTTAATACTGATGATTTTGGCATACAACTCCTGATAACCCAAAAAACCTGTCTCAAAAAATTAACATATTTCAACCGTCCAATAAAATAAAAGTGTTTTTTAAAAACAAACAAAAAAAACCATCAAATAATAAAGTTCAGTTATGCACTCAATACTTGGTCGGGAATCCTTTTGCAGAAATGACTGCTTCAATGCGGCGTGGCATGGAGGCAATCAGCCTGTGACACTGCTGAGGTGTTATGGAGGCCCAGGATGCTTCGATAGCGGCCTTAAGCTCATCCAGAGTGTTGGGTCTTGCGTCTCTCAACTTTCTCTTCACAATATCCCACAGATTCTCTATGGGGTTCAGGTCAGGAGAGTTGGCAGGCCAATTGAGCACAGTAATACCATGGTCCGTAAACCATTTACCAGTGGTTTTGGCACTGTGAGCAGGTGCCAGGTCGTGCTGAAAAATGAAATCTTCATCTCCATAAAGCATTTCAGCCGATGGAAGCATGAAGTGCTCCAAAATCTCCTGATAGCTAGCTGCATTGACCCTGCCCTTGATGAAACACAGTGGACCAACACCAGCAGCTGACATGGCACCCCACACCATTACTGACTGTGGGTACTTGACACTGGACTTCAGGCATTTTGGCATTTCCTTCTCCCCAGTCTTCCTCCAGACTCTGGCACCTTGATTTCCGAATGACATGCAAAATTTGCTTTCATCAGAAAAAAGTACTTGGGACCACTTAGCAACAGTCCAGTGCTGCTTCTCTGTAGCCCAGGTCAGGCGCTTCTGCCGCTGTTTATGGTTCAAAAGTGGCTTTACCTGGGGAATGCGGCACCTGTAGCCCATTTCCTGCACACGCCTGTGCACGGTGGCTCTGGATGTTTCTACACCAGACTCAGTCCACTGCTTCCTCAGGTCCCCCAAGGTCTGGAATCGGTCCTTCTCTACAATCTTCCTCAGGGTCCGGTCACCTCTTCTCGTTGTACAGCGTTTTTTGCCACATTGTTTCCTTCCAACAGACTTCCCATTGAGGTGCCTTGATACAGCACTCTGGGAACATCCTATTTCTTGAGAAATTTCTTTCTGGGTCTTACCCTCTTGCTTGAGGGTGTCAATGATGGCCTTCTTGACATCAGTCAGGTCGCTAGTCTTACCCATGATGGGGGTTTTGAGTAATGAACCAGGCAGGGAGTTTTTAAAAGCCTCAGGAATCTTTTGCATGTGTTTAGAGTTAATTAGTTGATTCAGAAGATTAGGGTAATAGGTCGTTTAGAGAACCTTTTCTTGATATGCTAATTTTTTGAGACAGGTGTTTTGGGTTATCAGGAGTTGTATGCCAAAATCATCAGTATTAAAACAATAAAAGACCTGACAAATTTCAGTTGGTGTGTAATGAATCTAAAATATATGAAAGTTTAATTGTAATCATTACATTATGGAAAATAATGAAATTTAGCACTATATGCTAATTTTTTGAGAAGGACCTGTATATACATACAGACCAAAAGTTTGGACACACCTTCTCATTAAATGATTTTTCTGTATTTTCATGTCTATGAAAATTGTAGAATCACACTGAAGACATCAAAACTATGAATTAACACATGTGGAATTATACATTACACTTTACAAAAAAGTGTGAAACAACTGAAATATGTCTTATATTCTAGGTTCTTCAAAGTAGCCACCTTTTGCTTTGATTACTGCTTTGCACGCAGAAAAGGTGAACGGATGGACTCTACATGCCTGGTTCCCACCGTGAAGCATGGAGGAGGTGGTGTGATGGTATGGGGGTGCTTTGCTGGTGACACTGTTGGGGATTTATTCAAAATTGAAGGCATACTGAACCAGCATGGCTACCACAGCATCTTTCAGCAGCATGCTATTCCATCCAGTTTGCATTTAGTTGGACCATCATTTATTTTTCAACAGGACAATGACCCCAAACACACTTCCAGGCTGTGTAAGGGCTATTTGACCAAGAAGGAGAGTGTTTGGGTGCTACGCAAGATGACCTGGCCTCCACAGTCACCAGACGTGAACCCAATCGAGATGGTTTGGGGTGAACTGGACCCCTCACCGCTTCAATTTTGAATAAATCCCCAACAGTGTCACCAGCAAAGCACCCCCACACCATCACACCACCTCCTCCATGCTTCACTGTGGGAACCAGGCATGTAGAGTCCATCCGTTCACCTTTTCTGCGTACAAAGCAGTAATCAAAGCAATAGGTGGCTACTTTGAAGAATCTAGAATATAAGACATATTTTCAGTTGTTTCACACTTTTTTGTAAAGTGTAATGTATAATTCCACATGTGTTAATTCATAGTTTTGATGCCTTCAGTGTGATTCTACAATTTTCATAGTCATGAAAATACAGAAAAACCTTTGAATGAGAAGGTGTGTCCAAACTTTTGGTCTGTAATAAATAAATATATATATATATATATATATATATTATATTATATATATATATATATATATATATATATATATTTATATATATATAAATACAGGGTGGTCTGAAAGTAGGTGGACAGAAAATAATTACATTTATTTTGATTTATATATAAAATTATATTTACGATCACAAGCATAACATTGACAATTATATTTTATTCTGGACAATAATACAAAAGCCCTTAAATGTTATCAACGCAGGTGCTCAAACCATCAATTTGCACAGCATTGAAGTCTGCCTCTCACGCTTCTTCAAACATTTTTGCACAAGTCCTTTGGGTATTTATTTCTTGAAATTCATCTCTTATGTAATTTTTGAAATTACTGACACTTTTTGGTTTTCAACTGTAAACTTTGTCCTTGAGTGCTCCCCAAAAGAAAAAATCCATTGGGGTCACTATGTTTGATTAATCTCCCCCTTCATAACCCTATTACACATACTGTCCACCTACTTTTGGACCACCCTGTGTGTGTGTGTGTGTGTGTGTGTGTGTGTGTATGTATGTATATGTGTATATATATATTATATATATGTATGTATATGTGTTGTATGTATGTGTGTGTATATATATATATATATATATATATATATATATATATATATATACATACATACATTCAAGAAAAGCCGGCTATTCAGCAGCTACGCACTGTAAGATATCAGGACCCGATGAAGTACATGGATTACATGCAGTAGGTATACATGCAATAGATAGACGCTTCTCACAAAATTACAAAATCATCTAAAAGTTAATTTATTTTAGTTCTTCAATTCAAAAAGTGAAACTTATATATAATATAGAGTCATTACAGACAGTGATCTAATTCAAGCGTTTATTTCGGTTTATGTTGATTATGGCTTACAGCCAATGAAAACCCAAAAGTCATTATCTCAGTAAATTGGAAAAATTATCAAACACCTGCAAAGGCTTCCTAAGCATTTAAAAAGGTCCCTTAGTCTGTTTCAGTAGGCTCCACATTCATGGGGAAGAGTGCTGACTTTATAAATGTACAGAAGGCAGTTATTGACACACTCCACAAGGAAAATAAATTTTGCATTTCATTTGGAAATCAAGAGTGGAGAGGCCACAATCCAAGCTGCTTGAGGTGTAGTGTGAAGTTTCCACAATCGGTGATGGTCTGGGGAGCCATGTCATCTGCTGGTGCAGGTCCACTGTGCTTTATCAAGACCAAAGTCAGCGCAGGGAATTTTAGAGCACTTCATGCTTCCTTCTGCCGACAAGCTTTTTGGAGATGGAAATTTCATTCTCCAGCAGGACTTGGCACCTGTCCACACTGCCAAAAGTACCAATATCTGGTTTAAATAGAATCTATGGGGTATTGTCAGGAGGAAGATGAGACACCAGACCCAACAATGCAGACGAGCTGAAGGCTGCTATCAAAGCAACCTGGGCTTGCATAACACCTCAGCATGTCATGCTGCATTGATGCATTAATTGATGCAAAAGGAGCCCCGACCAAGTATTGAGTGTATTTACTGAAGATACATTTCAGTAGACCAACATTTTGGATTTTAAAATCATTTTCAAGCTGGTGTTATAAAGTATTCTAATTTACTGAGATAATGACTTTTGGGTTTTCATTGGGTGTAAGCCATAGTCATCAACATTATCAGAAATAAACACTTGAAATAGATGACTCTGTAATGACTATATAATGAATTTCACATTTTGTAATGAAGACCTGAAATGAATTAACTATTTGATATTCTAATTTTGTGAGAAGCACCTGTAGATATATAGCTGTCAGTGACACATTCAATTAGTACAGTGTGTGCAGCTTGCTGTACATGTATTATTATAAGATTATTTTTCTGAAAAAAATGGTGTTTGCTCCTGCATAATTTTTTTAACTAGCAGAGGGAAAGCCGACTGCTGGGGCAGATGTTTATAGCTTGGGAAGGGGGTAATACCCATGGAGCTTCCCAGGCTATTAATATCCGCTCACAGCTTTATACTTAGCCTTTACAGGCTTTTAAAATGGGGGACCCGCCAATAAAAAATGACATGTGGGGGGCTCCCTATAAATAATAATTAGCAAAGGCTATGCAGACAGCTCCGGGCTGATATTAATAGCCTAGGAAGGGGCCATGGATACTTTCCATGGGAAATTTTTTATGGCCAGTGAAGTATAGAGCTGTGAGCTGATACTAATATCCTGGGAAGCTCCATGGGTATAAACATCTGCCCCCCAGCTGTTGGCTTTCCCTCAGCTGGTTAAGAAAATTACTCGGAAGCCCACACCATTTTTTTTTCAGAAAAATAATCTTAGAAATCGGATGCTAGGTGTGAAAAATCGGTTTGTACTCTCATGACATTTGTCTGACTTTGCAGGAACAAAATCAAACTGATTTTAAGGCTATGTGCACACGTTGCGTTTTTTTTCGCGGCACAAACGCTTTAAAAATGCATGAATTAAGCATCCTATTTAGAATGAATTCCGCAATTTTTGTGCATATGGTGCGTTTTTTCCGCAAAACAAAAACGCATTGCGGAGAAAAAACGCATCATGTTCATTAATTTCGCTGTAAATCTGCGTATTTCCCGCTATATTATTGACCTAGAATGTTCAGGGAAAATTTGCGTAAATACTCACAAAAAAAGCGATAAAAACGCATGCGGTTTTTCTGGGAAAAAGTCCGGTTTTCCTCAGGAAATCTCTGCAAACATTCCGCAACGTGTGCACATAGCCTAAAAGTGCTAGTGTGACACCAGCCTTTTACCAATTGGCGATCAATTAAATGTCTATTTACAAAGGCAGACAAAGGTAAACGATGTGCGCTGTTTGATTTTGTACTAAATTTCTCAGTGAGCAAAGGCCGCCGTTGTTCTCATCAGTGTGAATCCTGTTTGCCCAGGACGATGAATCGCTGAGAACGATTATTTTCTGCTGCACAAAAGATTATTTCTCTCAATGAACTAGTGTTTGTGCTTTCATTGGATGATTGGCAGCCTGTGTACATGACAAGATAGTCGTGAATTGAATATTTTTAAGAACACTCATTCATGCTTTTCTTGCAGTGTACAGTCATGGCCAAAAGTTTTAAGAATGACACAAATATTAATTTTTACAAAGTCTACTGCTTCACTTTTTCTAATGGCAATTTGCATATACTCCAGAATGTTATAAAGAGTGATCAGCTTAACAGCAATTACTTGCAAAGTCAATATTTGGCTAGAAAATGAACTTTATCCCCCAAAACACATTTCAACATCATTGCAGCCCTGCCTTAAAAGGACCAGCTAACCTCTTTTCAGTGATTGCTCCATTAACACAGGTGTGGTTGTTGATGAGGACATGGCTGGAGATCAATCTGTCATGATTAAGTAAGAATGACACCACTGGACACTTTAAAAGGAGGCTGGTGCTTGGCATCATTGTTTCTCTTCTGTTAACCATGGTTATCTCTAAAGAAACACGTGCAGTCATCATTGCAATGCACAAAAATGGCCTAACAGGGAAGAGTATCGCAGCTAGAAAGATTGCACCTCAGTCAACAATCTATCGCATCATCAAGAACTTCAAGGAGAGAGGTTCCATTGTTGCCAAAAAGGCTTCAGGGCGCCCAAGAAAGACCAGCAAGCGCCAGGACCGTCTCTTAAAAGTGTTTCAGCTGCGGGATCGGGCTACCAGCAGTGCAGAGCTTGCTCAGGAATGGCAGCAGGCAGGTGTGAGTGCATCTGCACGCACTGTGAGGTGGAGACTCTTGGAGCAAGGCCTGGTCTCAAGGAGGGCAGCAAAGAAGCCACTTCTCTCCAGAAAAAACATAATGGACAGACTGATATTCTGCAAAAGGTACAGGCAGTGGACTGCTGAGGACTGGGTAAAGTTATTTTCTCTGATGAATCCCCTTTTCGATTGTTTGGGACATCAGGAACACGCCTCATTTGGAGAAGACAAGGTGAGCGCTACCACCAGTCTTGTCTCATGCCAACTGTTAAGCATCCTGAAACCATTCATGTGTGGGGTTGCTTCTCAGCCAAGGAAATCGGCTCTCTCACAGTCTTGCCTAAAAACACAGCCATGAATAAAGAATGGTATCAGAATGTCCTCCAAGAGCAACTTCTCCCAAAACTCCAAGAGCAGTTTGGCGATCAACAATGCCTTTTCCAGCATGATGGAGCACCTTGCCATAAAGCAAAGGTGATAGCTAAATGGCTCAGGGAACAAAACATAGAGATTTTGGATCCATGGCCTGGAAATTCCCCAGATCTTAATCCCATTGAGAACTTGTGGTCAATCATCAAGAGACGGGTGGACAAACAAAAACCTAAAAATTCTGACAAAATGAAAGCATTGATTGTGCAAGAATGGACTGCTATCAGTCAGGATTTGGTCCAGAAGTTGATTGAGAGCATGCCAGGGAGAATTGCAGAGGTCCTGAAGAAGAAGGGTCAACACTACAAATATTGACTTGCTGCATTAACTCATTCTAACTGTCAATATAAGCTTTTGTTACTCATATGTTTGCAATTATTATAATTCTGTCTGTGATAAAAACATCTGTCAAACACACATAAAAACCAGAGGGCAGCAGATCATGTGAAGATATAATATTTGTGTCATTCTCAAAACTTTTGGCCATGACTGTAAGTGCACCTTAATTACACTGTCTCTGTAATTTCTTAGTTGCTTACAGCAGCCAATCACAGCTCAGAAGCGCCTGCACTAAATTCAGTGCAATTTCTGGGAGAAAAAAAATTCTGCCACTAATATATAGCATGCTGGAATTTAAAATTTTTTTTTTTAAAACACTGTTCATTTACACTTTAAATTTTAACCACGTCCTAGTAGAGTTTACGATCTGTCCAGGTTATATTGCACAGTGTGCATGCGGCAAAGCAGTACTTCTGTGACAAAACAATGACTCTTTCATGGTTGAAGACTACAATTTGCTTTGAGTCATCTAATAAACATGTGAAGGCCTTTTAGTAAGCTTTAATCTAGCCTTTTGTCTCTAAATTAGTTGCTTTGAGGCTAAGTGCACACGATCAGGAATAATTGCGTTTTTTTCGCGGTTTTTCCGCGGTTTTTCCGCGGTAAAAACGCGATAAAAACGCAAGCATTAAGCATCCTATACATGTTAATTGATTCCGCATGTTTTGGCCACATGTTGCGTTTTTTTCCGCGAAAAAAACGCTTTGCGGAAAAAATAGCAACATGTTCATTAATTTTGCGGAATGTAAGCGGTTCATGTGCGGTGGTACCCAGGGTCTGGAGGAGAGGAGACTCTCCTCCAGGCCCTGGGTACCATATCCCTGGTAAAACAATAATTAAAATAAAAAATAATGATATTCTCACCTTCCGGCGGCCCCCGCAGCCTTCCCGCGGCCCCCGCAGCCTTCCCGCCTTCAGCGACGCTCCCGGCAACTTCCGGTCCCAAGAGTCCTTTGCAAGAATCACCCAGATGGCATAGCGGTCTCGCGAGATGCTACGTCATCGGTGTGATTTGCCGCAAAGCATCCTTGGGACCGGAGTTGCCGGGAGCGTCGCTGAAGGCGGGAAGGCTGCGGGGGCCGCCGGAAGGTGAGAATATCATTATTTTATTATTTTTACATTAGATCTTTTTACTATTGATGCGACATAGGCGGCATCAATAGTAAAAAGTTGGTCACACTTGTCAAACACTATGTGTGACTCGTGTGACCAACCTGTCAATCAGTTTTCCAAGCGATGCTACAGATCGCTAGGAAAACGCTAGCATTCTGCAAGCTAATTACGCTTGCAAAACGCTATTATTCTGGCGGGAATCAGCACACAAAAAACGTGTGTATTTCCTGCGGGAGAAGTGCGGGATTGCCGCGGAAATTTCCGCGGCAATTCCGCAACGTGTGAACTTAGCCTAAACCTTTTCTTTTGTGTGTGAAATATATTCCTTAAGGCCTCATTACATGCTACGATATCGTGAACGATATCGTTGCAACGTCACCGGTTTGGTGACGTTGCAGCAATGTCGAAACGGCATCGTTGCGTGTGATACGTAGTAACGCTCAACGTTAATCGTTGCAGAATGTACTGGACCATGAATCTATCGTTGGTCTCCTGCTGGGCAGCACACATCGCTCCGTGTGACAGCGCGAGACCAACGCCATACAGGAGACGCTGGTATCCAGGGTAAACAGCGGGTAACTAACCAGCATGCTCTCTGGTCCTGATCGCTGGTGAGTCTTCCCATGTGACAGCTCACCAGCTATCAGCTAACGATGTCCCAGCGATCCCATCCACGTCGGATCGTTGATGGGATCGCTGGGACATTGAAGCTGTAACGGGGCCCTTAGGTGCCATAGGCACACTGAGAAGTTTGCGAACACTGAAAATTACTGCAGATCTTGTTACACAGTATGATATAGTGCAAAGCGACAAGGAGGCATAACCTTTACAGCCAGTCAAATCTATACCAGCATCTAATTTATGCCACTTTATTAGCAAAAATTATTGTAAACTTTTTTAGCTATGGAGGCCCTGCTTCTTCAGTGAAGCACAGACCTCGTTTTATAAAAGTGATGAGGGGAAAATTTTATTTATTTTCAAGCTATAGAGCACAAAACTGACAACTTGCTTAATTAATGTGATAAATTACCCCATAGTGCAGTTAATTCTAAAAGCGTTTCCCTGTGTGGTAAAACCTTGTGCTAGACTGGCCAAGGTATACATAGAGATATATGCAGTCACGGCCAAAAGTGTTGGCACCCTTTAAATTGCTCCAGAAAATGAAGTAATCTCCCAGACAGTTATTGCAATTACACATGGTTTGTTATTGGAACAACACAAAGGGGGGGAAGTAAATTGGACATAATGTCACACACATCCCCAAAAGTTGGTACCTTTCCAAAATGATGAGTAAACGATGGCGATGAGAAGGCGTGCTAGGATAAGGTGTTATCAGAGCATGCTCATGTCCTAATCGAGTATTTTCGGCGTGCTCTACTAATAAGTTCAAGTTCCCGTTCTGCATGTCTCGCAACTATTCGACAGCCACAACACTCGTGTCCTAATCGAGTAACACCTTATCCGAGCACACTCTCTCGCCACTACTAAACTCTTATTCAAGCCTGTGGCAAGTAACAGTTATGGGCAATATGACTGTGAGCCCTCATGGGCAGGATCCTCTCTCCTTCTGCACTTGTGTGTCCTTTGTCTCTCGCATGTTTATTGTACTTGTCTATATTTCCCCTTTTCACATGTAAAGCGCCATGGAATAAATGGCGCTATATAAATATATAATAATATGATGGTCACATCTAAAACCAGATAAAAAGGGGAGACGTTGACTCAATATTTGCATTGTCTGCGTGTGCCACACTAAGCATGGAGAACAGAAAGAGTAGGAGAGAACTGTCTGAGGACTTGAAAACCAAAATTGTTAAAAAATATCAACCTTCTCAAGGTTCCAAGACCATCTCCGAGATCTTGATGTTCCTTTGTCCACGGTGTGAAAAATAATATGTTTACAACCCATAGCACTATCGCTAATCTCCCTGGACGGCAGAAAAAAATTGCTAAAAGGTTGCAATTCATGATACTTGCGTGAATAAGCAGCCCCAATTAAGTTCCAAAGAAATTCCAGCTGTCTTGCAGGCTCAGAGTGCATCATTGTCAGCACAAACTATCCATTGACATTTGAATGAAATGCTATGGCAGAAGGCCCCCCCCCCATGACAGAGAGACATAAAAAACCTAGACTGCAGTTTAACAAAATGTTCGTGAGTAAGCCAAAATCCTTCTGAGAAAGCATCTTATGGACAGATGAGACCAACATAGCTTTGTGGTACAGCACATCATTCTACTGTTTACCAAAAACTTAATGAGACCTTCAAAGAAAAGAAAACATTACCTACAGTCAAATATGATGGTGGTTCAAAGACGTTTTGAGGTTGTTTTGCTGGTCCAATTTTTATTTTTTTGGTCAAGAATTGTTTTCAAGGATTTCAGAAAACTTAGGTGTTAAAGAGGAAATCGTATGTCAGTAAATATTTGTATTAATACGAAAAAATTCAGGATCATCTCTTCTCTCAACTTTCCACTTACCTTTTCCGGCAATATTTTTTTATTCTTTTATTTTCCTAAGGAGTTTGCTGCTATATAATAACAAACAAAAGCCCACTCTCTCATCCGGTCTGTCAGGGCTCACCTGGTGAGATGAATTCACCTATAAGTTAGGGCGAGCACATGGACCGAAAGTGATGGCACAGCTGACTTTGCCAGTTGGTACGTGCGAGAGTGGGGACCAAGACTGTAGCGCAGGACACGGCAGAAGATTTACCAGGGATGTAGACAAACGCAGACACTGAAGTATAGCCAGTCCAGGAATTACTGCAGCATAATGTGAACAAGATCAGGGGGTAGTTCATTATGCTTGCAGCATACCTACGGGTAATTGGCAAATAAATTGATAGCCACTGTCAGCATTGGCGATAGAGATTATACTCTGATGTTGCAGAGCCGCATTTTAGTGTAAAGGAGTTACACTAAGGCTACTTTCACACTTGCGTTTTATCGCGCAGCGCATCTTGCGCTATCGGACGCATGCGCAATGTTCCCCTATCTTTAACATGGCGGGCGCAGGGTCTAGCGCTTGCACGCGTTCATGTGCGTTTGTCGTGCGCTGTGCATTTTCCCGGTGTGCGCCCATACGCGCTAGACGCTACATGTTGCATTTTTTTTTTCGGTCAACCGCTTTAAAAAAACGCGTGCGCACGTGTGCGCATGCTATGCACAAAAAATAACATTGCAGTCTATGGGGGCGCTGGCGTGCGCATGTCTTTGTGCTCGTCAGCGCTTTTGCACGCACTTGATTTTTCTGTAAATAATGGAGCCAGAGATGATGGATGGAGACAGAGATGATGGAGACAGAGATGATGGAGACAGACAGAGATGATGGAGACAGACAGAGATGATGGAGACAGACAGAGATGATGGAGACAGACAGAGATGATGGAGACAGACAGAGATGATGGAGACAGACAGAGATGATGGAGACAGACAGAGATGATGGAGACAGACAGAGATGATGGAGACAGACAGAGATGATGGAGACAGACAGAGATGATGGAGACAGACAGAGATGATGGAGGACAGACAGAGATGATGGAGACAGACAGAGATGATGGAGACAGACAGAGATGATGGAGACAGACAGAGATGATGGAGACAGACAGAGATGATGGAGACAGACAGAGATGACGGATGGAGACAGACAGAGATGGATGGAGACAGACAGAGATGACGGATGGAGACAGACAGAGATGACGGATGGAGACAGACAGAGATGACGGATGGAGACAGACAGAGATGACGGATGGAGACAGACAGAGATGACGGATGGAGACAGACAGAGATGACGGATGGAGACAGACAGAGATGACGGATGGAGACAGACAGAACGGTGGAGACAGAAGATGACGGATGGAGACAGACAGAGATGACGGATGGAGACAGACAGGAGATGACGGATGGAGACAGACAGAGATGACGGATGGAGACAGACAGAGATGACGGATGGAGACAGACAGAGATGACGGATGGAGACAGACAGAGATGACGGATGGAGACAGACAGAGATGACGGATGGAGACAGACAGAGATGACGGATGGAGACAGACAGAGATGACGGATGGAGACAGACAGAGATGACGGATGGAGACAGACAGAGATGACGGATGGAGACAGACAGAGATGACGGATGGAGACAGACAGAGATGACGGATGGAGACAGACAGAGATGACGGATGGAGACACATAGACAACGCATGCGCCAAAAAACCGCAAATGCATGCAAAAACGCATGAAATCGCAGACAAACGCTGCGTTTTTTTGTCGAAATGCGCATGCTGATGCGACTAAAAATCGCTGCGTTTACAAGCGTTTGCATGTTTTTTTTTAATGCGCTTCATGTGCGCTCGAAACGCAGCGCAAAAAAACGCAAATGTGAAAGTAGCCTAACAGTAGTCGGCGGAATGACAGCCTCAAAAGCACGTTGGAACTAAATACAACCTTTAATATTCAGACACTCAAGGAAGGTTCACAAGAGCATATAAAAAAATCACATCAAATTTCCGTCAGTGAAGAAAAAACATCTGCACTTTTTTTTCACGGACAGCATTCGGGCAGAAAATCCGGTCATGTGAACGAGCCCATAAAGTGTCTGAGTGGGCCTTTAAAAGGCTTTGGTTGATGTCACGCAAGTTCACCAGGCAACTTGTGAAACCCGACGTGGAGCAACATAGGGCAGCGACCTTAGGGTTAGAGCTTGGCCCTATAGTTGTGACCGTGTAATGCTGTCATCTCTGGATTCAGCACATGCTGCTCTGTTTAGCGGCCTTGAAAGTTATGATTGCATTGTGGTTTTTGTAGGACCAGTGATTGGATACAACAGTTAGGTGACTGAGGCATATTTACTCAGCTCCCATTTTCATTAATTGGAGCCATTTCAATTTATTTTATACCAGACCTTGTCCTAGAAGTAGTAAAGTTTAATACTAGACTACATCTTCAAAAAGAACCTGCTGCCTGATTCATGGGCATCGTGCATCAGGAACTGGAGGCTTGATGTCACCCAGGTATATTAGACAGTGAAACGCTTCTGCGTTTTCAAGAAAAACATACTGTAAAGGTTCTGTCACACTGAGCGAGATCGCTAACGAGATCGCTAAAGAGACACCGATTTTATGACACAGTAGCGATCTCGTTAGCGACTTAGCTGTGTGACATGTAGCAGCGATGTGGCCCCGCTGTGATGTCGCTGATCGCTCATGAACGTTCTGAGCCGTTTTTTGGTCGTTGGTGTCCCGCTGGTGAGCCTGAATCGCTGAGTGTGACACCCTTTACGAACGACTTTACCAGCATCGCAGGTGGGACTAGGTTTTCCCAACGACCGCAGAGGTCGTTATACAGATCACTGATCTCTGTTGAGATCTTTGTTTGGAAGCTAACTAGCAATCACATAGCGATCGCACCAACGATCTCGCCAGGTCATGTCGTTGTCGTGATCGCTGGTGCGATGCGAAGTGTGACAGTGCCTTAAGAGTCCCTGAGGGCAGAGCCGTACAGGAAACTAGTTGGTTCATAGTCTAATATACGTGGCTGAAATCATACAGTCAGTGCCTGATGCATGCTGCCCGTGTATCGGAGGACACTTTTCAGGTTGCCTTTAATATATACACTGAGTGCTGCCATTCTGTTACAGGGGTCTGTCAGCAATGCAATTTCTATATATTCAGTAGTTTCTAGGAGGAATAACAGGAACGTAACAATGTGTAGTTCTAGGAAAGATGCTCTAAAATTTTTAGATTCTGGGAGATAAAAATATATTCTGAACCGGATATGTCAGGGGAGGTGATGGTATTTTAATTGTGATTTAAAAAATGCATGCACAGTGATATTAATTTATATTGTAGTGGATGAAACAAGAGAGCTGTCTCAGTGGGTGTGAAACAGAACTAATATGCAACTTGCTATTGAAATCTGTAGGTATGCATGACTCCGTAAGTGGAATCCGATGTTTTGTTGTAGCGAGGAGTGGATTGAAGAGCTGTATTTGTGTTCACATATGCACTCTCGACCTCCTAGATTCACTCCTGGTTTTGGCAAAACAAATTGCACCAAAAACTGTTATGCTGGGTTAGGCCAGATTCACATTGCGTTATGGCAGTCCGTTTATGTGCTGACTTCATGCTCCAATAGTTGGGTTAGATGGATGAGATTGGGGACATCTTCAATTCCTTTACTTCGTGCATCTCTTATTGACTGTAGATTCGGAATAATCGAGAAAGTTGGGACCCTATTTATTTTTTGCATGTGTGCTCGTTTTTCAGATATAACCCCATTTTTTTTGTGTTGTGACATTATTTTTAAGTTGTTTCTATTGTGAAAACTATTTTCTACTTTTCCATCTGTTATTTTCTTTTCCTGTTAACTCTGCTATTTGCAGTTTAAGAAAGAATTGCCGCACCCACCCCCCAGAAAAGTGACTTAAAAAATATCTCAAGCAGCTTGGATTGTGGCCTCTCCACTCTTCCTCCAGACTCTGGGACCTTGAATTCCAAATGAAAAGCAAAATTTGCTTTCATTTGAAAACAACACCTTGGACCACTGAGCAACAGTCCAGTTCTTTTTCTCCTTGGTCCAGGTAAGACGCTTCTGGCATTGTCTGTTGTCATGAGTGGCTTGACACAAAGAATGTGACACTTGTAGCCCATGTCAATATGTGTGTGTGTGTGTGGTGGCTCTTGAAGCAATGACTCCAGCAGCAGTACACTCCTTGTGAATCTCCCCCAAAACTTTTGAATGGCCTTTTCTTAACAATCCTTTCAAGTCTGCGGTTATCCCGGTTGCTTGGGCACCTTTTTCTACCACGCTTATTCCTTCCACTCAATTTTCCATTAACACGCTTGGATAAAGTACTCTGTGAACAGCCAGTTTCTTTAGCAATGATCTTATGTGGCTTAGGCTGCTTTCACACATCAGTTTTTTGACGTCAGGCGCGATCCGGCGTGTTTTTAAAAAAATGGATCCGGTACCGGATGCATTTTTTTTGGCATTGACTTTCATTAGCGCCGGATCGCGCCTGATGTCATTGCGTTGCATCCTTTTTTTGCCGGATCTGGTGGAAATGTACATTCCGGCAGCCGGACAAGACGCTGACTGCAACGTCTTTTTTTTTTTCCGGAGCCGCCTGATAGTGCCTGAATCGGCGCATCAGGCGGCCGGAAATAATACAAGTCTATGGAACCGGACCAGTCTTTTGTGAAATCCGTCAAAAGACTGATCCGGAAAACCAAGGTCTCTCTCTCTCTCTCTCTTCATGCGTACCTGCATTTTCCACATACAAAATTCCTTTTTCCGGGTTGAAAAGGTCAGGTCGGATCCGGCAAGAAAACTGATCAGTTGCATCAGTTTTTTCATTTCAGCGCAGGATCCATCCTATCAGGTATACAACGGATTATGCCTGACACAAAAAAACTGATGTGTGAAAGTAGCCTTACCCTCCTTGTGGGGTGTCAATGACTGCCTTCTGGACATACAGTACAGACCAAAAGTTCGGACACACCTTCTCATTCAAAGATTTTTCTGTATTTTCATGACTATGAAAATTGTACATTCACACTGAAGGCATCAAAACTATGAATTAACACATGTGGAATTATATACTTAAAAAAGTGTGAAACAACTGAAAATGTCTTATATGCTAGGTTCTTCAAAGTAGCCACCTTTTGCTTTGATTACTGCTTTGCACACTCTTGGCAATCTCTTGATGAGCTTCAAGAGGTAGTCACCGGAAATGGTCTTCCAACACTCTTTAATTTTGCAATTTTCAAACTTAATTTTTGTACACTTAAATTAGAAAGTGTCACACAAAATTGTTATTAAATAACATTTCCCACATGTCTACTTTACATCAGCACAATTTTGGAAACATATTTTTTTTGTTTGGACGTTATAAGGGTTAAAAGTTGACCAATGATTTCTCATTTTTCCAACACAATTTACAAAACTTTTTTTTTTTTTTTTTTGGTACCACCTTACATTTGAAGTGACTTTGGGGGGGGGGTCAATATAACATAAAATACCCAAAAGTGACACCATTCTAAAAACTGCACCCCTCAAGGTTCTCAAAACCACATTCAACAAGTTTATTAACCCTTCCGGTGCTACTAACTTACACTAAAGCAATGTGGAAGGAAAAAATTAATAGACTACACAATTTGTTGTGCAATTTCTCCGGAGTACGCCAATACCCCATATGAGGGGAAAAGCCACTGTTTGGGTGCTTGACAGGTCTCAGAAGGGAGGGAGCACCATTTGACTTCTTGAACACAGAATTGGCTGGAATCAATGGTGGTGCCATGTTGTGTTTGGAGACCCCCTGATTAAACAGTGGAACCCCCCAATTCTAACTCCAACCCTAATCTCAACACACCCCTAACCCTAAGGCTGCTTTCACACATCAGTTTTTTTACGTCAGGTGCGATCCGGCGTGTTTTTTTGGCATTCACTTTCATTAGCGCCTGATGTCATTGAGTTGCATCCGTTTTTGTCTGGATCCGGCGGAAATGTACATTCCGGCGGCCGGACAAGACGCTGACTGCAAGGTTTTTTTTTTTTTTCCCCGGAGCCGCCTGATAGCAGGGTGGATAAAAATCAATGATTTTTTTAAAAAAAAATCAAAAAAATCGGATTTTTTTGATTTAAATCAGATTTTTTTGATTTAAATCGGATTTTTTTCAATAAACTGCTTTTTGAGGAAAATATTTTACCATCCAAAGGTTCTTCCATCATGAGATAAAGCTGAGTTGTTTAACTCAGTAGAATAAAGGCTGTATATGTGTAACATTCACAATGCCATGCTCTTCCAGAGGTTTCTGTAGGATTAGTGGGCAGTTTCTCTCCTATATTATCACAGATGCTCGCTTTACTTACGCAGTTCTCAAAACTGAATTTGACTCCGCAGAGGTCCCAGCCTCTTCTTCATGGCAAAAATGTTACAACATGAACAGAGTTGAGAAAAAGACCTTAATCCTATTGTTCTACAAACCTATATGAATACAGAATCAACCCCTTCAGTGCCAAGTCCAAGAAGTTAGACAATATGTTTCTGATTGTTTGGAGTGGAATAGATCTGCACAACACAAGAAGAATGTGAATCTAAGTGTGAGGAGGAGGAAGGGCAAGCAGACAAGAAAATGAAAGTGAAACTTTGAGCACAATACTGCAGCATAGCCACAGACAGACAAGTCTGGATCTGTTTGTGTGTACGATCTGAGGTTTATTACATTCTTTCCTTATAATGGCAGCAGGCCGTAAAAGAGACCCAGTTTGGGAATATTTTAATGAAGCTCCTTCGCCTATCGGTAAGGCAGGCATGCGTGCAAAATGCAAACGATGCAACAAAGAGATGCAAGGCCTGGTGGCGCGAATGAGGCAACATCATGAGAAGTGCGGTGATGAAGATGACCAAAGAAACACTTCTGAACAGGCAGGATCTTCAGGTTGGTAAACATTTTTATTGAATCCTATTTCTAAAGACTGAACTGTCATGTGTGAGAAAAATTATATTTCTTATTATTACTGCATGTTACTGTCATTTGGTACAGTTATGAAGAAAAACAAATATTCCTTTTGGGGCAGTGCTGTGTTGTGTACAATAAGCAGAAATTGTATAAACAATAAAATAACAGCATTGACTTTTTTTGTTTAGGGGAATTCATGGATTCTGGAAACTATCCACCTCCAAGATCACCATCATCCTGTTCTACAGTTTCAGAGTTATCCATCCAGGATAGTGCTTCATTAGCAGCAGCATCATCATCAGACACCCACAGCCACATATCACCATCACCCAAAAGGAAGAAAAAACCTTTACCTCCTGGAACCACCATAGATAGGTTTGTGATAAGAACTAGCAGATTAGAAAAAGAGTTGATTGAAAAAATTGCCCAGTTTATTTATGCAACGAACTCTTCTTTCCGTCTGACTGAGAACCCACATTTCATTAATATGGTTCAGTCACTGAGACCAGGATACAGTCCACCCAGCAGAGCTGATGTTGCAGGGAAACTGCTGGATCAAGTGTATGACAGAGAAATGGAGCAATGTGCAACAGCTCTGGAGGGTAAAATTGTTAACCTAAGTATTGATGGTGGAGTAATGTCCACAATGATCCTATTGTATGTGCTTGTATAACAACAGAAGAAGGTAAAGTCTTCCTTGCACAAACACCTGATATGTCAGGAAATGCACACACAGCAGAATACTTACAAGAAGTGGCAGTAAAAGCTATAACAACATGTGAACAAAAATTCAAATGTCTAGTACGCAGTTTGGTCACTGACAATGCTGCAAACGTATCCAAGATGAGAAGAAATTTAGAAGAGCAGGGAGGGAATACAAAGCTAATAACATATGGTTGCAGTGCTCATTTGCTGCACCTCTTAGCCAAAGACTTAAGTGAAAGTGTTCCAGAAATAAAGGCTAATGTTGTTGAAATTGCTAAATACTTCCGTAATAATCATTTTGCTGCAGCAGCTCTGAAAAGGATGGGTGGAACCAAGCTAACGCTCCCACAAGATGTTAGATGGAACTCTGTGGTGGACTGTTTTGAGCAGTATATCAAAAACTGGCCTATTCTGATGACACTTTGTGAAGAAAATCGAGATAAAATAGATGGCACTGTCACGGCCAAAATCCTCAACATTGGGCTTAAGAGAAATGTTGAACATATGCTGAGCTTCCTGAAACCCATCTCTCAAGCTTTAAACAAAATACAGAAAAATAGCTGTTTTATTGCGGATGCTGTTGAAATTTGGAAGGAACTGAGTGAACACTTAAAAACAGAACTACACATGGACAGAATTAAATTACAAGCAGTAAACAAACGAATGGGACAAGCATTGACTCCAGCTCATTTTTTGGCAAATATTGTCAATATCCAATATCAGGGTCAAAACCTAAGTGCTGAGGAAGAGGAGTTAGCTATGACATGGGTATCCAGCAATCATCCATCTTTAATGCCAACTATAATAAACTTCAGAGCTAAGGGGGAACCATTCAAGAAATATATGTTTGCTGAAGATATTTTAAGGAAGGTCACACCAGTAAACTGGTGGAAGTCACTTAAGCGCTTGGATTTAGAGACTGTTCAAGTAATGATTTCACTTTTAACAGCAGTAGCTTCTTCTGCAGGCGTTGAAAGAATATTCTCTTCCTTTGGACTCATTCATTCTAAATTGAGAAATCGGTTGGGACCCAATAAAGCAGGAAAGCTTGTTATTCTTTTCCAGATTATGAATAGGAACAAAGAAGAAGATGATGATGAAGATGATGACGAGTGAGCTACAGAGGACAGCAGGGACAGTAGTATTTAAGTTTTTCATGTGTCGGCTGGGCTGACAGTCTAAGTTTCTTAAAATATATATATATTTTGTTTAGCCAAATTAGTTAACAAACATGGATGTTTGTTTAAGCAAATAACTTATGCTGTAATGTTGTTATTGTTTCAGTTGAATAAATCTATTTAAATTGTTATTAAGGTCAGGATTATTTTTCTCCTTCCTAAGTACAACAGAACAGTGGTGTCCAAATATGAATGATTAACCCATTAAACTGGGGAGAAAAAAGTAATATAAAAAGTGATTCTAAAAATCTTCATCTACTTGCATGTTAAAGTAGCAAGAACTAGTTTAGGTAGAAACTTTGATTTAAATCACTGATTTAAATCAAGCCTTACTGACTAGTGATTTAAATCGTGATTTAAATCGTGATTTAAATCAGTTTGATTTAAATCAAATCCACCCTGCCTGATAGTGCCTGAAGCGGCGCATCAGGCGGCCGGAAATCATACAAGTCTATGGAACCGGACCAGTCTTTTGTGCAATCCGTCAAAAAAGACTGATCCGGATTCTGGAAATCAAGCTCTCTCTCTCTCTCTCCTCGGTCCGGACAGGTACGAAGATTTTTTTCCGGGTCAGGTCGGATCCGGCAAGAAAACTGATCCGTTGCATCAGTTTTTTTAAAATCCGCTCCGGATCCGTCCTATCAGGCATACGACGGATTATGCCTGACACAAAAAGACTGATGTGTGAAAGTAGCCTAACTGTAATCCCAGCCATAACTACAACCCTAACTTTAGCCCCCAACCCTTATCCTAATGGAAAAATGGAAATAAATATATATTTTTTATTTTACCTAACAAAGGGTGGTTTGATTTACTATTTTTTAATTTTAATCACTGTGATGGGGTCTATCACGGTGAACAAAATGAACCAATAGGAAAAATTTCCTATTGTTGCCGGGGTGCCGGCTTGCAGATCTCGGCGAGCGCACTGCGCATGCGCCCACCATTTTCTCCCAGAGGAAGATGACGGCGGCGCGGTGGACTTCAAGGGGAGTTGCAGGGACATCAGAGATACCGGGGAACGGATCGGGGGACCCTATTTCTCTCTCCTCTGATGTGCGATCACCTCAGAGAAGTGGGGAATTTGGACGTTTAAAATTTTTTAGCGGGTGCCATTATACTGTTAATAACGGCGATCGCAACACTGGGGTTGGTAAAAACTGCCTCGAATCGTGTTCTCTTGGGTCTCAGCTACCCCCTGTCAGTTAAGACCCGGTGGAAATTCAGACTCTGGGGGGCACTATACACTTATTTCTCAGAGCCGTTAAAAACCGGCGCTGAGGCGTAAGTACCCTTAATTGCCACTGTTAAATGTCGTATTGGCAGTCGTTAAGTAGTTAAGTCACCAAACCTAATTGCATTCCTTCTGTTGTTTGGTTTAGTTTGCACTAGCAAATTTAGGAAAATTTGGGGCCACATTGTAATGTCTAATTAGTATGAGCCAACAGTAGCCCATGAAAAGGAATCTTAAAGGGAACCTGACAGTAGGATTGTGCACCGTAACCTACACACACTGTCAGGTCGGCGCCATTATACTGATTACAATGATACCTTGGTTGATGAAATTCGTCTTGTGGTTGTTATTTTCAGTTTTGAGTTAATGATATGCTCATGCTTCGGGGCGGCCTGTGGGGAGGTAGGGGAAGGGGTCTTCATGTGGTGTTCTGATTAGCTATTCATAATGCTGACTGCTGACAGGTCACTAATCCCTCAGTGACCTGCCCACTAGTTTGCATAATGAATATCTGTGTATACTGAAGGGAAAAAAAAACCTGCAGATGTAATTGAGCAAGTTAAAAAAAAAAAAAAAAGTTTGAAAATGGCACCCGCAGCGCCTGTGTAGTAGCAGCCATCGGATGTCTATACACACCAATAGCTGCTATTGCTCTGGCCCCATTTTCTAACTGATTTTTTTTTTTTTTTTTTAACTTGATAGCACTTTCACTTGCATTTTTGGATTTCACCACACACTTTGCCTGTAAGTATTCCTGAGCCCATGCAGGAATTTACAGGATGGTCATGCCTGTGTTTTATGCACTTCTTCCTGAGCACCTATATATCACGAGCATTCGGTATTGACTGTTGACCTTGTCCCTTGTGCACTTGGCTTTCTTCAGAATCTCTGAATATTCCACCATCTAGATAGAGTAAATCTTTTCATGAAACGATGTATTTGCAATTTTACATTGAGGAACATTTTTCTGAAATTGTTCCGCAATGTTAGATGTAGTTTTTGAAATTTGTGAACTTCTGACCATCTTTGTTTCTGAGAGTCTCTGCCTCTCGTTATTTTTATACACTGTCATGTGTCGTACTTGAAAATTGACCCTCAAGCTGATTTCATCAGTACCACTTACTTTTTCATTGTGTTGTAAACCCAATCCCAACTTTTTTGAGGTGTGGCTGCTATCAATTTCTAAATAAGTAAATTTTTTTCAAATGAAATATTGAAATGTCGAACGTTCATCTTCTGATCTGTGCTGTATTCTGTTGTGAATAAAATGTGGTTCTGGAGATTTCCAAATCATTGCATTCTTGTTTTCTTTACCTTTTTTCACAGCGTCCCACTTTTTTTGACTTATGGTTGTACGATTTAACACAGATTTGTGGGAGTAATTTTATTTAATTGTTCTTAGTTTAATTTCTTTAACCCATTTACAAACTATTAGAAATTATATAAAATAAAAAAAGTTACTTGCCTGCTAAATCTTCCACTTCTGCAGCTTTATTACCTTGGTGGTTCCCATCAATTTTTGTTTATATTTTTGGAACAACGAACTGTCGTATATTGGCTACAGTGGTCACGTTAATCACAGGCCTCATCGGCCTACTGGCACATAACTACTCTAAAAAAAAATTATGTAAGCATTGGTGCTGGGGATTTTTTTGGTAACATTTTCTGCAGCTAGTTTAATACCTTTATCCTTCTGACAACCCCTTTATTAACTACAATTCTATTCTGCTGTAAGTGCGTCTGTATGACCTCCTCCTCTTTAGTATGAATGTTAATATACACGTAAGTCACTGTAATTTTCTCTAAAATACCCAATCTGGCATAATTTACTTTCTAGACATTACCATACCCCTTTATTGCTGCTGTTGTGTTGTATACGGGAAGCAGATTATAAGCTTTGGATGGGGTGTTTGGGTTTCAGCTTCTTACTTTCTGATTTATGATATGTCAATGATGCTGATTGTTTTATACCACACAATTCATATATGTTCCCCATGTGTTCAAATTTCTGTTAGGACAGGACGAGCATGAGGCTTGTATAGTGGCATCCACCCCACAGTGGTCTGTCCGGGGGTCATTTCAATGAATCTTAGTACTATATTTAAAGAGGTTGCCCCTTTCAACTAACTCTTGTACTATCAGCTGTGTTATGGTTAAGAAAAAAAACCTTAAAGGGTATGCCACACTAAGCGAGATCGCTAACGAGATCGCTACTGCGTCACCATTTATGACGCAGTAGCGATCTCGTTAGCGACTCAGCTGTGTGTGACATGTAGCAGCGATGTGGCCCCTGGTGAGATGTCGCTGATCGCTTATGAACGTTCTGAGCCGTTTTTTGGTCGTTGATGTCCCGCTGGTGAGCCTGAATCGCTGAGTGTGACACCCTTTATGAACGACTTCACCAGCGTCGCAGGTGGGACTAGGTTTTCCCAACGACCGCAGAGGTCGTTATACAGATCGCTGATGAGTTGTGTTTGGAATCTAACTAGCGATCGCACTAGCGATCTCGCCAGGTCGTGTCGTTGTCGTGATCGCTGGTGCGATCGCGAAGTGTGACAGTGCCTTAAGATTTACTTACCACCTCTGCATGAGCGCCTGATCTGGGTGATTGGCTGCAGCCTTTTCTGTGATGTCCCCACTGCAGTCCTGTATGTGACAGTGGTAGCAGGGGTTGGTGGTTATCTTCTTCTAGGTTACATAATGTGAATAACAGGGATTCCCTCGCACCAATTTTAGTAGCTTTAGGCTGTTTACACGGCGTATTCCTTCAGGATTTGCGGCGGATTGGACGCTGGGTACAGCCGCAGCGGCCAGATGTTATTGCATAGTGGAGAGGATTTTATGAAATTCCGTCTCCACTATACATACAAACACGCAGGTGGCAGACCTGCGTATACGCACATGCGGCGCGTCTTTCTAGACCACAGCATGTCTATTTATCTTGCAGAGAAGCTGTCTCCACAAGATAAATAACAGTCATATGGATAGGATGCGGTGATTCTGCATGTGTTCAATGAACACATGCGGAATCACCGCACATACAAGAGGGGGCAGCGCTTTGGACAGAGCGGGCATGTGCTGCGTCCAAAGCGCTGCCAATACTGACCGTGGAAACACCCTTATGGTTCACAATCTTAGAGCCTTCTTTAAAAGGGGAATTCTCAAGTTTGAAAGTTCCCTTCTCCATGGGAGAGGGGTTGACTTCCCGATTGCTGTGGGTGCAACCGCTGAGATTGCCACTGGTCTTGAGACCTGGGAACCTGAATGGTCCTGTGTGAATGGAGCGGTGGTCCATCATACACAATATCGCTCTTCATTCTTATGAGAGGGCTGAAGACTAGCCAGCTGCAGTGCTCGGCTAACTCTGGTGGTCCCATGAAGAATGGATTGAGCAACAGTTGAATGAGCGACTGCTCTATACACACGGGGCTCTTTAAGACCTGATTCTCAGGATTGGTGGGGTCTCAGCGGTCAGATCCTGAGCGATTGGTAAGTTATCACTAATTCTTTGAGATATGGGATAACTTTCAAACTTGAGACTATCCCTTTATCTATTGGATTTTTTTTCTCATATCCCTCAAAATTCAGGTCTGGCTTGTTCACCTCCTATATCCAGTGCCCCTGAGGTCAGGGTATTCTAGTCTGTAGTATTGTAATGCATTGAAAATGTGATTGTTCAAAGCAGCTTTTAAAGTGTGCGTCACTGAAAATCACTTTGCAGGTAATGGTCCTGTGGCCTTAGTGCTGCACTGACTACACATCACGCTGTGCATTATTCTGACCATCAAAGAACAGCAGAGAACTAAAGAACCGATGCAAGTGGGAATAATAGATCCCATCTTTTTGAAGCTCTGGTGCGGACCTTTGTGTCTCCATAGTTACAGGCAACAAAGCCAATGTGTATTCTGATCCTCTAGATCAGGGATCCCCAACCTGTGGCTCGCAGCGACCTGCCAGCTCGGTGCGTTAGCAACTATGAAAAGGTGTTCAGATGGTGACTTGTGAGCAGCCATGCACAGAAGAGCAGATCTGGATGCATGCAGGTGGAGCTTAGGAGGATACTGCCAGTTAGACGGGTGCGATCCTGTAGAGTATGTGTTTGACGCATAGGGGTAAAGTGTGAATTCCTGGATGTAAGTATGCTGCCTATAAGGGAAGCTTTCATTGTGATTACTGTGGAGAAGCTTTGGCTGTCATTATATCGGGACTGTGGGGCTCTTGGTGTCACTATGGCTTAGGTAGGAGTGGTTCCACTAAATGTGGCTCTCCAGGGAAGAAAAGTTTGTGAGGACTGCTTTAGATCATAACTTAACCCTAGTGAGCAGCTGTCAGAGCTGCCGATTGGCACACTTTTTCATAATATCGATGCTGCAAAGCAAAAGTACTATTACACATCACCCACTGAAAACCTACCTTTTTTATTTTATTGCCTAATTGCACTATTGACAATGCAGGGGGATTCCTATAAGGAAACTATTACATTTATGTCCCTTTACTACACCTTTAAGTATATCAGTTTGTGATTATTTATGTTATGTGGCTGGGGACTGTCACTTCTTGTTGAGTGGGTGTCTGCCTTCTGTATGAATGAGGTTAGAGCAAAGTACCGGTATGTGACTACCGGTAGTAGGAAGTTTGGGAGGCTGCCACGAAACAGAGTTCACACACATTGTGCTTGGTACCTGTGCATGTGAGAAATACAAGCAAAAGACCAGATTAAAGTAAATATGCTGCGTGGCTCTAACCAACTAAAGTGCTTCCAAGCAACCAAAAAATAGAATTTGGCTCCAAAATACTTATTCTTGCTGTCCACAGGGCCCCAAGTGTTTATTTTTTTAATTATTGGAAGCCTGTGCATCACATACTCAACATATTTCTGACCCCATCTGTGTGATTATTGCATTTGAAGAAACAAATCTGAAAAAATAAATGTTGAATATGGATGTTGGAGATGACACTGATACGGTAATAAAATCATTTTTATTTGTGCAAATACATTGACTCTGTTATTTGGAAGTAGTGAACTGGGGTCAGCATGAAAGGGTCAGGGAGGTGACTATTTTCTATCTCTATCCCAAATAAACAGACTTTATAGCTTGGAAAAACAATGTACCTAAACATTGAATTTATACAGCTTTTTAGTTACGGCTTCATATCTATAAAATTTATGGGCCCAATTCATTATCACATCTGCTGCGGTTTTTGGTGTGTTTTGTTTGTCATTTGCATTTTAATTATAGCTTGAAATTGTGACTTTTTTTAAAATTCAGTTTTAAAAACCAGTCATCGACGTAGTGGTACACCAGCATCTCATGTCTGAGTGACTTCTGTCACGGCTCTTATACACAATTGTCACCAATATTTTCTGCAGTTTTGTAAGTCACTTGACATTAGAGGGGGTGTATGGAAACACCACATAGTTGCTAATGTTTGTGTGATATCAGAGGTTCGAGGCACCCAGCCTTTGATCTGTAGAATTCTAACTCAAAAGAAAGAAACACTTACTACCAAATCTACAGCATAATGTCCTTATGTGAATAAAGGATTCAGGTTTGTCCCCACAAGGGTATATACAGCAGGTTTTCCATTATGAAATTGCTTGTTGCAAATCTGTTGCGTTTTACAACAGGTGCATTGTGGATGAGCTTTCCTGAAATCTCGCTCAGTCTGCAGTAATCTCTTCAGCGTAAAACCAATGGTGTTGATCTGTAACTTGTAGCATGTCAGTTTATGCTGTAGATATCAATGCAGGTTTTCCATTTTGCAATGCTTAGAGTGAAAAGGTCTGCATCTCCTTCTTTTTCTTGTTTTATATCCTATATTGTAAATGATCTCAATCTGTAAATCTTCTTTTCCTAGGCTGCAGGATTTGGATTTGGGATCGCAATATCTGGAGGCAGAGATAACCCCCATTTTCAGAGTGGCGAAACATCTATTGTCATCTCTGATGTTCTGAAAGGAGGGCCTGCAGAAGGCTTACTGCAGTAAGTGTCTCTTCTAATATTATAGTAGATCATCCATAGGTTGGCTAGATTATTTACTGAAAAGGTTCCATTACTTTCTCTATACACATTCACTCCCCGATTAGCATAATGAATTGCCAGCAGGTCACAAACACCCCCCCCCCCCCCAATTGTATGCACTTCACTACATGCGTTTCTTACATACAAGTCTTGATGAATATCCCTTCTCTCTTCTGTGTAGGCTGCAGTTTCTCCCAGTAGTGTTTCTTCCTATTCGTCAATCCTTTATTTGACAAGCAGAGAGCAGAGTTGATAAATGGTCTGTGTTGCCAACTGTAAAGAGGTCTTTTCTGTAATGAAATGGCCCTGCATAATTGAGTTTTGTAATGAAATAGTCATTGATCTGTTAATGTGCTGTATGTATTTTGAAACACATCCCAGCATTGCTCTCATGAACCTCTGCTGCTCAACTTTTATATTGAGTATTAAAGTTCAGCCTTTATTGTATTTACCTCTTCACAACCAGGCTATTTTTTTTTTTATCCGTGTTTGCGCTATTATTTTTATTTTTTTCTTCCCTTTCTACCAAGACCCAGTCAGTGGTGTGACTTTTGGGTTTTGTTTTACTGAACTCCTGATTCTTACACTATGGCTGGTCCGAACAACGAATGCAATTATTACCATCCACCTTTCGTGTCTCCCCTTCTTCCTCATAGATTGTAAGCTTGCGAGCAGGGCCCTCATTCCTCTTGGTATCTACTTTGATCTGTTTATTGTTATGCTGTAATGTCTATTGTCTGTATAAGTCCCCTCTATAATGTAAAGTGCTACGGAATATGTTGGCGCTATAGAAATAAAATTATTATTACTGTATTTATTAGTTAAAAATGGGTTATGAAAATTCTCCATGGTTACAGCATTGCCAAATTTGTATAGTTAATTTAGTAGTGAAAATTATTCAGAAATTTTTATTAGGAAAAAAATGTTCAATTGTGTCGCTACTTTGCAAGACCCATAATGTTTTCTTTCTTCAGTCGATTAAGCTGTACGAGAGTCTTGCATGGCATGCTGTTTTAATAAATACCATTTTGGAGTAGTTGCAACTTTTTGATG
This sequence comes from Oophaga sylvatica, assembly GCA_033576555.1. Lineage (NCBI taxonomy): Eukaryota > Metazoa > Chordata > Amphibia > Anura > Dendrobatidae > Oophaga > Oophaga sylvatica. Next base: position 378,708,682 of record JARQOD010000004.1, on the reverse strand, counting down.
GGTTATTGCATTTTTTTGTGGCATTGCGGTGACCATTAAAAAGAAAAATGCAATTTTGACATTTCGTTATTTTTTTCCCTCTTAAAATTGTTTATCAATTGGGTTAAAATGTTTATTTCGAACAGACTTTTATGCACAATCTTGATACTACTTTATTATTTTGTCTGTTTTTTAATGGGGGAAAAAGAATTGTGATTTGCACTTTGACCCCTGGGTGACATGGCAGACCATCTGGTACCATGCGGGGGTCAATGGTGCGTGGAAGGGTGCGACCCCTATCTGCACACTTTAACCCCTTCATGACCTTGCCATTTTTTGCAATTCTGACCAGTGTCCCTTTATGAGGTAATAACTCAGGAACGCTTCAACGGATCCTAGCGATTCTAAGATTGTTTTTTCGTGACATATTGGGCTTCATGTTAGTGTTAAATTTAGGTCGATAATTTTTGCATTTACTTGTGAAAAAAATGGAAATTTGGCGAAAATTTTGAAAATTTCGCAATTTTCAAATTTTGAATTTTTATTTTGTTAAACCAGAGAGTTATGTGACACAAAATAGTTAATAAATAACATTTCCCACTTGTCTTTTTTGCATCAGCACAATTTTGGAAGCAAAAATTTTTTTTTTAGGAAGTTATAAGGGTAAAAGTTGACCAGCGATTTCTCATTTTTACAGCAAAATTTACAAAACCATTTTTTTAGGGACCACCTCACATTTGAAGACACTTTGAGGGGTCTATATGGTAGAAAATACTCAAAAGTTACACCATTATAAAAACTACACCCCTCAAGCTACTCAAAACTACATTCAAGAAGATTATTAACCCTTCAGGTGCTTCACAGGAACTAAAGCAACGTGGAAGGAAAAAATGGACATTTTAATTTTTCCAACAAAAATTTTATTTTAGCATCAATTTTTTCATTTTTGCATGGGCAACAGGATAAAATAGATCCTAAAATTTGTTGGGCAATTTCTCCTGAGTACACAGATACCTTATATGTGGTCATAAACCACTGTTTGGGCGCACGGCAGGGCTCAGAAGGGAAGGAGCGCCATATGACTTTTTGAATGGAAAATTAGCTCCAATCATTAGCGGACACCATGACGCGGTTGGAGAGCCCCTGTGTGCCTAAACAATGAAAAAACCTCACATGTGACACCATTTTGGAAACTAGACCTCTTATGGAACTTATCTAGATGTGTTGTGAGCACTCTGAACCCCCAAGTGCTTCACAGAAGTTTATAACGCAGATCAGTGAAAATAAAAAAATCATTTTTTTCCTCAAAAATGATTTTTTAGCCCGCTATTTTTTATTTTAACAAGGGTAACAGGAGAAATTGGACCACAAAAGTTGTTGTGAAATTTGTCCTGAGTACACCAATACCCCATATGTGGGGGGGTACCACTGTTTTGGCGCATGGGAGAGCTCAGAAGGGAAGGAGCGCCATTTTAGAATGCAGACTTGATGGAATGTTCTGCGGGCGTCATGTTGCGTTTGCAGAGCCCCTGATGTGCCTAAACAGTAGAAACCCCCCACAAGTGACCCCATTTTGGAAACTAGACCCCCCAAGGATCTTATCTAGATGTGTAGTGAGCACTTTGAACCCCCAAATGCTTCACAGAAGTTTATAAACGCAGAGCAGTGAAAATAAATCATTTTTGTTTCTCAAAAATGATTTTTTAGCCTATTTTTTTATTTTCCCAAGGGTAACGGATAAATTGGACACCAAAAGTTGTTGTCCAGTTTTTCCTGAGTACGCTGGTGTCCCATATGAGGGGGGAACCACTGTTTGGGTGCACAGCAGGGCTCAGAAGGGAAAGAGCGCCATTTGACTTTAATGGAAAATTAGCTCCAATCGTTAGCAGACACCATGTCGTGTTTGGAGAGCCCTTGTGTGCCTAAACTTTGGAGCTCCCCCACAAATGACCCCATTTTGGAAACAAGACCCCTAAGGAACTTATTTAGATGCACAGTGAGCACTTTGAACCCCCAGGTGCTATACAGAAGTTTATAACGCACAGCCCTGAAAATAAAAAATCATTTTTTTTCTCAAAAAATCATTTTTTTAGCCCCCAATTTTTTATCTTCACAATGGTTACAGGAGAAATTGAACCCCAAAAGTTGTTGTACAGTTTGTCCTGAGTACGCTGGTACCCCATATGTGGGGGGTAACCACTGTTTGGGCACACGTCAGTGCTCGGAAGGGATGTAGTGACGCTTTGAAATGCCGACTTGATGGAATGGTCTGCGGGCATCTTGTTACGTTTGCAGAGCCCCTGATGTACCCAAACAGTAGAAACCAACCACAAGTGACCCTATTTTGTAAACTAGACCCCCTAAGGAACTTATCCAGATGTGTGGTGAGCACCTTGGACCCCCACGTGCTTCACAGAAGTTTATAATGCAGAGCTGTAAAAACAAAAAATCATTTTCAGCTGCAGAATGGAAGGGAGGGAGACACAGGAATTCATTACTGATGGGTAGGCGGAGCCCCAGACCAGGATGTCACCTCAGATCAAAAGCGTGCTGACTGGCTGGCCCCTCCAGCTCGGGCTCCTCCTACTCAGCTCCAGTCTAAGATTTGAGGTCCCAGAGGATGGTCGCTGCTAATGCAGCTCCTCAGAAGATTTTATTATTTTATATTCGGACAGGAGACTTGGATCACCAGTTGGTCTAGAGGTCTCAGGGGTGCCAGCGCTGCTGTACCCCAACCTCTCCCTTGGCGGATCTGTATTTACTCAATAGTCCCTGCAGAATCCTTGCCGGCCCTGGGGGATGAGGAGAGCTTCCCTGGCGGGACGCAAACCACACGTGCGGTCACTGCGTTCCTCGCCCTGGGGGGAAGCATGGGCACAGCGCCAGAAACCCCTGAGGGTCCCTGTGGCGCTTTGGCTGGTGAGTACTCCACACAAAATTTTATTATTAATGTGTGAGTGCTTTAGCGTCTGATGGCAGCGCTATTACATGTATATCAGTATGCTTCAGCGCTGCGGTGACAGCGCTATTACATGTTTATCAGTGTATTTCACCAGCCTCTCCCTTGGCGGATCTGTAACTACATAATGGTCCCTGCAGAATCTTGCCGGCCCTGGGGGATGAGGAGAGTTTCCCTGGCGGGGGCGCAAACCACACACTGGGGTCACTGCGCTTCCCGCCCTGGGGGGAAGCATGGGCATAGCGCCAGAAACTCCTGGGGGTCCCTGTGGCGTTTCGGCTGGTGAGTACTCCACATTTTGGTAAAATGTGTGTGAGTGTTTTAGCGACTGCTGCGGCAGCCGCTGTACATATATATGCCGGTGACTAGTTTTTCTATGTCCGCAGGAGGATGCCTGCAGGACGAGGGAAAGGAGGGGAGTACGCGCTCTTTTTATTTTTTGAATTTCGCGCCGCTTCTGAGCGCGCGCTTTACTGCAGCCTCCATTTCCGGCTCCTCTACATGGAGCACACGGAGCAGAGCGCGGCGGCCGTTGCTGATAAAGCGCTGCAGGTTGAAAGCTCCCCGGATCGTTCTCCTCCCCTCCCGGCAAGAATACGTGACCAGCTTGGTGAGTCGCTTCTAGCCCGCCGGGCAGAAGCTTAACCCCTTCACCTCCACAGCGCGGGCGCCGTCTGGGGCACTTCTGAGTGACAGATTGAGCTGTCCTGCGGCTGTTCTCGCATAAGGGGCTCGCACACTCTTTTAATATTAATAAAGAGGCTGTGGGGAGTCTGCGACATTAATGCTGCCACTATACGTTTCCGCTGACGATCCTGATGGCGTCGCATAATATTGCGATCGTTTGTGTGTCATTTTTAGTGTCGCTGGTGACTGCCAATCTGGGCAATCGCATAGGCGATTAGCGATCTCCTTGACAACTTTGGCGGTCATTGCGTTATAAAAAACAGCGCAATTTTTTAGCGATCTTGTGGAACGTTTTCTGTTTAGTGTGGCATGGCTGTCCTGCAGCTGCGACCTTATAAGAGGCGCCTGAGATTCGCACACCCTTTTTCATTATCAAGGTTGTGGGGAGTCAGCTACTTTAACCCCTTCTTAGGAGGTTAACTCTTAATGGGAGACAGCTGGGGTAGCTCTCGCTTTAGAGCTTTAACCCTTCAGCGTTTGTTTTTTATTTAAGTACTGCTCTGGTTACTGACAGGTTTATCCTGCCATATACTATGCAAGGGCATGTCAGAGACCCTCTCCCAGATCCGCTACGGATCAGCCTCGCGTATCTGACACGCAGACCTCGACTCATACACGGTCAGAGGTTCCAATGGTGTCAAAATGGAGGCCTTCACTGATTTCTATTGATGACCTTTTAGGTTATGGAGTGTCAACTAGATCCTCTCAAGGGAGCGACACAAATCGGTGTTTTCCTTCTCGCTTAGCGAAGAAGTCCGATTCGGTCAAGGAGGATCGGCAGGGACACCCTGCCTCTCTCAGGGGCCGTACTAAAATTTCTGTGGAAGCCATGTGGACGTTACAGTTACCGGAGGAGGTAACTAGTCGTCCTGGTAAGTCGGCCCGGATGTTGCAAGGGTCGCATGGGTCGCGATGACCTTACAAACTGTATCCGTTTTTTCTACGGAGTTATTTGTTAATTGGACCCCTTCTCCTGAAGTGAATGTCCCTTTATTCCAGCTTAGCAAATCTTCCTGGTAAAAGGGAAGACGAGTCTGCAGGACACGCTGGACAGAAGAACGGAGATGGCAACAATTTCCATCTGTGTAGCCGTGGATCATAGATTCGGTATTAAGGATCTAGGTGTACTTGTTAAGTTCCCCTGAGCCGGTTGGACCGTCTAAGGACGGCGTGGCAAGTTTCCCTCTATCAAGGTAGATGGGCTTTTCTAGTTGAAGGATAATGCGTCACTGCTATCCAGGGAGCAATCCTCGGCAGTTACAGTCAGAAGAGCACTGTGACTTGGATGGAACTCAGTTTTCCAACAGGGTTTGCTATCTTTAGCTTAGAAAGTGGTCAGCTATTTGACTGACCTCACGGAGCTGATGCCAAGGCAAAGGCAAAAGAAGCAGCTTTACCGCAGCGCAGAGCTGTGACTTCTGCGTCTGGCAGGACTAGTGCCGATAGTTATCGGCAGTCCTTTTCGGTTCAAGGGATGATCTGACCAACCCTCTGGGGGTTTGTGTCATCTCTCTCTTTTTAAAAAAAAAAAAAAAAAAAGGGGGAATTCTCAGAAATTCCGCATACCCTGGAAACAGAACTTCTGTTAAGGCAGAAGCTGACAAAAAAAAAAAAAAAAAAAATTCGCTAAGGCAGACTGACTTCTGACATTCCGTCAGAGCCGAGCATGAAGTCGCTTTGCTCAGTTATGGCAGCCCTGTCGCAGAACGATCAATCGACATTCGCGACGCTTTTTGGCATGTTCCCATCGGAAGACCTCACCCAGGTTGTGGCTCGACCATTCAGCTTGGCCTTAACGCCCAGAATTTTTACAACGATTCTGACGCCAAAATCTCATGGCAATCCTTCAAAGACGGGGACTTACGATTCGTCCCTATTTGGGCGGCCTTTTCGGTTGTGGCTTCAAAGGAGTAGTCGTCTCTGGAATTGTCGTAGGCAATCCTGTTTTTGAGGATGCATTTCGACACGGTACGGGCGGTGTTGTCCCTACCTCCAGACAAGCAGGCATGTCTGCTCCAGCATGTACAGACTATGAAGTCTGCGACAGCAGTGTCCCTTCAGAAGGTATGCGCCTTCTGGGTCTGACGGCGGCGTCCATGAGGTTTTTTTTCCGTTTGTCCAATTTCATTCCAGAGCTCTCCATAGGCTCATTCTGAGTCGTTGGGATCAATCGCAAGGTTCGCTGGATTGCAGCGTCACCATTTCTCGCGCGGTGCGGGATTCTCTAGAATGGTGGTTACGTCCAGGGGCATTCTCCCTGGGGAAGTCTTTCTTCCCTCCGAAGTGGTCAGTCATAACCACCGATGCCAGCCTGACGGGCTGGGGGGGTGTTTGGAACAATCTCTGGATTCAGGGGGTATGGTCATCGGAAGAGTCTGTTCTTCCGATCAACATCCTGGAATTGAGGGCGATTTTCCTTTGCCTCCAACATTGGACGGTCCCTTTGAGCGGTCTGCCAGTCCGAGTGCAGACAGACAATGCGACGGCTGTCGCGTATATCAATCACCAAGGTGGGACAAGGAGTTCCAGTCTCATGGTAGAGGTGTCCCGAATTCTGATTTGGGCAGAGGCCAGTGTACCAGCCATTTCGGCGATTCACATTTCAGGGGTTCCGAATATTACAGCGGACTCTCTCAGTCGCAGAAGGATGGATCCCGGGGAATGGAGCCTCCACCCGGAAGTTTTTGCACTACTGTGCTCTCGCTGGGGAACCCCCCAAGTGGATTTGATGGCATCCAGGTCCAATGCCAAGTTACCGACGTTCATGTCCAGGTACAAGGACCCGAAGGCTGTGGCGGTGGATGCTCTAGTGGCTCAGTGGGATCAGTTTGAGCTGATCTATGTATTCCCGCCGATATCCTTACTTCCTCTAGTACTGCGTCGGATCAGACTAGAGAGAATTCCAGCTATTTTGATAGCTCCAGACTGGCCAAGAAGGGTGTGGTTCTCGACAATAATGTCGCTGTTGGCGGCACCTCCTTTTTCACTCCCTCTTCAACCGGACTTGTTGACTCAGGGGCCCGTTTGTCATCCGGACTTGATGTCCCTGCGTTTGACGGCGTGGCTCTTGACACCGAAATCTTGACCCGTAGAGGTTTCTCAGCCGAGGTCATTGCTACCCTTCGTGCTGCAAGAAGTCCGGCTACTACTAGGATTTACCACAAAATTTGGGAAACCTTCTTTTTGTGGTGTTTGGGGTCCTCTCGGAACCCGAGAAAATTTTCCATTTCCAACCTGTTGGCTTTTCTGCAGCATGGGCTAGACAAGGGTTTGGCAGTCAGCACCCTGAAAGGTCAGATTTCTGCTCTGTCCTTATTGTTCCGGAGAACCATTGCTTCGAATAGAGACGTGCTCTCCTTTTTTCCGAGGTATATCTCGTAAGTTTCCGCCGCGGAAGGCACCCGTGTCTTCTTGGCGGCTCAACCTTGTTTTGGAGGCTCTTCAGCATAAACCTTTTGAGCCTATGGTTTCTGCTAGCCTTTCTTTACTTTCTTGGAAGGTGGCTTTCCTTGTTGCAGTCACTTCCTTGAGGAGAGTTTCTGAATTGGCAGTTCTTTCTTGTTCGCCTCCTTTTCTGGAGTTTTTTCCGGATCGTGTAGTGCTTTGCACTCGGGGTGATTTTTTACCTAAAGTGGTGTCACAATTTCATGTCAACCAGGATATTGTGTTGCCTTCATTCTGCCCGGATCCGAAGTATGTGAAAGAGCGAGCTTTACACACATTGGATTTAGTGCAGGCCTTGAAGTTTTATCTATCTATTACTCAAGGTTTTCGTAAGACGGACTCCCTATTTGTGGTTCCAGTCGGTCGTCGGCGTGGTCAACGAGCTTCCAAGGATTCTATAGCTCGTTGGATCCGGTCAGCTATATTGGAAGCTTACCGTCTTCAGGGTGAATCTTGCCCGATTAAGATTCAAGCCATTCCACGAGGGCTGTGGCTTCATCGTGGGCTTTTCACCAAGGTGCTTCGGCAGTGCAGCTCTGCCGGGCGGCAACTTGGCGCTCTGTCCACACGTTTACGAAGTTTTATAAAGTGGACGTCAGTGCTTCCGCTGATGCAGCCCTCGGACGTAGGGTCCTGCAGGCAGCTGTAGTTTAAAGTTCTGGATGAACTTGTGTTTAGCGCTGGTTGCGCTTTGTTGTTAAGGTTGTTGGGTTTCTGCCTCTTGTTGGTTTTTTCCCACCCTTATTTTTGAACTGCTTTGGGACGTCCCATCAGTAATGAATTCCTGTGTCTCCCTCCCTTCCATTCTGCAGCTGAAACACGGATTTTGGTAAGAACTTACCGGTAAAATCCTTTTCAGCGAAGGAAGGGAGGGAGACACAGCACCCTCCAAGGCAGAAGTGTGTTGATGTTTTCAGATGCAGCGCGACCCTTGTCTGATTGCGATATCTGGACTGAGGTCAGCGCGCTAAGGCTCTGTTCCAGCATCGCCAGCTCATCGCAGTAGTCAGGTTCAGTGAATAGTACCTGGAACTCTGTGGTTTTTGGCTTACTTTGCATGCATAACCTGTATCCTTGTGTTTTTGCTCTGAAGTTTCTTCAGAAGGGGTTATGTTGCTCCGCTGGTGATCTTGGTTCTTCCCTAAAGCTTTGGTACGACTGGAGCTGAGTAGGAGGAGCCCGAGCTGGAGGGGCCAGCCAGTCAGCACGCTTTTGATCTGAGGTGACATCCTGGTCTGGGGCTCCGCCTACCCATCAGTAATGAATTCCTGTGTCTCCCTCCCTTCCTTCGCTGAAAAGGATTTTACCGGTAAGTTCTTACCAAAATCCGTGTTTTTTCCTCAAAAACTGATTTTTTTTAACCCACATTTTTTTATTTTCACAACGGTAACAGGAGAAATTGGACCCCAAAAGTTGTTGTACAGTTTGTCCTGAGTACACTGGTACCCCATATGTGGGAGAAAACTACTGTATGGGCACACGTCGGGGCTCGGAAGGGAAGTAGTGACGTTTTGAAATGCCGACTTGATGGAATGGTCTGCGGGTGTCATGTTACGTTTGCAGAGCCCATGATGTGCCTAAACAGTAGAAACCCCCCCAAGTGACCACATTTTGGAAACTAGATCCCCCAAGGAACTCCTCTAGATGTGTGGTGAGCACTTTGAATCTCCAAGTTCTTCACAGAAGTTTATAACGCAGAGCTGTGAAAATAAAAAAATCATTTTTTTCCACAAAAATAATTTTTTTTAGTCCCCAATTTTTTTTCCCAAGAGTAACAGGAGAAATTAGACCCCCAAAGTTGTTGTGCAATTTTTACTGAGTACGCTGATACCTGGGGGTAAACCACTGTTTGGGCACACGTCGGGGCTCGGAATAAAGGGAGCACTGTTTCACTTTTAACAGCCAATCAGAGCGATCGTAGCCACGTAGGGGTTAAGCCAACCCCCCCTGTGGTGAAGCACAAAGGGTCTTGTGCCTGTGTGTTGGGTGACCTTTCAGTGACCCCGGTCACCCGACCCGTAGGAACGCGATCCTTTCATGACACATACGCTGTGTCACAGGTCATGAAGGGGTTAAGTACCGTTGTCAGAAATTGACTTCAGCATTTATATGGTTAGCAGCAGTAGGCAGAGCTGCTGTTTAGAGGCTGATCTGTTTCTGAGCTTACATCAAAGATGGGAACCCGATATAGTAACATAGTTATTAAAGTTGAAGGAAGACTTTAAGTCCATCTAGTTCAACCCATATCTTATCCTAACCTGCCCTAACATGTCGATCCAGAGGAAGGCAAAAAAAAAACCATGTGGCAAACAGTAAGCTTCACATTGGGGGAAAAAATTCCCTCCCGACTCCACATACGCAATCAGACTAGCTCCCTGGATCAACGCAACATCTAGGAAACTAGTGAATATAGCCTGTAATATTATACTTTTCAAGAAAGGCATCCAGTCCCTTCTTAAATTTTAGCAGAGAATCACTCATTTCAACCATACCTCCCAACTTTTGAAGATGGGAAAGAGGGACAAAGGTTGCGGCGTGCAAAGCGCGCCGCGTCAAATTGTAGGCCACACCCCCGACCACACCCATTTCCCAACTAGTCACACCCATGTCTACGCCCCAACCACACCCATTTAGCACTGGTGATCACACTGACTGGTACTGACGGCACAGTGACTGGTACTGTGGGCACACTGGTACTGAGTAAAAGAAAGAACAGTGAGAGAAAAAAGAAAACAGAAAGGAGAGAGAGAAAGAAAGGGAAAGCAAGAATAGAGAGAAAGTAGAGAGAGAAAGAAATAAACAAAGAAAGGGGAAAGAACAGAGATGGAGAAAGAAAGAGGGGAGCGAAAGAACAGAGAGAGAAAGAAAGAAAGACGGGAAAGAAAAAAAGAAAGAGGTGAAAGAAAGAACAGAGAGAAAGAAAGAACAAAGAAAGAAAGAGGAAAGACAGAACAGAGAGAAAGAAAGAACAGAGGGAGAGAGAAAGAGGGGAAAGAAAGAACAGAGAGAAAAAGAAAGGAAGAATAGAGAGAGAAAGAAAGAGGGGAAAGAAACAGAGAAAAAGAAAGAACAGAGAAAGAAAGAAGGGAAAGAACAGAGAATAAGAAAGAGGAGAAAGAAAGAACAGAGGGAGAGAGAAAGAGGGGAAGGAAAGAACAGAGAAAGCAAGACAGGGTGGGAAAAAAAGAACAGAGAATAGAGAGAGAACGAGGGGAAAGAAAGAGGGAAAGAAAGAACAGAGAGAACGAAAACAGAGAAAAAAGAACAGAGAAAGAAAGGGGAAAGAACAGAGAGAGAAAAAAAGAGGGGAAAGAACAGAGAGATAGAGAAAAAGAAACAGAGAGAAAGAAAGAGGGGACAGAAAAAAAGAAAGAAACAACAGAGGGAGAGAGAGAAAGAAGGGAAAGAAAGAACAAAGAGAGAAAGAATAGAGAGAAAGAAAGATGGGAAAGAAAGAACAGAGAGCCGAAGAAAGAGAAAGAAAGAGGGGAGAGAAAGAAAGAACAGAGAGAGAAAGAAAGAACAGAGAGAAAGAAAGAACAGAGAGAGAAAGAAAGAAAGAGAAAAAGAAAGAGGAGAAAGAAAAAGAATGGGGAAAAAAACAGAGAAAGAAAGAAAAAGAACAGAGAAAGAAATATGGGAAAGAAAGAACAGAGAGAGATAAAGAAAGAACAGTGAAAGAAAGAGGGGAAAGAGAGAGAGAAAAAAGAACAGAGAAAGAAAGAGGGGAAAGAGAAAGAAAAAAAGAACAGAGAAAGAAAGAGGGGAAAGAACTGAGAGAGATGGAGAAACAGAGAGAAGGAAAGAAAGAACAGAGATAGAAAGAAAGAGGGGAAAGAAAAAGAACAGAGAGAAAGAAAGATGGGAAAGAAAGAACAGAGAGAAAGAAATAAAGATTCTATAAAGATACTATAGCAGCTCGACTCCCATTGTAGTGCCCACCTGAGCCTCCCGGTGCAGGACATATCATGATCCGCTCACATGGCCGACATCCCCAATTCCAAGGCGAGGACACGGTGATGGATCTGAAGCATTCCCTGATGTGCCTCCATGGTTCCGTCACAATCTCCTCCCGAAATTACCTCATTTCCGGTCATCTTCCAGCACGTCACTTATGGTGGAACATCACGTGCGAGTTTTAAAGTGCTCCTCGGGGCTCCGGCATGTACTCCTGTGTCCACGGGAAAAGCTCCCGGACGGCACAGCGGGGCAGACTCCCAAAATCGGGAGTGTCCCGCTGAATTCAGGACGGTTGGGAGGTATGAATGCTCCCCACCATACACCTTGTACATGCACGGCTCTGCACACCTCATACACACACGGTTCCGCTTTGTATGCCTCGTACACACACGGCTCCACTCAGTATACACAAGGCTCCACCTTGTACACACGCAGCCACGCTTTGTACACCTTGTACACATACCACTCCACTCCGTAAATCTTGTACACATGTGGCTTTGCAGCATACATCTCGTACACACGCGGCTCCGCTACATACACACAAGGCTCCACTCCATACATACACGGCTCTGCTCCGCTCTGTACACACACGGCTCAAGCACGGAGCCCTGTGTGTACGGAGCTGAGCGGCTCAGCTCCGTACACTTCACACACACACACGGCTCCGTTTCGTACACACACAGCACTGCTACATCCACCTCGTTCACACGGCTCCGATCCGTAAACCTCGTACACGCGCGGCTCAGCTCCGTAAACCTCGTACACGCGCTGCACGGCTCCGTGCACCTCGTACAGACACACGGCTCAGCTCCATCCAACTCGTACAGACACGGTTCTGCTACATCCAACTCGTACACACAAGGCTCCGCTCCGTACACCTCATACACACTACAGCACTGCTACATCCACCTCGTACACGTGCGGCTCCGCTCCTTGCACCCCGTACACGTGCGGCTCCGCTCCTTGCACCTCGTACACGTGCGGCTCCGCTCCGCGCACCTCGTACACGCGCGGCTCCGCTCCGCGCACCTCGTACACGCGCGGCTCCGCTCCGCGCACCTCGTACACGCGCGGCTCCGCTCAGCGCACCTCGTACACGCGCGGCTCCGCTCAGCGCACCTCGTACACGCGCGGCTCCGCTCCGCGCACCTCGTACACGCGCGGCTCCGCTCCGCGCACCTCGTACACGCGCGGCTCCGCTCCGCGCACCTCGTACACGCGCGGCTCCGCGCACCTCGTACACGCGCGGCTCCGCGCACCTCGTACACGCGCGGCTCCGCGCACCTCGTACACGCGCGGCTCCGCGCACCTCGTACCACCTCGTACACGCGCGGCTCCGCGCACCTCGTACACGCGCGGCTCCGCGCACCTCGTACACGCGCGGCTCCGCGCACCTCGTACACGCGCGGCTCCGCGCACCTCGTACACGCGCGGCTCCGCGCACCTCGTACACGCGCGGCTCCGCGCACCTCGTACACCGCGGCTCCGCGCACCTCGACACGCGCGGCTCCGCGCACCTCGTACACGCGCGGCTCCGCGCACCTCGTACACGCGCGGCTCCGCGCACCTCGTACACGCGCGCTCCGCGCACCTCGTACACGGCGGCTCCGCGCACCTCGTACACGCGCGGCTCCGCGCACCTCGTACACGCGCGGCTCCGCTCCGTGCATCCACATCCACACTAAACCCGAGTCCTGACCCCCACATACACTTACCCTCATCCAGCACCATGACAACCATCACAGCAGAGTCCTGCACACAACGAGGACACAGATCATGTGACCCCTGACTCCTCCCCTCCTGTGACCTCATCACAGGTCCTGTGGGCACAGAAGATTACAGCAATAGCAGCGTCATTGCTCGCTGCTGTGAGGCTGAGCTGTAGAGACAGGGAGGGCAGGAAGGGGTGCATGGGGGTGTGGCGGCTCATCTCACTGCGGGATACATAGTGTCCTCAGCGGGACGGGGGGGTCAAAATCGGGACTGTCCCGCTCAATCCGGGACGGTTGGGAGGCATGTTTCAACATTAGACGGCAGAGAGTTCTATAGTCTCACTGCTCTTACAGTAAAGAATCTGTGTCTGTGATTATGCTTAAACCTTCTTCCTCCAGGCATTAAGGATGCCCCCTTGTCCAGTCACAGGTCTAAGAGTAAAAAGATCATTAGAAAGGTCTTTATACTGTCCCCTCATATTTATACATTGTAATAAGATCACCCCTAAGCCTTTGTTTTTCCAAACTAAATAACCCCCAAGTGTAATGACCTGTCTTGGTATTGCAGGCCCCCCAGTTCTCTAATAACCTTGGTCGCTCTTCTTTGCACCCACTCTAGTTCATCTATGTCTTTCTTATACACCGGAGACCAGAACTGCACACAGTATTCTAAGTGTGGTCACACCAGTGACTTGTATACAGTCATGGCCAAAAGTTTTGAGAATGACACAAATATTATATTTTCACATGATCTGCTGCCCTCTGGTTTTATGTGTGTTTGACAGATGTTTTTATCACTGACAGAAATATAATAATTGCAAACATATGAGTAACAAAAGCTTATATTGACAGTTAGAATGAGTTAATGCAGCAAGTCAATATTTGCAGTGTTGACCCTTCTTCTTCAGGACCTCTGCAATTCTCCATGGCATGCTCTCAATCAACTTCTGGACCAAATCCTGACTGATAGCAGTCCATTCTTGCACAATCAATGCTTTCATTTTGTCAGAATTTTTAGGTTTTTGTTTGTCCACCCGTCTCTTGATGATTGACCACAAGTTCTCAATGGGATTAAGATCTGGGGAGTTTCCAGGCCATGGACCCAAAATCTCTATGTTTTGTTCCCTGAGCCATTTAGTTATCACCTTTGCTTTATGGCAAGGTGCTCCATCATGCTGGAAAAGGCATTGTTGATCGCCAAACTGCTCTTGGAGGGTTGGGAGAAGTTGCTCTTGGAGGACATTCTGGTACCATTCTTTATTCATGGCTGTGTTTTTAGGCAAGACTGTGAGAGAGCCGATTCCCTTTGGCTGAGAAGCAACCCCACACATGAATGGTTTCAGGATGCTTAACAGTTGGCATGAGACAAGACTGGTGGTAGCGCTCACCTTGTCTTCTCCGAATGAGGCGTTTTCCTGATGTCCCAAACAATCGAAAAGGGGATTCATCAGAGAAAATAACTTTACCCCAGTCCTCAGCAGTCCACTGCTTGTACCTTTTGCAGAATATCAGTCTGTCCATGATGTTTTTTCTGGAGAGAAGTGGCTTCTTTGCTGCCCTCCTTGAGACCAGGCCTTGCTCCAAGAGTCTCCGCCTCACAGTGCGTGCAGATGCACTCACACCTGCCTGCTGCCATTCCTGAGCAAGCTCTGCACTGCTGGTAGCCCGATCCCGCAGCTGAAACACTTTTAAGAGACGGTCCTGGCGCTTGCTGGTCTTTCTTGGGCGCCCTGAAGCCTTTTTGTCAACAATGGAACCTCTCTCCTTGAAGTTCTTGATGATGCGATAGATTGTTGACTGAGGTGCAATCTTTCTAGCTGCGATACTCTTCCCTGTTAGGCCATTTTTGTGCATTGCAATGATGACTGCACGTGTTTCTTTAGAGATAACCATGTTAACAGAAGAGAAACAATGATGCCAAGCACCAGCCTCCTTTTAAAGTGTCCAGTGGTGTCATTCTTACTTAATCATGACAGATTGATCTCCAGCCATGTCCTCATCAACACCCACACCTGTGTTAATGGAGTAATCACTGTAAAGAGGTTAGCTGGTCCTTTTAAGGCAGGGCTGCAATGATGTTGAAATGTGTTTTGGGGGATAAAGTTCATTTTCTAGCCAAATATTGACTTTGCAAGTAATTGCTGTTAAGCTGATCACTCTTTATAACATTCTGGAGTATATGCAAATTGCCATTAGAAAAAGTGAAGCAGTAGACTTTGTAAAAATTAATATTTGTGTCATTCTCAAAACTTTTGGCCATGACTGTAGAGGTAAAATTATGTTCTCCTCATGAGCATCTTTGCCTCTTTTAATGCATCCCATTATTTTATTTGCCTTGGCAGCAGCTGCCTGACACTGGCCACTAAATGTGAGTTTGTCGTCCACCCATACACCCTGGTCTTTCAGTGACAGTTTTGCCCAGTGTTTTAAAATTAACCCCTTCCCGACCCATGACGCCACGTAGGCGTCATGAAAACCTGTGCCAATCCGACCCATGACGCCTATGTGGCGTCATGAAAGGATCGCGTCCCTGCGGGTCGGGTGACCGGGGTCACTGAAAGGTCACCCGACCCGCCGGCACAGGACCCTTTGTGCTTCACCACAGGGGGGTTGGCTTAACCCCCCCCGTGGCCACGATCGCTCTGATTGGCTGTTAAAAGTGAAACAGCCAATCAGAGCAATCTGTAATATTTCACCAATATAATTGGTGAAATATTACAATCCAGCCATGGCCGATGCTGCAATAGCATCTCCCATGGCTGGACACCGAGCCCTGACCCCCCCACACGGATTCACGGCGGCGATCGGCCGCCGCCACCGAAAGATGGCAGCGGTCGGTCACCGCCGTCACTAAAAGCACCCCTCGTCCTGGCCTCCGCTGTCCCCACCTTCCGATCCCCCCCCCCTGACTTCCGACCCCCATACTCACCTCTCCCGATCCACCGATGTCCCTGGATCGGTCCCGGCGTCCGCCCGGGCCTCTTCATTGGCGCCGCCATCTTGGAAAATGGCGGGCGCATGCGCAGTGCGCCCGCCGGCCGGCGCATGCGCAGTGCGCCCTGCCTAGTCAAAAAATTATTTTGATCACTGTGATAAACTGTCACAGTGATCAAAATAATAAAAAAGTAAGTGAACCCCCCCCTGTCATAGGTAGGGAAAAATAATAATAAAGAATTTTTTTTTTTTTCCTATTTGGCCCTGTGCACACGTTGCGGATTTTGCTGCGGATCCGCAGCTGATTTCTCTGCTGATCCGCAGCTGATTTCTCTGCTGATCCGCAGCTGATTTCTCTGCTGATCCGCAGCTGATTTCGCTGCTGATCCGCAGCGGATTTCGCTGCTGATCCGCAGCGGATTTCGCTGCTGATCCGCAGCGGATTTCGCTGCAGATCCGCAGCTGATTTCGCTGCTGATCCGCAGCTGATTTCGCTGCTGATACTCAGCTGATTTCGCTGCTGATCCGCTGCTGATTTCGCTGCGGATCAGCAGCGCAATCAGCAGCGAAATCAGCTGCGAAATCAGCTGCGATCAGCAGCGGATTTCGCTGCTGATCCGCAGCTGATTTCGCTGCTGATCCGCAGCTGATTTCGCTGCTGATCCGCAGCTGATTTCGCTGCTGATCCGCAGCGGATTTCGCTGCTAATCCGCAGCTGATTTCGCTGCTGATCCGCAGCGGATTTCGCTGCTGATCCGCAGCTGATTTCGTTGCTAATCCACAGCGGATTTTGCTGCGGATCAGCAGCGGATTTGGCGCTGCGGATCCACAGCAGATCCTGAAACCATGTACAGTACAATGCAAATAAATGGTAAAAAAAAAATGCTGTGCACATGCTGCAGATTTTTCAGCGCGGATTTGCTGCGGTTTTAAATCCCAGCATGTCAATTCTTTGTGCGGATTCCGCAGCGATTTTATGCCTATTCCATTATAGGTGTAAAACCGCAGCAAATCCGCGCTAAATACGCAGGTAAAAGGCAGGTCGTTTTACCTGCGGATTTTAGAAAAATCCGCAAGTGAATCCGCAACGTGTGCACGGGGCCTTAGGGTCAGGCTGGGTTCATATTGCACTATGGCAGTCCGTTAGATGGACTGCGTTTCACCGCGGTATAACGGGTGTAACGCAGTCCGTTAACGCTACCATTCACCCCATTTGTGTGCGCATCGCAACGCATGCCATGAAGCGGCATGCGTTCGCGACGTGTCGTCATTCAGTGACGGAGCCTTGGACGCAGGCTGCAGCGTCTGGGCTCCATCACCGCTAGCACAGATGAATCATCGCTGATTCCTCTGCACTAGCGGGTATAGCATAACGCGATCGCGTTATGCTATACCGTTACCAGCCCGTCAACGCTACGTGTTGAACGGCTGGTAAAACGCAATATGAACTCAGCCTTAGGGTTAGAACTAGGGTTAGGGTTAGAACTAGGGTAAGGGTTAGAACTAGGGTTAGGGTTGGAATTAGGGTTAGGGTTGGAATTAGGATTAAGGTTGGGATTAGGGTTAGGGTTGGGATAAGCGTTAGGGGTGTTTTGGGATTAGGGTTAGGCTTGTGGTTAGGTTTATGTTTAGAGTTGGGATTAGGGTTAGGGGTGTGTAGGGGTTAGGGTTGGGGTTAGGGGTGTGTTGGGGTTAGGGTTGGAGTTAGAATTGAGAGGTTTCCACTATTTAGGTACATCAGGGGATCTCCATACGCGACATGGCGCCACCATTGATTCCTGCAAATTTTGCGTTCAAAAAGTCAAACAGTGCTCCCTTTATTCCAAGCCCCGACGTGTGCCCAAACAGTGGTTTACCCCCACATATGGGGTATCAGCGTACTCGGGAAAAATTGCACAACAACTTTGGGGGTCTAATTTCTCCTGTTACTGTTGGGAAAAAAAATTGGGGACTAAAAAAGTTATTTTTGTGGAAAAAAAATGATTTTTTATTTTCACGGCTCTGCGTTATAAACTTCTGTGAAGAACTTGGGGGTTCAAAGTGCTCACCACACATCTAGATAAGTTCCTTGCGGGGTCTAGTTTCCAAAATGGGGTCACTTGTGGGGAGTTTATACTGTTTAGGCACATCAGGGACTCTGCAAACGTAACATGACGCCCGCAGACCATTCCATCAAGTCGGCAATTCAAAACGTCACTACTTCCCTTCCGAGCCCCGAAGTGTGCCCATACAGTAGTTTTCTCCCACATATGGGATATCAGCGTACTCAGGACAAATTGGACAACAACTTTTGAGGTCTAATTTCTCCTGTTACCCTTGGGAAAATAAAAAAATTGGGGACTAAAAGATCATGTTTGTGGAAAAAATATGATTTTTTTATTTTCATGGCCCGACGTTATAAACTTCTGTGTAGCCCTTGGGGGTTCAAAGTGCTCACTACACATCTAGATAAGCTCCTTGGGGGGTCTAGTTTCCAAAATGGGGTCACTGTGGGGGGTTTCTACTGTCTAGGCACATCAGGGGCTCTGCAAAGGCAACATGACGCCCACAGAACATTCCATCAAGTCTGCATTCCAAAATGGCGCTCCTTCCCTTCTGTGCTCTCCCATGCGCCAAAACAGTGGTTCCCCCCCACATATGGGGTACCAGTGTACTCAGGACAAACTGTACAACAACTTTTGTGGTCCAATTTCTCCTGTTACCCTTGTGAAAATAAAAAATTGCGGGTTAAAAAAATCAAAAAAATGATTTTTTATTTTCACGGCTCTGCATTACAAACTTCTGTGAAGCACGTGGGGGTTCAAGGTGCTCACCACACATCTAGTTAAGTTCCTTGAGGGGTCTAGTTTACAAAATGTGGTCACTTGTGGGGGGTTTCTACTGTTTAGGCACATCAGGGGCTCTGCCCGCCCGCAGACCATTCCATCAAGTCGGCATTTCAAAGCGTCACTACATCCCTTCCAAGCCCTGACGTGTGCCCAAACAGTGGTTTCTCCCCCACATGTGAGGTACTAGCGTACTTAGGACAAATTAGACAACAACTTTTGGGGTCCAATTTCTCCTGTAACCATTGTGAAAATAAAAAATATGGGGCTAAATAATAATTTTTTGAGAAAAAAAAATGATTTTTTATTTTCACGGCTCTGCGTTATAAAGTTTTGTGAAGCACCTGGGGGTTCAAAGTGCTCACTGTGCATCTGCATAAGTTTCTTAGGGGGTCTAGTTTCCAAAATGGGGTCATTTGTGGGGGAGCTCCAAAGTTTAGGCATACAGGGGCTCTCCAAACATGACATGGTGTCCGCTAACGACTGGAGCTAATTTTCCATTCAAAAAGTCAAATGGCGCTCCTTCCCTTCTGAGCCCTGCCGTGCGCCCAAACAGTGGTTTATGACCACATATGAGGTATCTGTGTACTCAGGAGAAATTGCCCAACAAATTTTAGGATCCAATTTATACTGTTGCCCATGTGAAAATGAAAATAACTGAGGCTAAAAGAAAATTTTTGTGAAAAAAAAGTACTTTCTTTTATTTACGGATCAATTTGTGAAGCACCTGGGGATTCAAAGTGCTCACTATGCATCTAGATAAGTTCCTTAGGGGGTCTAGTTTCCAAAATGGGGTCACTTGTGGGGAGCTCCAATGTTTAGGCACACAGGGACTCTCCAAATGCGACATGGCAACCGCTAAATATTCCAGCATATTTTCCATTCAAAAAGTCAAATGGCGCTCCTTCCCTTCTGAGCCCTGCCGTGCGCCAAAACAGTGGTTTATGACCACATATGAGGTATCGGTGTACTCAGGAGAAATTGCCCAACAAATTTTAGGATCCAATTTATACTGTTGCCCATGTGAAAATGAAAAAACTGAGGCTAAAAGAAAATTTTTGTGAAAAAAAAAGTACTTTCTTTTTTTTTACGGATCAATTTGTGAAGCACCTGGGGTTTGAAGTGCTCACTCTGCATCTAGATAAGTTCCTTGGGGGGTCTAGTTTCCAAAATGGGGTCACTTGTGGGGGAGCTCCAATGTTTAGGCACACAGGGACTCTCCAAATGCGACATGGCAACCGCTAAATATTCCAGCATATTTTCCATTCAAAAAGTCAAATGGCGCTCCTTCCCTTCTGAGCCCTGCTGTGCGCCCAAACAGTAGTTTATGACCACATATGAGGTATCTGTATACTCAGGAGAAATTGCCCAACAAATTTTAGGGTCCATTTTATCCTGATGCCCATGCAAAAATGAAAAAATTGATGCTAAACAAAAATTTTGTTGGAAAAATTAAAATGTCCATTTTTTCCTTCCACGTTGCTTTAGTTCCTGTGAAGCACCTGAAGGGTTAATAATCTTCTTGAATGTAGTTTTGAGTAGCTTGAGGGGTGCAGTTTTTATAATGGTGTCACTTTTGGGTATTTTCTGCCATATAGACCCCTCAAAGTGACTTCAAATGTGAGGTGGTCCCTAAAAAAAATGGTTTTGTAAATTTTGCTGTAAAAATGAGAAATCGCTGGTCAACTTTTAACCCTTATAACTTCCTAACAAAAAAAAATGTTGTTCCCAAAATTGTGCTGATGTAAAGTAGACATGTGGGAAATGTTATTTATTAACTATTTTGTGTCACATAACTCTCTGGTTTAACAGAATAAAAATTCAAAATTTGAAAATTGCGAAATTTTCTAAATTTTGGCCAAAGTTCCATTTTTTTCACAAATAAACGCAAAAATTATCGACCTAAATTTACCACTAACATGAAGCCCAATATGTCACGAAAAAACAGTCTCAGAATCGCTAGGATCCGTTGAAGCGTTCCTGAGTTATTACCTCATAAAGGGACACTGGTCAGAATTGCAAAAAATGGCAAGGTCTTTAAGGTCAAAATAGGCTGGGTCATGAAGGGGTTAAGCACATAATTATACCTCTTATTTCTTCTACCCAAGTGCATGATCTTACATTTATCCCCATTAAAGCTCATTTGCCATTTATCAGCCCATGCTTCTAGTTTACATAAATCCTCCTGTAATATAAAATTGTCCTCCTCTGTATTGATTACCCTGCAGAGTTTAGTGTCATCTGCAAATATTGAAATACTACTCTGTATGCCCCCTACAAGGTCATTAATAAATGTTAAAGAGAAGTGGCCCCAATACTGACCCCTGTGGTACCCCACTGCTAACCGTGACCCAGTCTGAGTGTGCTCCATTAATAAGCACCCTCAGTTTTCTATCCATGAGACAGCTCTTAACCCACTAACACATATTTTCCCCTATCTCCATTGTTCTCATTTTATGTATCAACCTTTTGTGTGGCACCATATCAAAAGCTTTTGAAAAGTCTATATACACCATGTCCACTGCGTTCCCTTGGTCCAGTCCGGAAATTGCCCCTTCATAAAAACTAATCAGATTAGTCTGACAGGAACGGTTCCTCGTAAACCCATGCTGATTTTGGGTCATGAGGTTATTGTTCTTCAGATACTCCAATATAGTATCCCTTAGAAAACCCTCCAGGATTTTACCCACAGTAGATGTTAAGCTTACTGGCCTATAATTTCCAGGTTCAGTTATCGTCTCCTTTTTGAATATTGGCACCACATTTGCTATACGCCAGTCCTGTGGTACAGAACCCGTTATTATGGAATCTTTAACCCCTTTACCCCAAGAGTGGTTTGCACGTTAATGACCGTGACAATTTTTACAATTCTGACCACTGTCTCTTTGAGGTCATAATAACTCTGGAACGCTTCAACGGATCTTCGCGATTCTGAGATTGTTTTCTCGTGACACATTGTACTTCACGTTAGTGGTAAAATGTCTTCAATATAACTTGCGTTTATTTTTGAAAAAAATGCAAATATGGCGACAATTTTGCAATTTTCAAACTTTGAATTTTTTTTCCCTTAAAACCGAGAAATATGTCACACAAAATAGTTAATAAATAACATTTCCCACAAGTCTACTCTACATCAGCACAATTTTGGAACCAAAATTTTTTTTGTTAGGAAGTTATAAGGGTTGTTGACCAGCGATTTCTCATTTTTACAACAAAATTTACAAAGCCATTTTTTTTATGGACCACCTTACATTTGAAGTCATTTTGACGGGTCTATATGGCAGAAAATACCCAAAAGTGACACCATTCTAAAAACTGCACCCTTCAAGGTACTCAAAAGCACATTCAAGAAGTTTATTAACCCTTCAGGTGCTTCACAGGAGCTGAAGCAATGTGGAAGGAAAAAATGAACATTTAACTTTTGTCACAAAAATGATCTTTTACAAACTTTCTTTTTATTTTCACAAGGGTTCAAGGAAAAGATGGACAGATAAAGTTGTTGTGCAATTTCTCCTGAGTACGCCAATACCCCATATGTGGGGGAAAACCACTGTTTGGGCACACAGCAGAGCTTGTAAGGGAAGGAGCGCCTTTTGACTTTTTCAAACCAATATTGTCTGGAATTGAGATTTAACGCCATGTTGCGTTTGGAGAGCCCCTGATGCGCCTAAACAGTGGAAACACCCCACAAATGACACCATTTTGGAAACTAGACCCCCTATGGAACTTTTCTAGATCTGTTGTGAGCACTTTGAATCCCCAAGTGTTTCACAAAAGTTTATAATGCCTGGGTGTGGAAAAAAAAAAAAAGCAATTTTCCACAAAAATGATTTTTAGTCCTAAATATTTGATTTTTCCCAAGGAAATTGGACCCCAAAAGTTGTTGTCCAATGTGTCCTGAGTACGCTGATACCCCATATGTGGTGGGGGTTGGGAAACTGTTTGGGCGCATGGCAGGGCTTGGAAAGGAAGTAATAACTTTATGGAATGCAGACGTTGATGGGGGTCATGTTCCGTTTGCAGTGCCCCAGATATGCCTAAACAGTGGAAAAATCCCCACAAGTGACCCCATTTTGGAAACTAGACCCCCTAAGGAACTTATCTAGATCTGTGGTGAGCACTTTGAACCCCCAAGTGCTTCACACAAGTTTATAACGTAGAGCCGTAAAATTATAAAATCTTATTTTTTCACACAAAAATGATCTATTCACCCCAATTTTTATTTTCCCAAGGGTAACAAGACACCAAAAGTTATTGGCAATTTGAGTACGCTGATACCCTATATGTGGGGGTAAACCACTGTTTAGGTTCATGGCCGAGCTCGGAAGGGAAGGAGCGCCGTTTGACTTTTTCAACGTAGAATTGGCTGGACGCCATGTCGTGTTTTTAGAGCCCCTGATGTGCCTAAACAGAGGAAACCCCCACAAATGACACCATTTTGGAAACTAGACCCCTCAAGGAACTTATCTAGATGTGTGGTGAGAACTTTGAACCCCCATGTGTTTCACTAACGCCCGAGCGTGAAAATAAAAAAATCATATTTTTTCCACAAACATGATATTTTAGTACCCAACTTTTTATTTTCCCAAGGGTTTCAGGAGAAATTAGACCCCAAGAGTTATTGTGCAATTTGTACTGAGTACGCCGATATCCTATATGTAGGAGAAAACTACTGAATGGGCACTCGGAAGGGAAGTAGGGACGTTTTAAATTACAGACTTTGATGCAATGGTCTGCTGGCGTCATGTCGCATTTGGAGAGCCCTTGATGTGCCTAAACAGTAGAAACCCCCCACAAGTGACCCCATTTTATAAACTAGACCCCACAAGGAACTTATGTAGATGTGTGGTGAGCGCTATGAAGCCCCAAGGGCTTCACAGAAGTTTATAACGTACAGCCGTAAAAACAAAAAAATCTTTTTTTTTTTTTTTTTTTTTTTTACAAAAATGATATTTTCGCCCCCAATTTTTTATTTTCCCAAGGGTAACCGAAGAAATTGGACCCCAAGAATTATTGTGCAATTTGTCCTGAGTACGCTGATACCCCATATGTGGGGGTAAACTACTGTTTGGGCGCATGGCAGAGCTCCTAAGGGAATGAGTACAGTTTGACTTTTTCAACGCAGAATTGGCTGGAATTGAGATCAGACGCCATGTCACATTTGGAGAGCCCCTGATGTGCCTAAACAGTGGAAACCCCCAATTCTAACTCCAACCCTAACCCCAACACACTCCTAATCCCAACTCTAACTTTAGCCCCAACCCTAACCCTAATAGGAAAATGGAAATAAATTTTT
Organism: Oophaga sylvatica; assembly: GCA_033576555.1. Lineage (NCBI taxonomy): Eukaryota > Metazoa > Chordata > Amphibia > Anura > Dendrobatidae > Oophaga > Oophaga sylvatica. Next base: position 378,684,886 of record JARQOD010000004.1, on the reverse strand, counting down.
TTAATTTTATTTTTTTCCCCTAACTAAGGGGGTGATAAAGGGGGTTTGATTTACTATTTATTGCGGGTTTTTATGTGTCACACTAAAAGACGCTTTTTATTGCAAAAAAAATAGTTTTTGCACCACCACATTTTGAGAGCTTTAATTTTTGCATATTTTGACCCACAGAGTCATGTGAGGTCTTATTTTTTGCGATACGAGTTGACGTTTTTATTGGTACCATTTTTGGGCACGTGACATTTTTTGATCGCTTTTTATTTAGATTTTTGGGAGGTTAAAATGAACAAAAATCAGCAATTCATGAATTTCTTTTGTGGGGGGCGTTTATACCGTTCCGCGTGTGGTAAAATTGATAAAGCAGTTTTATTCTTCGGGTTAGTATGATTACTGCGATACCTCATTTATATCATTTTTTTATGTTTTGGCGCTTTTATACAATAAAAACCGTTTTATATAAAAAAATAATTTTTGCATCGCTTTATTTTGAGAGCTATACATTCTTTAATTTTTCGGTGATGATGCTGTATGGCGGCTTGTTTTTTGCTGGACAAGATGACGTTTTCAGCGGTACCATGATTATATTCGTCTTTTTAATTGCGTGTTATTGCACTTTTTGTTCGGCGGTATGATGATAAAGTAATCTGTCAACTCAATCAGTGATGTCGGACTCGAGCGCCAGGTAGGCAGCACACTGTTCGACGATCCCTGTCTTTGTGACAGATTGCCCTATCTGTTCCCCTAAGAATTGAGTTCCCTGGCCTGCCCTGCTCTCCTATTTCCCCCCTTACTGGAGCAGACACTCCTCTGGCTTTCAGAGGACATGCCTTGCTGCAGCTGTGCTACCCATGTACTGACACTCCCCCAGGGTGGATAAAAATCATGATTTTTTTAAAAAAAAATCAAAAAAATCGGATTTTTTTGATTTAAATAGGATTTTTTAATCAAGTTGTACACAAGCAAAACTTTGTCTTTTTGCAAATCAGATTATTTTACACAAATAAAAATATTAAAACAGTTGATGATTATGAAACCTAATAATTTTTATTTGCACTATTAAACAATCAGAATTGAACTACAGAGAGTAAGTACTTTTTAACAATAGCCTATCTCTAACGTTTGAAGTAAGCAAACATCTTCAGTGAATACATAGTCCTTTAAGCCTACTGTTTATTTAGGACTTTTAATAGGAAAACTAGTTGTCCTGCTTTTGCAGTTCCTAAGCGGTTTCGGACTGTTGTGTGCACAAAACCAAATGAAGAAAACAATCTCTCTACTCCTGCCGATGAAGCCGATGCAGTCAGTAGCTGAGTAGCTACATTTATTATCTTCGCTGGAAGAACAAGTGATTGCGACTTCCACCAGTCCAGTGGTTTTAGTTCATTAACGACGTTATCTGCAAACATGTATTTTTGAAATGGTGCAGATTCACACTTCAATTTCAGCACAGTTGCCACAATGTCATGGTTAGTATTGGCGAGCCACTCCATTGCAGAGTTGATTTCCGCCTCAGATAGTTTTTTCCCTCTGTAGATGGGATGCAAGATATTGGCTAAATAGTGTTCTTCTTTTAATGCTTGGTCCTTGCGGTGGTGTATTGCAACCTTTACATTGTTTGAGAAGTTCAAGCTATCTAGCGAACCTTCTAAATCTTTCCAAACTTCTGTGGCATCAGCTATGGTTGCAGTATCTTTCTGCATTTTATCCAACGCAATAGATATTGGCTTTAACCTTTCCAAAAGGTCCTCGGCATTTCTCTTCACACCAAGATTTAATACTTTGCTTCGTATATTAGCATCAATTTTATCCCGATGTGTTTCGCAAATGGACACTAATTTTGACCAGTTGTTAATAAACAGTTCCAAGCATTCAGCCAAGGTATTCCATCTAACATCTTGTGGTAGAACCAACTTCAGTCCTCCCATTTCCTTGTAGGTTGCATGTGCAAAATGATTATTGCGGAAATATTTAACAATTTCTACAACATGTTCCTTGACACCCGAAATATGCAGGTCTTTTGCCAAAAGATGCAACAAATGGGCAGAACAACCGTATGTAATGACATTTGTGTCATCCTCATGTGCCAGTTCCGCTCGCATTTTTGCCACATTGCTTGCGTTATCAGTAACTAAGCTCCTTACTTTACATCCAAACTGTTCTTGGCATTGGTGAATTGAGTTCTTAGCAATTTCAAGTAAATATTCAGCAGTATGTGAATTTCCAGATGTGTCGATTGTGTCTGTAAGGTAAGTTTCACCATCTTCTGTTGTGACACAAGTGCAAATTATGGGGTCGTTGTGGATGTTGCTCCAACCATCCAAGCTCATGTTAACAACTTTGTCTTTCAAATATTTTGTACAAGCCGCTCTTTCTTTGTCGTATACAGCCTGAAGATGTTTTCCTGAGATATCAAATCTACTTGGTGGTTTGTAGCCTGGTCTTATTCCTTCGATCATTTGTACAAACAATGGGTGTTCAACTAGTCGGAAAGAAGAATTGGATGCAAATATGAATTTAGCAATTAATTCATCAAAATGTTCTTTCTGGCTCGTCGTAGTTTTTAAGAGGAATTTTTCTACACTTTGCACGCAAAGTTTTTTGTTGGGCTGCTTTGTTGAAGTTGTACCCAGATATTGATTGTCACGTGCAGCACAAGCCATATTTGACCCTGAAAGCACAGTAATTAAAAATATAATTCGACTGTGTATTTGAAGAAATATAACGAAAATATTTTGAAACAAACTTTTTGAACAATGTAATGGTCCTCGTCCTATAAGGGCTGTCTCAAAAGTTATGCTACTCAAGTTTCCGGTGAAGTTGCTGTAATGCTAGTAATATCAGAGCAACTGAAAAAAATTGTCACAAGTTTTAAAAATGTTTTTTAAAAAAAAAATGGTCAATTTGGCAGACTTCAAAAGTGAATTGTAGCCTACAATAAAAAAAAAAATAGGCGTATACACACTTTTATTTTTACTTAACGTTAATCTTCTGTGAAATATTGCCTTAACATAAATTTAAATTCTATACTCCAGAACTAGTGCTAGAAATTTTTCTTTTCATAGACTTTAACCATCCCAGTAAAACGTCTGTTAAAATAGGTTGTAATTGCCAGACTTACCACTAGTGCTAGGGTCCTGGTGCATAAGAAGCTGTGGGGGTTCATTGACATTAGTTGTATCACTATCAACATCTTCATTTCCCTTCTGGTTGCAGTTTTCATAATGTGATTTCAAACGGCAAACAAGTCCTTGGATATCCTTTTGACAGTATTTGCACTTTGCTCTCCCACCTTTCTTTCCAAGCTCTGCTGGCATCTCAACAAAATGAACCCAAATAGGGTCTCTCTTACGACCTGCCATGGCTCACGCAGATCACTTCTGAAGTTTGATTGTTACTACAGCCAAGTACTGCTGACTGACTATCCAACAAGTTTGGGCATGTCAACTGAATGGAAAAAGAAACTGAAACCAAGCTACAGAAAGTGAAACCAAGCTAGAAGTGTGGAGTTAATTGAACAATGATTGAAAGTTTTAGATTTTAATCGTGATTTATATTAAAAAAATCTTTTGATTTAAATCATGATTAAAATCACGATTTAAATCGATCTGATTTAAATAGAAAAAAATCATTTGATTTAAATCATGATTTAAATCGTTGATTTAAATCGGCGCGATTTAAATCAATCCACCCTGCACTCCCCTCATCTGCCAACTTACCAAACTTATTGGGGTGTGCCAGATCAGGACTAGCCTCCCTGGCACTCTTCCCTCTATCCTGCCTTCTAACTGTCACCCAACTTGCTGCTTCACTGTCCTGCAGCTCCATCCTAGCACCCCCCCTCATCTGTCCCATTGAGCATCTTCTCAGTGAGCAGAATACTCCTTTCCATATTGTCTATGGATCTCAGTGTTGCCAGCTGCGCATTTAGATCCAGTATCTGGGCTTCCAAATGCACAATGTTGTCACATCTCGCACAGCAGTATGCACCCTCGACCGGCTGTTCAAGGATTGCATACAATGTGGCAAGATGTACATTGGATGGCATTGGCAATAGTGGAACACATTTCTAATGAGGATTTCACCAGACCGAAAAGATAAGTAAAAATAAATAAAAAGTATTGATATAATATAACAGCAATTCAGTAATACCTCCCTTGGAAACTCCCTGAATTCAAAGTCACTGAATCACAAGTCACACTTACCTCTGTTCACACTTGTGCACCTGTCACACTCAGCTTGCTCACACTTGCTGAAGCAGAAGATTGAGGCTAAATGCACATGTTCAGGAATGTTTGCAGAAATTTCCTGAGCAAAAATGGACTTTTTCAGCGAAAAAAAAGAATGCGTTTTTATCGCGTTTTTTGCGCATTTTTGGTGCGTTTTTACAGCGAAATTTTCCTGAACATTCCAGGTCAATAATATAGAGGGAAAAATGTAGATTTAATGCGAAATTAATGAACATGCTGCGTTTTTTTTTGCGGAAAAAAAACGCGCCGTGTGCACAAAAATTGCGGAATTCATTCTAAATAATAGAATGCTTCATTCATGCATTTAAGCGTTTTTGCCGCAAAAAATACGCAACGTGTGCACATAGCCTTAAAGAGATTTTTTTTTTCTCCTTCAACAGCAAACCAGCCTGCTGCTCAGTGCACTTCCAAAAAGACTTGAGCCCCAACCAGCTGGCCCTTATAAACCCTTAATTATGAACCCCCAACCTTAATTAACCCCTTGTGAATATAGCTACACCTCAAGATTTAAATGCAATATAGTTAACCCTTAAACACGCAGATAGTAAAATTAGATTTATCCTTTAGAGAGAAAAAATAGATTAAAAAAAGCCCCCAAAAATAGAACAGGTAGAAAAACACTCAGCAATCCACAATTCAGCCACTCACACCAATTCACACAGGTATTTGTTAAAGGTCTTCCAAATACTTCTTCACTGAATCACAAGTCACACTTACCACCGTTCGCACTCACTGAAGCAGAAGATTTAAAGAGATTTTTTTTTCTCCTTCAACAGCAAACCACCCTGCTGCTCAGTGCACTTCCAAAAAGTATGTCATATGTTGGGAAGGGGTTAAACAAATCCTTTTTTTTGGGATTGTTGAAATAAAGCTAAAAATGTTCAGCTTTTAAAATTTGTTTAAAATGTGACTAGGTCATTTGATTGTACTGACCATGCTACATTATGGCATATGATGATTAATACGATGGTGCGAATAGTATGTCCGTATCACTAGAGTCACACTACCTTATTATCTTTTTTTCTGAGAAAATTGCTCCAATTATGCTAATCACACTCAAAGAGAGTGACCATAGCGTGATCCGATATTCTTGGGGGGTTAATTTCCCAATCTTTTCGATTTTGTCAGTCCGTGAAAATCGGACCGAATTCTGATGTCATCTGAAGGCCATAATTTTTCTCTTCTCTTACACTGACTTATTGACTTGCATGACAAGTGTGATCTGAAAATCAAATGCAAATTGTGCATGTGGCGGTTTTATTTTTTTCCTCCAGACAGCCTCAGTCTGAGGGGGGGGTGGGAGGGAAAGTCGGACAAGTCCGCATACCCATAGAATAACATTGGTCAGAGTGTCACCCAATGTTTTGCTGGATCGCACTCTTTTCAAAAATACAGTCGTCTGCATGAGCCCATGGCCTGATTCTGGGGGATAAAAGACTCATGGATGGTAATAACTTTTTTATGGTGGCACTATAGATAAGAATCCAGGCAAAGTGATAGATACGTTGGCAAATTTATTATTACAATCTCTTGGAAAGATGCATTTTGTAATCATTAACCCACGTAAATTGTTTCTTTGGGATGTAGTAAGAATGACGAATTCTAGCAAGAGCATACAAGGTCCCTGCTGTGATAAGAGCCCATGGTCTCATTAACATCTGTGACAGGGCTCTACCTCACTATGTCGCTCCAAGCTCTCCTCTGTTATGACTTTGTGTACCTAGCCACAGGGTGGATTTGATTTAAATCAAACTGATTTAAATCACGATTTAAATCACTAGTCAGTAAGGCTTGATTTAAATCAGTGATTTAAATCAAAGTTTCTACCTAAACTAGTTCTTGCTACTTTAACATGCAAGTAGATGAAGATTTTTAGAATCACTTTTTATATTACTTTTTTCTCCCCAGTTTAATGGGTTAATCATTCATATTTGGACACCACTGTTCTGTTGTACTTAGGAAGGAGAAAAATAATCCTGACCTTAATAACAATTTAAATAGATTTATTCAACTGAAACAATAACAACATTACAGCATAAGTTATTTGCTTAAACAAACATCCATGTTTGTTAACTAATTTGGCTAAACAAAATATATATATATTTTAAGAAACTTAGACTGTCAGCCCAGCCGACACATGAAAAACTTAAATACTACTGTCCCTGCTGTCCTCTGTAGCTCACTCATCGTCATCTTCATCATCATCTTCTTCTTTGTTCCTATTCATAATCTGGAAAAGAAAAACAAGCTTTCCTGCTTTATTGGGTCCCAACCGATTTCTCAATTTAGAATGAATGAGTCCAAAGGAAGAGAATATTCTTTCAACGCCTGCAGAAGAAGCTACTGCTGTTAAAAGTGATATCATTACTTGAACAGTCTCTAAATCCAAGCGCTTAAGTGACTTCCACCAGTTTACTGGTGTGACCTTCCTTAAAATATCTTCAGCAAACATATATTTCTTGAATGGTTCCCCCTTAGCTCTGAAGTTTATTATAGTTGGCATTAAAGATGGATGATTGCTGGATACCCATGTCATAGCTAACTCCTCTTCCTCAGCACTTAGGTTTTGACCCTGATATTGGATATTGACAATATTTGCCAAAAAATGAGCTGGAGTCAGTGCTTGTCCCATTCGTTTGTTTACTGCTTGTAATTTAATTCTGTCCATGTGTAGTTCTGTTTTTAAGTGTTCACTCAGTTCCTTCCAAATTTCAACAGCATCCGCAATAAAACAGCTATTTTTCTGTATTTTGTTTAAAGCTTGAGAGATGGGTTTCAGGAAGCTCAGCATATGTTCAACATTTCTCTTAAGCCCAATGTTGAGGATTTTGGCCGTGACAGTGCCATCTATTTTATCTCGATTTTCTTCACAAAGTGTCATCAGAATAGGCCAGTTTTTGATATACTGCTCAAAACAGTCCACCACAGAGTTCCATCTAAAGGGTATGCCACACTAAACAAGGTTGCTAACGAGATCGCTAAAAAACGTCACTATTTAGCGATCTCGTTAGTGACGCTGTTGTGTGTGGCATGTAGCAACGGCGTGGCTCCTGCTGTGATCTCGCTGATCGTTCACTAGAGTTCTGGACCGTATTTAGATCGTTGGCGTCCCGCTGGTGACGCTATATCGCTGTCTGGCACCTTTTGTGAGCGATGTGCGCTGTTTTTTACATCGCAATGACCGTTAAAGTCGTTAATGAGATCGCTAACCGCTTATGAGTCGTTAACGAGATCGCTAAGTGTGGCGGCTACTAGCGACATTAAAACGATCACAAAAACGATCGCATTAGTATGTGTCGTTATTGTGATCGTTAGCGGGAGCGTTTAGTGTGGCAGTACCTTAACATCTTGTGGGAGCGTTAGCTTGGTTCCACCCATCCTTTTCAGAGCTGCTGCAGCAAAATGATTATTACGGAAGTATTTAGCAATTTCAACAACATTAGCCTTTATTTCTGGAACACTTTCACTTAAGTCTTTGGCTAAGAGGTGCAGCAAATGAGCACTGCAACCATATGTTATTAGCTTTGTATTCCCTCCCTGCTCTTCTAAATTTCTTCTCATCTTGGATACGTTTGCAGCATTGTCAGTGACCAAACTGCGTACTAGACATTTGAATTTTTGTTCACATGTTGTTATAGCTTTTACTGCCACTTCTTGTAAGTATTCTGCTGTGTGTGCATTTCCTGACGTATCAGTTGTTTGTGCAAGGAAGACTTTACCTTCTTCTGTTGTTATACAAGCACATACAATAGGATCATTGTGGACATTACTCCACCCATCAATACTTAGGTTAACAATTTTACCCTCCAGAGCTGTTGCACATTGCTCCATTTCTCTGTCATACACTTGATCCAGCAGTTTCCCTGAAACATCAGCTCTGCTGGGTGGACTGTATCCTGGTCTCAGTGACTGAACCATATTAATGAAATGTGGGTTCTCAGTCAGACGGAAAGAAGAGTTCGTTGCATAAATAAACTGGGCAATTTTTTCATCAATCAACTCTTTTTCTAATCTGCTAGTTCTTATCACAAACCTATCTATGGTGGATCCAGGAGGTAAAGGTTTTTTCTTCCTTTTGGGTGATGATATGTGGCTGTGGGTGTCTGATGATGATGCTGCTGCTAATGAAGCACTATCCTGGATGGATAACTCTGAAACTGTAGAACAGGATGATGGTGATCTTGGAGGTGGATAGTTTCCAGAATCCATGAATTCCCCTAAACAAAAAAAGTCAATGCTGTTATTTTATTGTTTATACAATTTCTGCTTATTGTACACAACACAGCACTGCACCAAAAGGAATATTTGTTTTTCTTCATAACTATACCAAATGACAGTAACATGCAGTAATAATAACAAATATAATTTTTCTCACACATGACAGTTCAGTCTTTAGAAATGGGATTCAATAAAAATGTTTACCAACCTGAAGATCCTGCCTGTTCAGAAGTGTTTCTTTGGTCATCTTCATCACCGCACTTCTCATGATGTTGCCTCATTCGCGCCACCAGGCCTTGCATCTCTTTGTTGCATCGTTTGCATTTTGCACGCATGCCTGCCTTACCGATAGGTGAAGGAGCTTCATTAAAATATTCCCAAACTAGGTCTCTTTTACGGCCTGCTGCCATTATAAGGAAAGAATGTAATAAACCTCAGATCGTACACACAAACAGATCCAGACTTGTCTGTCTGTGGCTATGCTGCAGTATTGTGCTCAAAGTTTCACTTTCATTTTCTTGTCTGCTTGCCCTTCCTCCTCCTCACACTTAGATTCACATTCTTCTTGTGTTGTGCAGATCTATTCCACTCCAAACAATCAGAAACATATTGGCTAACTTCTTGGACTTGGCACTGAAGGGGTTGATTCTGTATTCATATAGGTTTGTAGAACAATAGGATTAAGGTCTTTTCTCAACTCTGTTCATGTTGTAACATTTTTGCCGTGAAGAAGAGGCTGGGACCTCTGCGGAGTCAAATTCAGTTTTGAGAACTGCGTAAGTAAAGCGAGCGTCTGTGATAATATAGGAGAGAAACTGCCCACTAATCCTACAGAAACCTCTGGAAGAGCATGGCATTGTGAATGTTACACATATACAGCCTTTATTCTACTGAGTTAAACAACTCGGCTTTATCTCATGATGGAAGAACCTTTGGATGGTAAAATATTTTCCTCAAAAAGCAGTTTATTGAAAAAAATCCGATTTAAATAAAAAAAAATCCTATTTAAATAAAAAAAATCCGATTGTTTTGATTTTTTTTTTTAAAAATCATTGATTTTTATCCACCCTGCCTAGCCACATCCGTTATCTCCAGTTTCTTCCCTTGTACAGTTTATTTCTAGACCATTGTTTTCTGTAGATTGTAATGTGACGAAGTTCTCACCTGCGGTACATTTAAAGGAGTTGTCTTTTGAAAACTACCCTTTACTATGGCATATGGACTTCACAGAAGGGGGTAACTTCGAAGGACCGCAACTCTTGGTCTGACAGCCAGCCAAAGTCAGCTATTTGTTAGGGGTTCTTACGGCATTGGTCGTTTAGCCGGGAGGTGGCGACATCATATTGCAATTCCTAAATTTAACCCCTTAACGACAGCCTATACGCCTTTTAATGGCGGTAGTTATAGGTACTTAAACCACAGTGCTCTTAATTAACAGCGCTGTGGAAAAAGTATAGCACCCCCAGAGTTGGATTTTCTCCGGGGTATCGGCTGCCGGGGGAGCAGAGACTCCAGAGAACATGATTCGGGTCGGTTTTTACCGACCCCGGGGTTGCGATCGCAGTTATTAACCGTATAACGGCGACCGCAATAAAAAACAAATCCGATGTGCCATTTAATTTCTCTCTCCTCTGATGTGATTGCACATTAGAGGTAAGAAATTGGGTCCCCGATTTCCCCACCCCCGAACCTTCCGGTCGTCCTCGGGCCCTCCGGTGGGCGCCGCCATCTTCTAGTCAGAAAATGGCAGGCGCATGCGCTGTTCGCCCACCGAGATCTGCCGGCCGGCACCCGGCAACAATAGGAAGATTTTTCCTATTGTTTCATTTTGGTCACTGTGATAGACGCTATCTGTGATCAAAATAAAAAAAAATAGTATAGGGTTAGGCTAAAGTTAGTTGGGCTAAAGTTTTAGGGTTAGAGTTAGGCTAAAGTGAGTTGGGCTTAACCCCTTAGTGACAGAGCCATTTTGCAGCTTAATGACCGGGCCAATTTTTACAATTCTGACCACTGTCACTTTATGAGGTTATAACTCTGGAACGCTTTAACGAATCCCGCTGATTCTGAGATTGTTTTTTCGTGACATATTGTACTTCACGTTAGTGGTAAAATTTCTTTGATATGACTTGTGTTTATTTATGAAAAAAACGGAAATATGGCGAAAATTTAACAATTTTCAAACTTTAAATTTTTATGCCCTTAAATCAGAGAGATATGTCACACAAATTTCTTAATAAATAACATTTCCCACATGTCTACTTTACATCAGCACAATTTTGGGACCAAAATTTTTTTTTGTACGAAGTTATAAGGGTTAAAAGTTGACCAGCGATTTCTCATTTTTACAACACCATTTTTATTTTAGGGACCACCTCACATTTGAAGTCACTTTGAGGGGTCTATATGATAGAAAATAGCCAAAAGTGACACCATTCTAAAAACTGCACCCCTCAAGGTGCTCAAAACCACATTCAAGAAGTTTATTAACCCTTTACGTGCTTCACAGGTACTGAAGCAATGTGGAAGGAAAAAATTAACATTTAACTTTTTTTGCAAAAACTTTAATTCGGAACCTATTTTTTTTATTTTCACAACTGTTAAAAGAAAAAATGAACCACAAAATTTGTTGTGCAATTTCTCCTGATTAAGCCGATACCCCATATGTGGGGGTAAACCACTTTTTGGGCGCACGGCAGAGGTTGCAAGGGAAGGAGCAACATTTGACTTCTTCAACGCAGAATTGGCTGGACGCCATGTCGCGTTTGTAGAGGCCCTGATGTGTCTAAACAGTGGAAACCCATCACAAGTGACCCCATTTTGGAAACTAGACCCCTAAGGAACTTATCTAGATGTGTGGTGAGCACTTTGAACCTCCAAGTGCTTCACAGAAGTTTATAACATAGAACAGTGAAAATAAAAAATCATATTTTTTCCACAAAAACAATCTTTTCACCCCAATTTTTATTTTCCCAAGGGTAACAAGACCCCAAAAGTTTTTGTGCAATTTGTCCTGAGCATTCTGATACCCCATATGTGGGGGTAAACCACTGTTTGGGTGCAAGGCAGAGCTTGGAAGGGAAGGAGCGCCGTTTGACTTTCTCAGCGCAGAATTGTCTGGACGTCATGTCGTGTTTGTAGAGGTCCTGATGTGTCTAAACAGTGGAAACCCCCCACAAGTGACCCCATTTTGGAAATTAGACCCCCTAAGGAACTTATCTAGATGTGTGGTGAGCACTTTGAACCTCCAAGTGCTTCACAGAAGTTTGTAACATAGAACCGTGAAAATAAAAAATCATATTTTTTCCACAAAAACAATCTTTTCACCCCAATTTTTATTTTCCCAAGGGTAACAAGACCCCAAAAGTTTTTGTGCAATTTGTCTTGAGCATGCCGATACCCCATATGTGGGGGTAAACCACTGTTTGGGCGCACGGCAGGGCTTGGAAGTGAAGGAGTGCCGTTTGACTGTTTCAAACCAAAATTGGCTGAAATTGAAATTGGACGCCATGTCGCGTTTGGAGAGCCCCTGATACGCCTAAACAGTCGAAACCCCCCACAAATCACACCATTTTGGAAACTAGACCCCTTAAGGAACTTATCTAGATGTGTGGTGAGCACTTTGAACCCTCAAGTGCTTCACAGAAATTAATAAACGTAGAGCCGTGAAAATAAAAAATCATTTTTTTCCTCAAAATGATTCTTTAGCCCGCTATTTTTTTTATTTTCCCAAGGGTAACAGGAGAAATTGGACCCAAAAAGTTGTTGTGCAATTTTTCCTGAGTACGCTGATACCCCATATGTGGGGTGAAACCACTGTTTGGGCGCATGGGAGTGCTTGGAAGGGAAGGAGCGCCATTTTGTAATGCAGACTTTGATGGAATGTTCTGCGGGCGTCATGTTGTGTTTGCAGAGCCCTTGATGTACCTAAACAGTAGAAACCCCCTGCAAGTGACACCATTTTTGAAACTAGACCCCCCAAGGAGCTTATCTTGATGTGTGGTGAGCACTTTGAACCCCCAAGTGCTTCACAGAAATTTATAAACGCAGAGCCGTGAAAATGAAAAATCATTTTTTTTCTCAAAAATGTTTTTTTTAGCCAGCTATTTTTTATTTTCCCAAGAGTAACAGGAGAAATTAGAATCCCAAAATTGGTGTGCAATTTGTCCTGAGTACGCTGATACCCCATATGTTGGGGTAAACCACTGTTTGGGCGCACGGCAGGGCTCGGAAGGGAGGGAGCGACATTTGACTTTTTGAAAGCCACGTCGTGTTTGGAGACCCCCTGATGTGTCTAAACAGTGGAAACCCCCCACAAGTGACCCCATTTTGGAAACTAGACCCCTTAAGGAACTTATCTAGATGTGTGGTGAGCACTTTGAACCCCCAAGTGTTTCACAGAAATTTATAAACGCAGAGCTGTGAAAATAAAAAAATCATTTTTTTTCTCAAAAATGATTTTTTTAGCCAGCTATTTTTTATTTTCCCAAGGGTAACAGGAGAAATTAGAACCCCAAAATTGGTGTGCAATTTGTCCTGAGTACGCTGATACCCCATATGTTGGGGTAAACCACTGTTTGGGCGCACGGCAGGGCTCGGAAGGGAGGGAGCGCCATTTGACTTTTTGAACGCCACGTCGTGTTTGGAGACCCCCTGATGTGCCTAAATAGTGGAAATCCCTCAATTCTAGCTCCAACCCTAACCCCAACACACCCCTAACCCTAATCCCAACCCTAATCCTAACCTAAATCCCAACCCTAATTCCAACCCTAACCTTAATTGTAACCCTAACCCTAATTTTAACCCTAACCCTAATTGTAACCTTAACCCTAATTATAACCCTAATTATAACCCTAACTCTAAGGCTAGGTTCATTTTGCGTTTTACCAGCCCGTTCAACACATAGCATTGACGGGCTGGTAACGGTATAGCATAACACGATCGCGTTATGCTATACCCGCTAGCGCAGAGGAATCAGCAGATGATTCATCTGCGCTTGCGGTGACGGAGCCCAGACGCTGCAGCCCGCGTCCGAGGCTCCGTCACTGAATGATGGCACGTCGCAAACGCATCCCGCTTTACGGCATGCGTCGCGATGCGCCCTCAAATGGGGGTGAATGGCAGCGTTAACGGACTGCGTTACACCGCGTTATACCGCGGTGTAACGCAGTCCGTCTAACGGACTGCCATAACGCAGTATGAACCCAGCTTAACCCTAACGCTAATTATAACCCTAACCCTAATGCTAACCCTAATGCTAACCCTAATGCTAACCCTAATTATAACCCTAACCCTAATTATAACCCTAACCCTAACAGAAAAATGAAAATAAATATAATTTCTATTTTTTATTATATGTCCCTAACTAAGGGGGTGATAAATGGGGGGGTTATGTACTGTTTTTTTTTATTTTGATCACTGTGATAGTTTATCACAGTGATCAAAATGCACTTTCTGGAGAATGAATGAAATCATTTTTGAATCTGCCGCCAAGCAGATCGGCGGGCGCACTGCGCATGCGCCCGCCATTTTTTTTTTGCAGGAAGAAGACGCCGGGATCCTGGGGCCTGCGGGAGGACGGAGGACACCGGTAAGTATACGGGGGGGCGATCGGGGGACCCTCATTTTCTCCCCTCTGATGTGCGATCACATCAGAGGGGAGAGAAATCATTTTTTTTTTTTTTTTTTTTTGCGATCGCATCTATGCTTGCATAGATGCGATCGCAACACCGGGATCGGTGAATACCGACCCGGATCATGTTCTCTGGGGTCTCGGCTACCCCCGGTAGCCGAGACCCCAGAGAATATTTGCCCATCCCCCCCAGGGCACAGCGGCACATAGCGGCGGGCACACTGAGCATGCGCCCGCCATTTTCTACATCGCGCCGGCCCCGGGGGACACCGGAGGGCCCTAGGGCCACATACAGGACATCGGGGGCCACATGGCGGTCCCGGGGACCCTTTTTCTCTGTCCTCTGATGTCCGATGACATCAGGGGACAAAGAAATTAAATGACACAACTTTTTTTTTTTGTTGCGGTCGCCGTTATAGGGTTAATAACGGCGATCGCAACATCGGTGTCGGTAAAAACCGACCCGATTCATGTTCTCTGGGGTCTTGGCTACCCCCGGTAGCAGAGACCCCGGAGAAAATGCGCCTCTGGGGGGCGCTATTCACTTTTTCCACAGCGCCGTTAATTAACGGCGCTGTGGTTTAAGTACCCTTAATGACCGCCGTTAAAAGGCGTATCGGCGGTCGTTAAGGGGTTAAGTTTTATGGTTAGGCTAAAGTGAGTTGGGCTTAAGTTTTAGGGTTGGGATTAGGGTTGGGATTGGGGTTGTGGTTATGGTTGGGATTAGGGTTAGGGATGTGTTGGAGTTCGAATTAGGGGGTTTCCACTGTTTAGTTACATCAGGGGGTCTCCAAATGCGACATGGCGCCCACCATTGATTCCAGCCAATTTTGCGTTCAAAAAGTCAAATGATGCTCCCTCCCTTCTGAGCACTGCTGTGCGCCCAAACAGTGGTTTACCCCCAGATATGGGGTATCTGCATACGCAGGACAAATTGCACAACAACTTTGGTGGTCTAATTTCTCCTGTTACCCTTGGGAAAGTAAAAAAAATTGGGGCTAAAAAATCATTTTTGTGGGGAAAAAAGGGATTTTTTTTATTTTCACGGCTCTGCTTTTTAAAACTTCTGTGAAGCACTAGGGCAGGGGTGGGGAACCTCAGGCCCCAGGGCCATTTACGGCCCTCGATGACCTTTTATCTGGCCCCCGGGCAGATTCTCAGGACCGCAGTGCTCTGGCAGGGAGCTGTATTTTGATTGCCACTAGCTCATTAATTTCTTCTTGCTCTGTTAGCACTCACACGCAGTGTTCACTACTGAACACTGAAGGGCATGCAATGAAAGATTACATCCAGACACCACTGCCTGAGTCAGGATGTACTTTGTGGGCGGAGTTTGTACGGCCCCCGAAGGATGGTATAAATATCCAAATGGCCCTTGGCAGAAAAGAGATTCCCCGCTCCTGCACTAGGGGGTTCAAAGTGCACACCACACATCTAGATAAGCTTCTTGGGGGGTCTAGTTTCCAAAATGGGGTCGCTTGTGGGGGGTTTCTACTGTTTAGGCACATCGGGCTCTGCAAGCGCAACATGAAGCTCACAGACCATTCCATCAAAGTCTGCATTTCAAAACGTCACTACTTCCTTTCCGAGCCCCGACGTGTGCCGAAACAATGGTTTCCCCTCACATATGGGGTATCAGCGTACTCGGGAGAAATTGGACCTCAAAATTTGTTGTCCGGTTTGTCCTGTTACCCTTGTTAAAGTAAAAATTTGGGGGTGAAATGATCATTTTTGTGGGGGAAAAAAAGATTTTTTATTTTCATGGCTGCGGAATATGTTGGCGCTATATAAATAAAGATTATTATTATTATTATTATTATGGCTCTGTTATAATTTTCTGTGACACACTTGGGAGTTCAAAGTGCTCACCACACATGTAGATAAGTAACTTAAGGGGTCTAGTTTCCAAAATAATGTCACTTGTGGGGGGTTTCCACTGTTTAGGCACATCAGGGGCTCTCAATTCCAGCCAATTCTGCATTGAAAAAGTCTAACGGCGCTCTTCCTTTTCAAGCTCTAACGTGCGCCCAAACGGTTTACCCCCACATATGGGGTATTGGCGCATTCAGGAGAAATTTCACAACAAATTTTGTGATTCAATTTCTTATTTTACACTTGTGAAAATAAAAAAAAATGGTTCTGAAGTAAAATGTTTGTAAAAAAGTTAAATATTTTTTCTTTCCACATTGCTTCAGTTCCTGTGAAGCACGTAAAGGGTTAATAAACTTCTTGAATGTGGTTTTGAGCACCTTGAGGGGTGCAGTTTTTAGGATGTCACTTTTGGGTATTTTCTGTCATTTACACCCCTAAAAGTCACTTTAAATGTGATGTGGTTTCTAAAAAAAAAAAAAAAAAAAAAAAAAAAATGGTTTTGTAAATTTTGTTGGAAAAATGAGAAATCTCTGGTCAACTTTTAAGCCTTATAACTTCCTAAAAAAAAATTTGTTTCCAAAATTGTGCTTATGTAGACATGTGGGAAATGTTATTTATTAAATATTTTGCGTGACATATCTCTCTGATTAAGGGCATAAAAATTAAATATGAAAATTGCAAAATTTTTGCCATATTTCCGTTTTTTTCATAAATAAACTCGTTGTATCGAGGAAATTTTACCACTAACATGAAGTACAATATGTCACGAGAAAACATTCTCAGAATCAGCGGGATCCGTTAAAATGTTCCAGAGTTATAGCCTCATAAAGAGACAGTGGTCAGAATTGTAAGAATTGGCATGGTCATTAAGCTGCAAATTGGCTATTTCACGAAAGGGTTAAAACTGAAAATATTTAGTAACATACACAAAAGCTTAACTTGCAGAGACAGTCAGGCTGGCACTGATATTCATGGGTTCATCATTAGACTCTGGGTATTACTCTGTTAGCCAATATGTTGCTCGGATGGCTTGTACAGACGTGCTGCCATATATGATATCTGCCTTCTCAGAATTATAACTTCTATTACCAGACATAGCATAGGTGTTAATAAGAAGCAGAGGTCAGCTTTTGTGCTTATGACCCTTCTGGGATACTTCACCACAAGGTTTAAGTGTTTGTGAGAATCAGCTCCATTCAACTAAAAGTGAATTTGTGAGATCACACACTAATGTTGGTGAAAGGAGGGGGTGTCAGGATTGGTAGTTCGGGCTCTGAGAAGACTGTCGTGTTGCAAAAATGTATGGACGTCCTTCCTCTACCAAATTTTACAGCAAACACTGTTCAAACCTGTAACTGCTTGTTCACACCCTGTTTGCTGCTGCTTTTTTTTCCCTCGGGTACTAGTGAGATTTCTGAAATCTCGTGCACATGCTGCTTATTTCTTCCTTTCAGATTTGAACCATCAAAGCGTTGTGCTGCATTTTTCCGGCAAAATTCTGTGTTTTGCTGTTGAAAAATCTTCTGCAAATACCCAACATGTGCACATAGCCTTACATTTGAGTGATTGTGTACTTTATACAAATGTGGCTAACGCTTCACATTGTGCATGGGTAACCTCTGCAGCTACTTGACTTTAGAAATAATTTTGTGTTCCTAATGCATGACTCTCGTGCTGGTGATGTTCTGTAGTAAATGATGTACTGGATGCCTACCATGTTCTTCAGTCCTGAAAAACCACGCTTCACGAGTGTGTTATGTAGTGCTTCATGACTGACCTGATGTTACTCCTCCATGCTTCTGCTCATCAGAATTTGCACTTGCCTGGACATTAAAATGTGACCATACTCTGTACACAGCATATAAGGGTCTTTTAGTATAAGCGGTCCAGATCCTTCTTTACCTTGAGAGCCACGTTCAGCTCGGAGAGATGGTCGTGAGCTACATCCAGAGACCTCCCCTCTTCCCCACATGACTGTAGACTTTTGTGAAAAACCTGGACAACCCCTTTTAATTTCTCTCCAACCCCAAGGCCAATATATGAGCATCCAGATCTGCTTGTGTGGGGGCCACCCACTCAAGTCACCATCAGGAGACCTGCTCTTCATAGTTGTTTGCCACCTTAGTGCATTAGCACGAGGTCTAGCAGACAGCCACGAGAGCCACACATCATGGGCCCACAAGCAACAGGTTGGGGATACCTGGTAAAAGCAAAAGATGATGCACAATTTTGTATTCTTTATAGATCTAGCAGAGATTTTTGCATTACTCCTGTAGGTGTAAGTTTTCTATAAACATCTTACTGATGTGATAATTTCCGGAAGGCAGATTTTAATGGATTCAAAGAGGGTAGGAAAGGTCCAATGGCTGGATGCTGGAAAGGAAAGAAATATCAAAGAAGTATGAGAGATTTTGCTAAATGAAATTCTCCTGCACAATGAGTAACAATCCCAAAAAGAGAGATGGTGAGGGAACACTTAGCTAATTTAAATGAATTAAAATCTCCTGGTTCAGTTGAATTGCATCCTAGGCTACTTGAAGAGTTGGCAGAGGAAATTGCTGAACCATTAGCCAGAATCTTTGAAAAATCCTAAAGAACTGAAGTCCCAGAAGATTGGAGATGGGCAAATGTTGTCCCCATCATGAAAAAAGGAAAGAAGATGGAGTCAGGAAATGACAGGCCAGTGAGCCTTACTCCTATACCAGGAGAGATCATTGAACAAATTATTAAACAGCGTGCATGTCAGTACTTGGATAAGAATACAGTAGTTAACCAGAGCCAGCATGTAGCAAACAAGTCATGCCAGACTAATCTAATTTCCTTCTATGATGGAAACACTGACTGGGTGGGTTAGGGAAATGCGGTAGATATAGTATATCAAATGCTTTGCTGAAGTTGAGATAAAGTATCTTAAACTATCCTTATTGAAAAAATGAAAAAGTATGGGATTGATAAGGCTACGGTTAGGTGGATTCATAACTGTCTCAGTGATCGTACTCAAGAGTGGTAAAATGGTTGCACACTTAATTGGAAAAGTGTTTCAAGTGGGGTACCACAAGGCTCTGTCCTGGCGCCAGTGGTGTTCAACCTTTTTATAAACTGTGGTGTGGTAAGGAACATCTTCATAGGCAACATTTAGCTAAGACAGCAATTCCTGAAATTGTCTGTGGTTTAATGCATTAGCTCTAATGAAGTTAACACAAGATGCCACATTTTTCCCACTTCAGTGATTTACTACACAGCGCCTGTTGGTAGTAGAAGGCAGTGTATGGCTATTGGATGAGAATGGTTATGTTTTTCCATCACTTGGTTTTTGCAAGCAATTACTCCTTTCTTAGACCCCACCATGCTAGGAGCACCATCAGTTGTCACACTGGCTAGTTTAGCCCAGTCCAGCTCCAAACCATTCAGAGTTTGGCAAACCTTTTCATAGATATCCTCTCCTGTAGTTGTTCCTTTGATGCTTTGCAGTGCAGCAAGCTCTACTGTGACTTTGAAATAGTCATTCGTCCCACGAATAAAAATTAGAAGTTGTGCTGTATCACAAATATCATTACTTTCGTCGAATGCCATGGAAAAATAGTAGTTTTTTTGCCGAGTTTTGCAAATGGTCTCCCATTTCTTCAATCCTTCGTGTAATTGTAGTTCCTGAAAGACTCACTGTTCCAAATAAATCTGCCTTCTCTGGACACATCTCTGGCAACAAAAAGAAGGCATTCTTTAACAAATTTTCCCTCCACGAATGGTCTGCCAGTGAACGCTATTAGCTTGGCAACTTGAAAACTTGCCCGCAGTGATGAATATTTAGCTGCTTCTGCTTAACAAAAGTATTTTGCTGAGCTGTCAATGTATTTTTCAGTTTTAATATTTTCTTTTCTCACTTCTCCGACCAAACAATCATATTTATCTTTATGTTGAGTTTGATAGTGTCGACTCAAATTGTATTCTTTGAACACAGACTCAATATTCTGGCATATCAAACACACAGCTCTTTCCTTGTACTGCATGAAAAAGTAATCATATGTCTGCTGTTTGAATATCCTACACTCCAAGTCAGAGCCAGACTGGGATGCCAAGGGCCCAACAGTAACATTGACTCCGGTGGCCCACTGTTCAGCTACATGCAAATATCACATTCACAAATTGGCCCATGTTTCTATTTAATAATAATAATAATAACTAGATGGGCATTTCCTGAAGGAAATACATGGTGCTTGAACAGCGCTGCCAGCTTTACAGCAGTGTATCAGGTTGCTATGGACAACCAAAATGGTTTTACTCTGAGGCAATTTTCATTAATCAGGTCACTAACATTTGTTATAGAAATCAGGGAACCTTGTCACATACATTTCTTATAGCAGTGCAGGGGTGCCTATTTACAACAATAAAATTGTACAATTAGTGGACTAGTAAGTCCTTAAGGTCCCTGTGTGCTGCCTGGGGCCCCAATGTGCTGCCTGGGGCCCCAATGTGCTGCCTTGGACCCCATTCGCTATCTCTTCCCCGCGTGTGCTGCCTGGTTCCCCTGTGCTCTGGCTTGGGCCCTGTGCACTGTCTCTGCCCCCTGTGCTCTGCCTGGGCCCCGTGCTCTGCCTGGGGCCCCGTGCTCTGCCTGGGGCCCCTATGTGCTGCATGGGGCCCCTGTGCGCTGCCTGGGGCCCCTGTGCTCTGCCTGGGGCCCCGTGTGCTGCCTGGGGCCCCTGTGCTCTGCCTGGGGCCCCGTGTGCTGTCTGTGGCCCCTGTGCGCTGCCTGTGGCCCCGTGCTCTGCCTGGGGCCCTGTGCGCCGCCTGTGGCCCCTGTACGCCGCCTGTAGCCCCTGTGCTCTGCCTGGGGCCCCTGTGCTCTGCCTGGGGCCCCTGTGCTCTGCCTGGGGCCCCTGTGCTCTGCCTGGGGCCCCTGTGCTCTGCCTGGGGCCCCGTGTGCTGCCTGGAGCCACGTGCGCTGCCTGTGGCCCGTGTGCTGCCTGTGACCCCTGTGCGCTGCCGGTGGCCCCGTGCGCTGCCTGTGGCCCCTGTGTGCTGCCTGTGGCCCCTGTGTGCTGCCTGTGGCCCCGTGCGCTGCCTGTGGCCCCTGTGCGCTGCCTGTGGCCCCTGTGCGCTGCCTGTGGCCCCTGTGCGCTGCCTGGGCCCCCTGTGCCCCTGCCTGGGGCCCCTGTGCGCTGCCTGGCCCCCTGTGCGCTGCCTGGGGCCCTGTGCGCTGCCTGTGGGCCCTGTGCACTGCCTGGGGCCCTTGTGCGCTGCCTGTGGCCCCGTGCGCCGCCTGTGGCCCCCGTGCGCCGCCTGGGGCCACGTGCGCTGCCTGTGGCCCCTGTGCGTTGCCTGTGGCCCCTGTGTGCCACCTGGGGCCCTGTGCTCTGCCTGGGGCCCCGTGCTCTGCCTGGGCCCTGTATACTGCCTGTGGCCCCTGTGTGCTGCGTGGCGCCCCATATGCTGCCTGGGGCCCCTGTGTGCTGCCTGGGGCCCTGTGCTGCACCTTTAAGATCTTCAATCAGCTATCTGTACTTCTATTAGCTGATACAGGTCATGTGTGGAAGCTGCATTTGCATAGCTGCCATCTTTGTAAGGTCACTGCACCTGTGGTGTGGCTTCAATCCATGTCAGTTGGGGGTCATGGAAAGGTCACCATTAATTCCTATGGGAAAATTCTTGCATAAAATGCGATTTTTGTTAAAAACTAAAAATCGGATTGACTCCAAAAATACATAGCACACCTGTACCCACCGAGGGCTTCGAAACGCCGCCTGAACGGGGACTCTGCACCGAGCGGTTCGGGCCGCATTAATTGCAGAAAACGCGGAGAAGAAGAAGAACTAGATGTGTATTTCCTGAAGGAACTACAGATTGTGCTTTGAATTGGTGCCCGGTAGTGTTGAGCGAACATGCTCGGACATGCTCCGTTAACCCTTGAGCATCGGGGTGCTCGGACATGCTCGGAACTCTGCAGAACACCTAATGTACATTTAAGTTCAAAATCAATGCATTCCAATGGGAAGATTTTTTTTTTCAAACGTAAAGGGTTAAAAAGCAAAAAATCCGATCGACTCCAAAAATACTTAGCACACCTGTCACGGCAGCTAGCTTCAAAACCTTGTTTGAACGGAGTCTGTACACCGAGCGGTTCGGGCTGTATTAATTGCGCAAATCTGGAGAAGAAGAACACGGAAAAAGAATAATGTGAATAACAATATAGTGCTTTTTCCAAAGCACAATAATAAAATATAAGAAATCGGATTACAATATGTTGCTTGAACCTAGGAGGTTCAAGCACCATAATTAATAAATAGATGGGCATTTCCTGAAGGAAATACATGGTGCTTGAACAGCGCTGCCAGCTTTACAGCAGTGTATCAGGTGTCGACTGTCAGAAAGTAAAGTTAGAATATGAATGTTGTGTATAGAGATGGCACAACCTGGGATAGGTCGTATATGGCCCCCTGTTAGCCACTTTGGCCCCTTGGTAGCCATTTTGGCATGCAAGAATCCTTGGTAGCCACTTTGGTGCACACAGCCCCTCGGTAGCCACTTTGGCCACTTGGTAGCCACTTTGGCACATTCGGCACATCGGTGCCACTTGGTTGTCACTTTGGCATATTCAGCACCTTGGTAGTCACTTTGGCTACTTGGTAGCCACTTTGGCACATTCGGCACCTCGGTAGCCACTTTGGCACATTTGGCAACTCGGTAGCCACTTTGGCCACTTGGTAGCCACTTTGGCACATTCTGCACCACAGTAGCCACTTTGGCCACTTGGTAGCCACTTCGGCACACTTGGCACCTCGCTAGCCACTTTGGCCACTTGGTAGCCACTTTGGCACATTCTGCACCACGGTAGCCACTTTGGCCACTTGGTAGCCACTTTGGCACATTCGGCACCTCTGTAGCCACTTTGGCCACTTGGTAGCCACTTTGGCACATTCGGCACCTCTGTAGCCACTTTGGCCACTTGGTAGCCACTTTGGCCACTTGGTAGCCACTTTAGCACATTTGGCACCTCGGTAGCCACTTTGACCACTTGGTAGCCACTTTGGCACATTCGGCACCTTGGTAGCCACATTCGGCACCTCTGTAGCCACTTGGTAGCCACTTTGGCCACTTGGCAGCCACTTTGGCACATTTGGCACCTCGGTAGCCACTTTGGCCACTTGGTAGCCACTTTGGCACATTCGGCACCTTGGTAGCCACTTTGGCCACTTGGTAGCCACTTTGGCCACTTGGCACCTCAGTACCACTTTGGCCACTTGGTAGCCACTTTGGCACATTTGGCACCTTGGTAGCCACTTTGGCCACTTGGTAGCCACTTTAGCACATTTAGCACCTCATTAGCCAATTTGGCTACTTGGTAGGCACATTCGGCAACCTAGAAGCCACTTTGGCCACTTGGTAGCCACTTTGGCACATTCGGCACCTCGGTAGCCACTTTGGCCACTTGGTAGCCACTTTGGCCACTTGCTAGCCACTTTGGCACATTCGGCACCTCGGTAACCACTTTGGCCACTTGGTAGCCACTTTAGCACATTTGGCACCTACGGTAGCCACTTTGGCTACTTGGTAGCCACTTTGGCACATTCGGCACCCTAGTAGCCACTTTGGCCACTTGGTAGCCACTTTGGCACATTAGGCACCTCAGTAGCCACTTTGGCCACTTGCTAGCCACTTTGGCACATTAGGCACCTCAGTAGCCACTTTGGCCACTTGCTAGCCACTTTGGCACATTCGGCCCCTCGGTAGCCACTTTGGCCACTTGGTAGCCACTTTGGCCACTTGGTAGCCTCTTTAGCACATTTGGCACCTCGGTAGCCACATTGGCCACTTGGTAGGAACTTTGGCTCATTCGGCACCTTGGTAGCCACTTTGGCACATTTGTCACCTCTGTAGCCACTTTGGCCACTTGGTAGCCACTTTGGCCGCTTGGTAGCCACTTTGGCACATTCGGCCCCTCGGTAGCCACTTTGGCCACTTGGTAGCCACTTTGGCCACTTGGTAGCCACTTTGGCACATTCAGCACCTCGGTAGCCACTTTGGCCACTTGGTAGCCACTTTGGCCACTTGGTAGCCACTTTGGCACATTCGGCACCTCGGTAGCCACTTTGGCACATTCGGCCCCTCTGTAGCCACTTTGGCCACTTGGTAGCCACTTTGGCACATCCGGCACCATGGTAGCCACTTTGGCCACTTGGTAGCCACTTTGGCACATTCGGCACCTCGGTAGCCACTTTGGCCACTTGGTAGCCACTTTGGCACATTAGGCACCTCAGTAGCCACTTTGGCCACTTGGTAGCCACTTTGGCAGCCACTTTGGCCACTTGGTAGCCACTTTGGCCACTTGGTAGCCACTTTGGCCACTTGGTAGCCACTTTGGCCACTTGCTAGCCACTTTGGCCACTTGCTAGCCACTTTGACACATTCGGCACCTCGGTAGCCACTTTGGCCACTTGGTAGCCACTTTGGCACATTCGGCACCTCGGTAGCCACTTTGGCTACTTGGTAGCCACTTTGGCACATTAGGCACCTCAGTAGCCACTTTGGCCACTTGGTAGCCACTTTGGCCACTTGCTAGCCACTTTAGCACATTTGGCACATCGGTAGCCACTTTGGCCACTTGGTAGCCACTTTGGCACATTCGACACCTTGGTAGCCACTTTGGCACATTCGTCACCTCTGCAGCCACTTTGGCCACTTGGTAGCCACTTTGGCCACTTGGTAGCCACTTTGGCACATTCGGCACCTCGGTAGCCACTTTGGCCACTTGGTAGCCACTTTGGCCACTTGGTAGCCAATTTGGCCACTTGGTAGCCAATTTGGCACATTCGGCACCTCGGTATCCACTTTGGCACATTCGGCACCTCGGTAGCCACTTTCGCCATGTTGACACATGCTGCCACTTTGCCTTGGGAGTCACTTTGGCGCTCCGGGCCCCTCAGGGGCCACTTTTGCACACTGGGCTTCTAAAGCCACTTTGGCGTCCGTGGGGCTTTTCAGACGCCATTGGCGCGCTGCTTGTGGCCCCGTGTGCTGCCTGGGGCCCCTGTGTGCTGCCTGGGGCCCCTGTGTGCTGCCTGGGGCCCCTGTGTGCTGCCTGGGGCACTGCGCTGCCCCTTTAAGACCTTGAATCAGCGATCTGTCAGCTTCTATTAGCTGATACGGGTCATGTGTGGAAGCTGCATTTGCATAGCTGCCATCTTTGTAAGGTCACTGCACCTGTGCTGTGGCTTCAATCCATGTCAGTTGGGGGTCATGGAAAGGTCGCCATTATTTCCTATGGGAAATTTTTTGCTTAAAATGAGATTTTTTTTAAAAAACTAAAAATCGGATCGACTCCAAAAATACATAGCACACCTGTCCCCACCGAGGGCTTCGAAACGCCGCCTGAACGGGGTCTCTGCGCCGAGCAGTTCGGGCCGCATTAATTGCAGAAAACGCGGAGAAGAAGAAGAAGAAAATATAAGAAATCGGATTACAATATGTTGCTTGAACCTAGAAGGTTCAAGCACCATAATAACGGGGTAGTTAAATGAAGGTTGACATTATGCCCTTGTGTGTACATAGTGAATCATGTATTGTGCCCACTACTACTCATATAGGTGGGAGAGCCCATTCCTGCATGGGGGCCGACCGGAGGATCATCCTGTTCTCCTGTGGGCCAGTCTGAGCCTGCTCAAAGTCAATTTTTCTTTTTCTTGATATCATTGTTTCCTACGGATTCCAAATTGCTATTAGTAAAATACCAATATATATACAGCGCTACAAAAACAATATACCAGTAATAAAATTGCCCACACAGAGACATACAGACTGCACTGCCCATGAATGCAGTCTGATCAGTGCCCATCAATGCAGCCTTGCCAGTCCATATCATTCCGTCCTCATCAGTGCTCATATTGGTGGAACTCCGGCTCAGATTGGTGTGGTGCGAGAGTCCCCATTAGTCAGGTAAATGTCCCCAGTAGGCATGATAGACTGGACCTGGCAAAAAAAAAAAAAATGCCAGTACTCTCCTATCACCTATTAACCTACAGTACAGACCAAAAGTTTGGACACACCTTCTCATTCAATGATTTTCTGTATTTTCATGACTATGAAAATTGTAGAATCACACTGAAGGCATCAAAACTATGAATTAACACATGTGGAATTATACATTACACTTTACAAAAAAGTGTGAAACAACTGAAAATATGTCTTATATTCTAAATTCTTCAAAGTAGCCACCTTTTGCTTTGATTACTGCTTTGCACGCAGAAAAGGTGAACGGATGGACTCTACATGCCTGGTTCCCACCGTGAAGCATGGAGGAGGTGGTGTGATGATGTGGGGGTGCTTTGCTGGTGACACTGTTGAGGATTTATTCAAAATTGAAGGCATAGTGAACCAGCATGGCTACCACAGCATCTTGCAGCGGCATGCTATTCCATCCGGTTTGCGTTTAGTTGGACCATCATTTATTTTTCAACAGGACAATGACCCCAAACACACCTCCAGGCTGTGTAAGGGCTATTTGACCAAGAAGGAGAGTGTTGTGGTGCAGATGACCTGGCCTCCACAGTCACCAGACCTGAACCCAATCGAGATGGTTTGGGGTGAGCTGGACCGCTCACCGCTTCAATTTTGAATAAATCCCCAACAGTGTCAATGTATAATTCCACATGAAAATACAGAAAAATCTTTGAATGAGGTGTGTCCAAACTTTTGGTCTGTACTGTATGTCCCCCGCTGCTCTGAAGAGGCGCCCGTTCGACTCCGTCTTCTTCTGGCACAGGCGGCGTGATTCACGTCTGTGCTGCATTTGGAGGGCCGAAAAGTCTTCCGGAGTGGCAGGTCATCTCCTTCCCTCACTGCCTCGTCGTTCAGCCCAACACTGAACAGTTCAATGCTGGCGGGCCCTGTAATCAATTTCAATTTGAACTGTTCAAGTTCAATTTCGGCCGGGCTCAGGGGCAGCAGCGAAAGTTAACTACTGGAGTAGCAGAGGTAGGAGGAACAGCTGCTCTTGGCCCCTTAAGACCACAGGCCCCGAAACAGTTGCTACGTTTGCTACCCCAGTAGTTCCAACCCTTGCCGAGAGACAGAGAGAAGGTGAGTTGGAGAGTGCGGCACACATTCCACACATGCGCTCTGTGGGCCCGGGACAAGCCGGCGGCAAAAACACCTTGCGGCCCGGATAAATATCCTTGATGGGCCGTAGTTTGAGGACCCCTGCTCTAAGCCTTTCTGCAGCTAAAATGTTAAAGCAGAGTTCCCTTTTATGATGAAAAGTAAAATGTTGCAAGAAAAAGCTCAGAAGGAAAGGTGTTATTGTGTAATTCATGCATATTTGCTTCACACCTTGTTTTATTTTAACTGCATTAGCACAAGTAGCTGAAATGTATGAGCAGTGCATTAACACCTATGAGGCAGAATAGACTTGTAATGCAGAACCTGCTGTAGTCTTTCTATTCTGTCTTTCTCCACATGTATCCTTGAGTGAAAAACTGAGCCCTATTCTTTCAGATCTCTGGATTTTATCTTTTTATGTGTTAATGTGCTTTTCTGCTGTTTGTTCTTGCACACTTGTGTAATAATAAATTGCTTAATTTTATATACCCAGTAATTTCTTCGTCTCCAAAAAAAATTGCAGCCCAGAATTGTTCGCGCTTTCACATTTTACTGGCAGCCATCTTCTTCATTTAATATCTAAAAGAGACGGACATCTAAATTGGGTATATTTCTAGTCTACTGTACCAGTATTCACTGGTGCATTCATGGTCACAAAAGTCACTAAACCAGACTAGATGTTACATGTAGATCCTTTTAAAGGTATTATGGCAGGTTAAAAAATGACTGTTCAAGCCAAGCTCATCACCTTATCAAAATTGTACCTTAATGCTATGTGCACACGTTGCGGATTTTATTGCGGATCCGCAGCGTTTGACGCGCGGAATTGCTCCAAATGTGAAATGTAGTACACAAGCAATGTTAATCAATGGGAATCCGGAATTGTGCACATGCTGCGGAAAATTCCATGTGGATTTGCATCGTGTCATTTTCTGCAGCATGTCAATTCTTTTTGCGGATCTACAGCGTTTCTGCACCCATTGACTTACATTGAGTCAGTCAAATCCGCAGCTAAATCGCAGGTGTAAAAAGGTTTGCGGATTAGCTGTGGATTTGCGTGCCAAAAATGCTGCAGAAAGGAAGTGTGTGCGGGGTCTGTGTGTGCGTGTCTGTGTGTAGCCAGGCATCGTCTGATTGAGTACCTAGTCTCATCCGGCTATGTCAGAATGAGCTGATGTTGGGATCGTAGTCCCATCATCCGGCGACTGTGTTCAAGTATAAAAAAAAAAAAAAACATTCATGCTCTCCAAAAAACTAATCCCCAAATCCTGTGTTCAAGTGTAAAAAAAAAAAAAAAAAAAACATTCATGCTCCCTAAAAAACTAATCCCCAAATCCTGTGTTCAAGTGTAAAAGAAAAAAAAAACATTCATGCTCCCTAAAAAACTAATCCCCAAATCCCTCGATCTCCTGTAACAAAAATAAACTAATAAACCAACACAAATACTCCCTGGTCCGCCGTAGTCCGAAATAACGAGTGTCCCACGATGATCTCATGTGTAGGGCAGTCACACCAGGAGATGTGACCGTTCTCCTGGCCTCCGGTGACTCACTGACCGGAGGTGATCCCCCTGCAGTGTATCACTCCGCCGCCGTCAGAGTTCACCGCAGTTCGTGCTGTCACTTGCGGCACCGCTGCGTGAGAGAATTCTCACGCAGCGGTGCCGAAACGTGAGAGCACGAGTTCCAGTGACCTCTGTGATGCACTGCAGTAGCCGTTACCTCCTGTCAGTGTACATCTCCTGGTGTGACTGCTCTACATATGAGATCGCCGTGGGACACTCGTTATTTAGGACTACGACGGACAGGAAGTATTTGTGTTGGTTTATTTTATTTTTATTACAGGAGATAGAGGGCTTCACTGGGATTAGGCGTAATAATACACTGCTCAAAAAATAATAATACACTGCTCAAAAAATAAAGGGAACACGCAAATAACACATCCTAGATCTGAATGAATGAAATATTCTCAATGAATACTTTGTTCTGTACAAAGTTGAATGTGCTGACAACAAAAAAACACACAAAAATCATCAATGGTAATCAAATTTATTAACCAATGGGGGCCTGGATTTGGAGTCTCCTCCCAGATCTTCACTAATACTGAAATATATAGTAATGGTATGAACTGCATACTTCTGCTTGCTGCCAACCACTGCTTTACCATCTTGCAACATAGTTTAATGTGCCTGGTAAAGCTTTGGTATAATTCATTTTTTGCACTGTGCTTAATACTTACTGCTGTATATCCCTGTGACTGGGGCCTCTCTAGATCTTATCAGGTGGAAGGTGCTATAACATATAGATGTAGCCAGCTCTAGTGCCTTTGATGATCTAACCACCCCCTGGTGTGCTGGCCCCAGCTGCCAAATTATCCCAAAGCAGCTCCCACAATCCCACTTTCCTGACCCTGTAGTGTGGGCTATATATTTAGGAGTAGTCTAAAGGGTATGCCACACTAAACAATATCGCTAACGGGATCGCTAAAAAACGTCACTATTTAGCGATCCCGTTAGCGATATTGTTCAGTGCGGCAGCTTCCAGCGACAGCTTCCTGCTGTGATCTCGCTCGTCGCTGGAATCGTTCCGGACCCTATTTTCTCGTCGGCGCTCCCGCTGGGTAAGTATCTTATCGCTGTGTGGCACCTTTTCTTAGCGATTTAGCGGTACTTTTGTACCGCTAAAGTCGTTAAGAAGATGCTAACGGCGATAGCGTCGTTAACTATATCGCTAAATGTGGCCGCATTTAGCGATATAGAAACGATCCCGCTAGCGATCTCATTAGTATGCAACGCTAACGAGATCGCTAGCGGGATTGTTTAGTGTGGCAGTACCTTAAGGGGCGCACGCAGTGTGGGGGCGCGCGCATCACAGAAAGCAAACCATCACAGAAGATAAGCATCTTGTAAACGGCAGTTATCCATGGCAGTAGATAAGCATCTTGTAAACGGCAGTTATCCATGGCAGTAGATAAGCATCTTGTAAACGGCAGTTTATCAGGGCTGGAATCAGGTACCCCACACTTTGCTTTCTTTTTAATTATGTACTTTATCTCTCTCCTCCTGTGTTCCCTTGCCATCCACATTCACCGCCCCACCCCCCCCTCCATCACGACTCATACACATCAGCCCCTCCATACTTCCCTCTCCCATGTACAGCTCCCATGCACTCCTCACCTTCCTGAGAAACCTCAGCCCATCTTGCCCAAACACATCACAGAAAAAACCTACTTACAACTCCAACAACTACCTGCTCTTTATATTCCTTCTACTGATTTCAGGGGACATCTCCCCCAACCCTGGTCCACCATCCCCCAACCTCAATCCCTACCCTACTTCATATCGAAACCATAATAATCTTATTAATATTACTTGCACTCCCTCATCTCCTTTTAATTGTGCCCTCTGGAATCCACGGTCTGCATGCAACAAGATATCCTTCCTGCACAACTACTTTCTGAACAACTCTCTTCATCTGTTGGCCCTCACGGAAACCTGGATTCTGACACTGTCTCCCCTGCTGCCATTTCCTATGGTGGCTTACAGTTCTCCCATTCCCCGAGACCCGCAAACAGACATGGTGGTGGAGTCGGCATACTCCTGTCCCCACAATGCACTTTCCAGGTCATCCCCCCAATTCCATCACTCTCATTCCCTTCTTTTGAGGTCCACACCATCAGGCTCTTCCGTCCCCTCTCCCTCAGAGTAGCGGTCATATATCTGCCCCCAGGCTCGCCCACCCAGTTCCTTGACCACTGCTTAGCCTGGCTGCCGCACTTCATCTCCTCAGAACTACCAACCATTATCCTTGGAGACTTCAACATCCCCATTAACAGCCCTACTTCCACATCTGCATCTCCGCTTCTATCACTAACCACTTCTCTAGGCCTCTCACAGCTTTCAACCTCTGAGACACACAAGGATGGTAACACCCTTGACCTGGTCTTTGTCCGCCTCTGCTCAATCTCCCACCTAAATAACTCACCGCTTCCACTCTCTGACCACAACACTCTCTCCTTCACGCTCACAAATCCTCCACCACCCCAGCGCACTCCTACCTACTATACATTCAGAAATCTACAAGCCATTAACCCTCAGACACTTTCAGACTCCCTACACTCATCGCTGTCCCCAATCTCCTCTTTTTCTTGTCCTAATCTGGCTGTTCAGCAACCTTGACCAAGTAGCACCGCTCACCCTCAGAACTTCCAAACACACAGTAAAACAGCCCTGGCTCACATTGCAAACTCAACTTCTTCAGCGATGCTCTAGGAGTGCTGAACGCCTCTGGAGAAAAACCCGCACACCAGAAGACTTCATCCACTTTAAATTCATGTTAAGAACTTATAATGCTGCCCTTCACCTCGCCAAACAGACCTACTTTACCACCCTGATCTCCTCACTAGCCAACAACCCCAAGAAACTTTTTGACACTTTTCACTCCCTCCTCAGGCCAAAAGCACAAGTCTCTATCACAGACATTTGTGCTGACGACCTGGCCTCCCACTTTATAGAAAAAATAGATACTTTCCGTCAGGAAATCTGCTCTCAACCACCAAGTGCTGTGACTCCCATCCCACCCTGCATTTCCCCTGGCTCACTTTCCACATTTGATCCCATCACAGAAAAAGAAGTCTCCAGACTCCTCTCTTCCTCTCGTCCGACTACATGCACTAACGACCCCATTCCCGCACATCTCCTCCAGTCTCTCTCTCCAGTTGTCACAACTCACCTAACTACAATCTTTAATCTCTCACTCTCCTCTGGCATTTTCCCATCTTCCTTCAAACACTCCATCATTACTCCACTACTAAAGAAACCCACTCTCGACCCTTCCTGCACAAACAACTACAGACCTGTCTCCAATCTCCCCTTCATCTCTAAACTTTTGGAGCGCCTAGTCTACTCCCGCCTCACCCGTTACCTCTCCACTTACTCCCTTCTAGACCCTTCACAGTCCGGCTTCCGACCCCTACATTCGACTGAAACTGCACTCTTCAAAGTGACCAATGACCTTCTGACAGCAAAACGTAACGGCGACCACTCTCTGCTCATTCTACTCGACCTTTCTGCAGCTTTCGACACGGTTGACCACCGTCTCCTACTGTCTAGGCTCCAGTCACTAGGTATTAAGGACAATGTTCTCTCCTGGTTCTCCTCCTATCTTTCTGACCGCTCCTTCATGTGTTCGTTCTCTGGCTCCACGTCATCTCCTCTTCCTCTCACTGTCGGTGTACCCCAGGTCTCAGTCCTTGGCCCCCTTCTCTTCTCTCTCTACACGGCCCCAATTGGACAGACCATCAGCAGATTTGGCTTTCAGTACCATCTTTATGCTGATGACACACAACTATACACGTCATCTCTCGACCTTACCCCCGCTGTTCTACAGAACGCCATCGACTGTCTGTCCGCAGTCTCCAACATCATGTCCGCTCTCTATCTGAAACTTAACCTCTCGAAAACTGAACTCCTTCTGCTCCCGCCGTCTGCTAACCTCCCTAAATCTGACATGTCCCTCTCCGTGGGCGGCACCATAATAACACCCCGACAGCAGGCTCGCTATCTGGGTGTTATGTTTGAAACCAATCTCTCCTTCACCTCCCATATACAATCTCTTGCCCGCTCTTGCCGCCTACACCTAAAGAACATCTCTAGAATCCGCCCTTTTCTCACCATGGAAACAACAAAAACCCTCACTGTAGCATTGATCCACTCCCTGCTGGACTACTGCAACGCTCTATTACTTGGCCTCCCCATTACTCGACTATCCCCTCTCCAGTCCATCCTTAATGCAGCAGCAAGGGTCATCCATCTGTCTAATCGGTACTCAGACGCGTCCGCTCTTCGCCAGTCCTTACACTGGCTGCCCATTCATTATAGGATCCAATTCAAAGTACTGGTTCTCACCCACAAAGCTCTCCACAGTGCAGCACGTAACTACATCTCCTCCCTCATTTCTATCTATCGGCCTAACCGACTGCTGCGCTCTGCAAACGACTTTCGACTAACCTCTGCACTAATTTGTACCTCCCACTCCCGACTCCAAGACTTCTCACGCGCTGCGCCAATCCTCTGGAATGCTCTACCCCAAGAAATTAGGACTATCCACAATTTGCATGGTTTCAGGCGCTCCCTCAAAACACATTTGTTCAGAGCGGCCTATCACATTCACTAATCAAAGTCATTCTATTTGTAAGTGTGTATGTGTAGCCCATTCACTATCTCCATCCATCCCTCACTCCCTCAAGATGGCTGGACCATCATTGTAAATGCACCATTGTATATACACACCTGTACTTTGTTTCTCCCTCACCTCATTGTAGATTGTAAGCTCTCACGAGCAGGGGCAGCTTTTTTTGCTTTAATTATTGTATTGTTAACGTTGTTACTTATGACTTGTGTTTTGAAACTGTTAAACTGTAAAGCACTGCGGAATATGTTGGCGCTATATAAATAAAGATTATTATTATAAAGCATCCGCCAACTCCTGGACAGTCAGTGGTGCAACGTGACGTTGGTGGATGGAGCAAGACATGATGTCCCAGGTGTGCTCAATCTGATTCAGGTCTGGGGAACGGACGGGCCAGTCCATAGCTTCAATGCCTTCATCTTGCAGGAACTGCTGACACTCCAGCCACATGAGGTCTGGCATTGTCCTGCATTAGGAGGAACCCAGGGCCAACCGCACCAGCATATGGTCTCACAAGGGGTCTGAGGATCTCATCTCGGTACCTAATGGCAGTCAGGCTACCTTTGGCGAGCACATGGAAGGCTGTGCGGCCCTCAAAAGAAATTCCACCCCACAACATTACTGACCCACTGCCAAACTGGTCATGGTGAAGGATGTTGTAGGCAGCAGATCGCTCTCCACGGTGTCTCCAGACTCTATCACGTCTGTCACGTGCTCAGTGAACCCGCTTTCAGCTGTGAAGAGCATAGGGCACCAGTTGTGAATTTGCCAATCCTGGTGTTCTGTGGCAAATGCCAAGCGTCCTGCACGGTGTTGGGCTGTGAGCACAACCCCCATCTGTGGACGTCGGGCACTCAATCCATCCTCATGGAGTCTGTTTCTAACCGTTTGTGCAGACACATGCACATTTGTGGCCTGCTGGAGGTCATTTTGCAGGGCTCTGGCAGTGCTCCTCCTGTTCCTCCTTGCACAAAGGCGGAGGTAGCGGTCTTGCTGCTGGGTTTTTGCCCTCCTACAGCCCCCTCCACATCTCCTGGTGTACTGGCCTGTCTCCTGGTAGTGCTTCCAGCCTCTGGACACTATGCTGACAGACACCGCAAACCTTCTTGCCACAGCTCGCATTGTTGTGCCATCCTGGATGAGCTGCACTACCTGAGCTTACCTGTGTGGGTTGTAGAGTCCGTATCGTGCTACCATGAGTGTGAAAGCACAACCAACTTTCAAAAGTGACCAAAACATCAGCCAGGAAGCATTGGTACTGAGATGTGGTCTGTGGTCCCCACCTGCAGATAATTGCCAATAATCTGTTGTCTATTCCATTTGCACAACAGCATGTGACATTGATTGTCAATCAGTGTTGCTTCCTAAGTGGACATTTTGATTTTACAGAAGTTTGATTTACTTGGAGTTATATTCTGTTGTTTAGGTGTTCCCTTTATTTTTTTGAGCAGTGTATAAATGGGAAACTGTATTTAGTGTCATTTGAATTAAAGGACTTTATTCTAGCTGTGTCTTTATTGACCATATAACTATAGGATTAGTAATGGATACGTATTGAGGGTATTAAGGTGCGAGTTTCTCGCAGGTGTGACCCCGGCCTGAAAAAAAAATTATGGAAGACCACACAATTTTTTGTTAAAAATTTTGTTTGACAAATAAACAGATATTGCGTTTCACGCAAATTTCGTGTGTGTGCCTTGTATTTAAAGGGAGCCTGTCGCCTCGTTTTGCCGCTATAAGCTGCGGCCACTGCCTTTCGTGGCTTGTCTACAGCTTTCTGTAAGGCTGTAGATAAGCCCCTTGTCCGACCTGAAAGAGAAGAAAAACAAGTTTTATTATACTCATCCGGGGCGGTCCGGTCTGATGGGTGTCGCAGGTCCAGGTCCAGCGCCTCCCATCTTCATGCGATGTAGTCATCCTGCTTGCTCTCTTTCTCTCTCTTTCTCTTTTTCTCTCTCTCTCTCATAGTATACAGCCCTCTGGAATCCTGGCTCTACCCTGTGGAAAATTAAAAAATACATTTAAATTTTTTATAACAAGGCTCCTAACACTAAAGCCCCCATCACACTAATCGAGATCGCTGAAGCGTCACCGATTTTGTGACACAACAGCGACCTAGCCAGCGATCTCGCTTAGTGTGACACGCAGCTGCGATCAGCCCCCCTGCTGGGTATCGCTGATCGTCGTTAAATGTCCTGGACCATTTTTTGATCGCTGGTCTCCCGCTGGCCAGCGTACATCGCTGTGTGTGACAGCGGGAGACCAACGATCAGGGAGCTGGTATCCAATGTACATATCGGGTAACTAAGCACCGCGCGGCACCTAGTTACCCGATATGTATCCTGGTTACCGGCTCCCAGCTTCTGCTGTAGAGTGCTGAGAGCCGGTATCTAGGGTACATATCGGGTAACTAGGTGCTGCGCGGTGCTTAGTTACCCGATGTGTACATTGGATACCGGCTCTCAGCGCTCTACAGCAGAAGCTGAGAGCCGGTATCTAGGGTACATATCGGGTAACTAGGTGCTGCGCGGTGCTTAGTTACCCGATGTGTACATTGGATACCAGCGTGCTCGCTGGTCCTGATCGCTGGTGAGTCTGCCCATGTGACAGCTCACCAGCGATCAGCTAACGATGTCCCAGCGATCCCATCCACGTCGTATCGTTAGTGGGATCGCTGGGACATTGAACAGTGTGACGGGACCCTAATACGTACCATAGATGGCTTTTAAAAAGTGCACAACCACGAACCTGGGAGACTGGGGTTCAAACCCAACTCTGTCCTATTGGAAGTATACCAGTAGTTAACCTTGGGCAAGACTACTAACACTATACTGCCTACCTCAATAAACGTGTGTCGGGAACAGAGAGTCATGCTGGCTCAAACGTCGCCCGGACTAACAAGG
The DNA here is from genome assembly GCA_033576555.1 of Oophaga sylvatica. NCBI lineage: Eukaryota > Metazoa > Chordata > Amphibia > Anura > Dendrobatidae > Oophaga > Oophaga sylvatica. The sequence continues at coordinate 378,648,741 of JARQOD010000004.1, read as the reverse complement.
TCCGCGTAAGATGTCGAGGAACCAGGACAATCTGATGATATATGGGCTACAGCAGGGATGAGGAACCTTGGGCCATTTACGGCCCTCGATGACCTTTTATCCGCCCACGGGCAGATTCTCAGGAACCGCATTCTTGGACAGAGAGCTGTATTTTGATTGCCTCCAGCTCATTAATTTCTTCTTGCTCTGTAAGCACACATGCAGTGTTCACTACTGAACCCTGAATGCAATGAAAGATTACTTAGTGACACCAGTGCCAGAGTCAGGATGTACTTTGTGGGCGAAGTTTGTACGGCCCCCGAAGGATGGTATAAATATCCAAGTGGCCCTTGGCAGAAAAGATTCCCCACCCCTGGGCTACAGCAACAAACCAAATATGGACGAGGCAAGAGAACCTGGATCGGATGAAATGCTACTATAGCAGCAGAGCAAAAGAGAGAGGATATATGAAGTGTATGAGGAAACTGGATGGATAGAAGACCTGCATGTTATCCTGCTATTATCACAACTTGAGATCAACTGCACTGCAGATCCACTCCACATTAAGACCTGGAAGAACAAAATGTGCAAACACCTGATAATACTGATCCAAACTTGCAACTAGAGAGCACTGCAGCTGATCTGAAACAGAAGATCTTGGATAAGCTAAATACCATCAATACCAGAGATTGACTGCCAAGGCTCAGCAGAGAAACATCACCATACAGTATGCTAGAAGATGCCAGTAGAGCACTTGCATCAATACCTACCACCACCATAACTCAAACTAATAAACTGATCTGTGCTACTGCCTCAACAATCATGGAAATGCTTGGCTATACTACTAGCAAGAACAACATAAGTATGTGCCCCTCTTGGAAAAGAAGACTAGAGACAAAGATCAAGGTGACACGAAGGCAAGTCATCCAACTAACAGAAATACAGAAGGGTGTAAAGATCAAGAATAAGACCAAGCTGGACTAGTACAAAGGCCTGACCCCCACTGAAGCCCTAGAGACTGCTAAAGAAAGGCTCACGGCACTCGGTGCAAGACTAGGGAGATCCACTAGAGAGACAGGCCAAGAAGATAAATGCATTGTTCTCTAAAGAACCATCCAAGGTGTACTCCCAACTACAGAGAAACAGCACAAAGGCAGCAACTCTACCAATAGCAGAGACTGAACAATACTGGAGGAACATATGAGAGAAGGAAAAAAAAAACACAACACCAGTGCAATGTGGCTGCAAGATCTGAGAATGAATCGCAGCAACCACCTAGAGCAAGAACCAGTCACCATTACAGAAGCAGACATCCAACAGCAGGTCAAGAACATGAAGAGCTGGACATCACCTGGCCCAGACATGATCCACACCTACTGGCTAAGGAGATACACAGCGGTACATGAACGCATGGCAAAGCAGATGAACCAACTGCTAGAAGCAGGCCACCACCCAGCCTGTATAACATAAAGAACAACAGTGCTGATCATGAAGGATCCTCACAAAGCAACGGTTCCATTCAACTACCGCCCAATAACCTGCCTTACAACAACATGGAAACTCCTGTCAGGCATCATAGCCACCAAGCTACAGAACCATATGAACCAGTACATGAATCCAGCTCAGAAAGGCATTGGGACCAACACCAGAGGCTCTAAGCACCAGCTCCTATTATATAGAGCAGTCGCTCAAGACTCAAGATCCAGAGAGACCAATTTCAGCACAGCCTGGATTGACTACAGGAAAGCCTATGACTCAATGCCACACACATGGATCTGTGAAGCTTGGCTCTCTACAATGTCAACAGGAAATTAAGAACCTTCCTCAGAAACTCAATGGGGCTATGGAGTCCTCAGAAACTCAATGGGGCTATGGAGAACAACATAGGAAGTCAACTCAAGACAACTAGCACAAGTGACCATCAAATGCTCCATATACCAAAGTGATGCACTGTCCCCATTGCTGTTCTGCATAGGCTTGAACCCCCCTCAGTCAGATAATTACAGAGTCTGGCGATGGATACAAGTTCAAGAGTGGAAGCACCATCAGCCACCTCCTCTACATGGATGACATCAAGCTGTATGCGAAAAAGGAATGAGACATCGATTCACTGATCCACCTGAGAAGGATCTACAGCGAAGACATTGGGATTTCCTTCGGACTGGAGAAGTGCGGCCGGTCGGTAATAAAGAGAGGCAAGGTAGTCAAGACCGATGGAGTTGTATTACCAGCAGGGTACATAGATGTTCAGACATGCTACAAGTACCTCGGCATCCCTCAAGGATACGGTAACCATGATGAGGAGGCAAGGAAAGCAGCAACATCCAAATACCATCAAAGGGTAAGAAAGGTCCTGAAGAGCCAGCTCAATGGGAAGAATAAAATCCACGCCATCAGTACATACGCCCTGCCAGTTATGGCACCAAATGATGAGATGCTGAGGGAAAGCCTAAGGCAGCTACAACTGATCTGGAAGGAAGAACAGGAACATGAAGCACTGTGGCAAGACAAGCCGCTGCATAGGATGTACCATTGACAGATAATGGAGGTGGCTGACATGGAGAAATCCTACCAGTGGCTGGAGAAAACTGGACTCAGACAGTACAGAGGCACTAATCATGGCGGCACAAGAGCAAGCACTAAGTACCAGATCCATAGAAGCAGGTATCTACCACACAGGACAAGACCCATGGTGCAGACTATGCAAAGAAACCTCAGAAACAGTCCAAAACATAGAGGCAGGATGCAAATGCAAGCAGGAACAGCGTATACCGAACGTCACAACCAAGTAGCAGGAATTGTATACAGAAACATCTGCACAGTATATGGGCTTAGTCCAGGTGGGAGACCCCAGAAAAAGTGGTGGAAAATGAAAGGGCTAAAATCCTGTGGGACTTCAAGATCCAGACGGATAAGCAGGTGTTGGCTAACCAACCAGGCATTGATAGTAGACAAGGATCAGAAGACAGCAATGATAGATGTGGCAGTGCCAAGTGATAGCAACATTAGAAAGAAGGAATATGAGAAGCTGCGCAGAACCCTCAAACTACCAGGCCTCTGGTAGAGGACATGAGAATGAGAAAGGACATCAAAGACAACCCCCATTGGGGGTGAGAAGGAACTTTTTATATACATTTATATTATACATATATTACACACAACATATGGTCATGTATTTTCTTGTAAACTGTTATGTGATTTTTGGTACATGACCGCACAGTATTCATGACGTAATATTTTGTGCTAATAATTTCACGCTGTTACCTTCCCAAGTATGTTTCCCTTCTGTTTTTTTTTTTTTTTTGTTCATCCTCCTGCTTAGAATCTGAAACCGGCTTTCTAATTTTGCTTATGGTGTGGTGTGGACAGCTCACAACTTTGTGATTCCTGGGTCCATCACTATGGGACGGACATGTAGCTACTAGAGCTGCTGGATGCAAACAGTGGGGCTGGTTTACTAAGCTAAAAGCTTCAAGATTCTGACTTACCGTATAGACTCGTGTATAAGCCGAGTTTTTCAGCACATTTGTTTATGCTGAAAACGCTCCCTCAGCTTATAGACGAGTCAGTTGTCCCAGAAAGATGGCGGGGTAGGGGAAATGGTGGAGCAGCGGGTCACAGAGGCAGGAGCCGGCGGCTGTGGCTAACTCCTGTGCCGCTGCTAAAGAGAAATGAATATTCATTACTCTGTAATAGCGCGCAGTGACATCCGCAGCCGCCAGCTTCCAGCATACATCCTACTTGCCTTTCTCCGTGCCCTCTCTGCATCTCATTTGTTCCGGCGATCACGTGGCCCCGCTCATTAACACCTTTCTACCATATGACCTACTATGCCGTCTGTGACGTGGGCTTTAAGTCCCAGTGACGGGATAGTACGTCAGTCGATCGGCCGCACTCACGGGGGGAGTGCGGCCGGGTGTCAGCTGATTTTCACAGCTGACAACCGGCACTAAGTGCCAGGAGCGTTCACAGACCGCTCCTGGCACTTTAACCCCCGGTACACTGCGATCAAACATGATCGCAGTGTTCCGGCGGCTGCAGAGGGGCTGATAGCCACTCTGCTTTTGGATCGGAGACCCCACGGCATTCCGCGAGGTCCCAATCGCTGCCATGGAGACCCGATCTGCATGCTATAGAAGCAGTCAGCCTGCACAAAATGAGTGTCCCATAGTGGGACAAAGTGTAAAACGAACATTAATATTTTTTAGATAATTTTAAAAAATAATAAAAAATTCATTTATTCCAGCAATAAATAAATTTTAATTAAAAAAATCTGAAGAATAAAAGTACACATATTTGGTATTGCCACGTCCATAACAACCCACCCTATAAAACTGTCGCTTTAGTTAACCCTTTTAGTGAACACCGTAAAAGAAAAAAAAGGCAAAAAACAATGCTTTATCATCATACCGCCGAGCAAAAAGTGGAATAACACGCAATTAAAAAAACGAATATAAGTAAACGTGGTACCGCTGAAAACGTCATCTTGTCCCTCAAAAAATAAGCCGCCATACAGCGAAAAAGTTCAAAAGTTATAGCTGTCAGAATGAAGCGATGCAAAAATAATAATTTTTTCTATAAAAGTTTTTATTGTATAAAAAAAATGAAAAAAAAATTATATAACTGAGGTATCGCTGTAATTGTACTGACCCAAAGAATAAAACTGCCTTATCAATTTTACCAGACGCGGAATGGTGTACCCCCCCCCCCCCCCCCCCCCCAAAAAAGTAATTCATGAATTGCTGTTTTTTTTTTTTCATTCAGCCTTGGGGCTAAAGTTAGGGTTGGGGCTAAAGTTAGGGTTTACGGTTGGGGCTAAAGTTAGGGTTTACGGTTGGGGCTAAAGTTAGGGTTACGGTTGGGGCTAGAGTTAGGGTTGGGAATAGGGTTGGGGTTGGGAATAGGGTTAGGGGTATGGTTAGGGTTGAGATTAGGGTTCGGGGTGTTTTGGAGTTAGGGTTGAGATTAGGGTTAGAGGTGTGTTTTGGTTAGGGTTGAAGTTAGAATTGGGGGATTTCCACTGTTTAGGCTCTCCAAACGCGACATGGCGTCCAATCTCAATTCCAGACAGTTTTGGTTTGAAAAAGTCAAACGGCGCTCCTTCTCTTCCGAGCCCTGCCGTGCGCCCAAACAGTGGTTTTCCCCCCACATATGGGGTATCGGCGTACTCTGTAGAAATTGCACAACAACTTTTTCTGTCAATTTTCTCCTTTTACCCTTGTCTAAACAAAGAAATTGTTTGTAAAAGATCATTTTTGTTACTAAAAATTAATTGTTCATTTTTTCTTCCACATTCCAAAGATTCCTGTGAGACACCTGAAGGGTTAATAAACTTCTTGAATATGGTTTTGAGTACCTTGAGGGGTGCAGTTTTTAGAATGGTGTCACGTTTGGGTATTTTCTGCCATATAGACCTCTCAAAGTGACTTAAAATGTGAGGTGGTCCCTAAAAAAAATGGTTTTGTAAATTTTGTTGTATAAATTAGAAATCTCTGGTCAACTTTCAACCCTTATAACTTCCTAACAAAAAAAATTTTGTTTACAAAATTGTGCTGATGTAAAGTAGACATGTGGGAAGCGTTATTTAGAAACTGTTTTATGTGACAAATTTCTCTGTTTTAAGGGCATAAAAATTCAAAATTCATTAACATGCAAACAACCCTCAGGAGTAAAGGGGGTAAGGTAGTGAATATTCATGCTTCCCCACTCCCATAAGTGTGGAGTGAATATTAATTATCTTAATGAGCGGGGTCACGTGATCGCTTAGGCCGGAAGAGCTGCTGGCGCTGGAACGAGGCAGTGAGGGCGCGTAGGCAAGGTAAGTAGGATGTGTTTTTTATTTTTTTTATTGGATCCATGCATACAGGGATAGGGGATAAGGAGCCATGCATACAAAGACAGGGATTGGGGAGCCATGCATACCAGGATAGGAATGAGGGGACAATGCATATCCGGCTTATACTCGAGTCAAGAAGTTTACCCAGTTTTTTGTGGCAAAATTAGGTGCCTCAGTTTATACTCGAGTATATACGGAAATTTAAGAAGGAAAAAACCTTTGCCTTGAACTTTTTTTTATGCAGCATATGATTTTTTACATTCCTGACAAGTGGGATGTGTCCCGTCAGAAAAGCTTGCGTGGCCATATGGCCTTCCTGTGCAGGGGTGACTCTAGGTAAATCAGCCCCAGTGAGTTTTGCAATGAGATGCCGTGAATGACTTAATGTGTCTGCTGGCTTTTTCTTTCACTGACAGCACTGTGATTGGGAGATATAAGTACATCCTTCTGAGAAGCATAAAGATATAATGTAGGGCCAGTAACAATAAAGCTTGCTGTACAAAATGATGGCTGGATGTGCAGAACATCTGCGTAGGGACGGTGGCTGAATAAATGATCTTCCTTGTTAAAGATTGCAGAGCAATGGTCGATGGCATTTAGTAATCATAAAATGACGTCTAAAATGTTATATCATGAGTATAATTGGTATAGTGGACCTTTTGGAGGCATCCGTCACTATTTGCTAGAAATAGATGCATTTGTGTATGACTTCTTTATTATATTGTGTGCAAGCTTCTGAGGAAGAACATCAATACTAATTTTATTCCTCTTTACAGGGAGAATGACCGGGTTGCAATGGTCAATGGGGTCTCCATGGATAATGTTGAGCACGCTTTTGCAGTTCAGCAGTTAAGAAAGAGTGGTAAAAATGCCAAAATTGTAAGTCAACTTAATGTATAACATCTTTGTTAATGTATTAAATTCATAAAGGCTTCTTAGCAGCTTTGTGTAGTGCCATCTAGAAGTGCCTGCATTTTCCTTTGGAGCCACTCTGCTGAGTATTGATTGGCGTTTTATTGCTGTAGTTTTGTTGAACTCTGCACAGATTAATATGCAGAGAAGTCAGTGATATATTTCTAGCTTGGCACTCGCTCTGACAAGAAGGTAAATCTTACATTCTGTTAAATATTTTCTGTTTTTCAGTTTGCAGTTAATGGATTGTGCATTGTATGTTTTCTAATAAATTTGTTCACTTCTTTATTCTTTCTACATTAACTAATATAGACTATACGGCGGAAGAAGAAAGTACAGCTTCCAGTGGCTCGTCCTGATCCAGATCCTGTATCTGAGAATGAGGAGGACAGCTATGAGGATGATGTGCCTGACCAGAGAAATGCCCCCAGTGGCGCTACTGCCAGCAGGAGGAGTGAAAAGAGCTGGGTGAGAGACAGAAGTGCCAGCCGAGAAAGAAGTTTGTCGCCCAAAACCGACAGAAGATCCATCGCTTCCAGTCAACCTCCAAAACCTACCAAAGTGACCTTGGTGAAATCCAGAAAAAATGAAGGTATGAAAATGCAGTAGTACTTTCGATGCTCATTACATCTGTTAGTGCTTGTTTGCTTTACTCATTTGTAAAGCTACAGGTGCTTCTCACAAAATTAGAATCTCATCAAAAAGTTAATTTATTTCAGTTCTTCAATACGAAAAGTGAAACTCCCATATTATATAGAGTCATTACAAACAGAGTGATCTATTTCAAGTGCTTTTCTGTTAAAGGAAGTCTGTCACCCCATTTTTGGAGTATGAGATGCGGCCACCGCCATCAGGGGCTTATCTACAGCGTTCTCTAATGCTGTAGATAAGCCCCCGATGTCACCTAAAAGATATGAAAAACTAGTTATTATATTCACCCAGGGGCGGTCCGATGGGCGTCACGGTCCGGTGCCTCCCATCTTTTAGCGAAGCCATCCTCTTTTTTTGCATCCCGTTACGGCTCCTGCGCAGGCGCACTGATCTGCCCTGGTGAGGGCAGCGCAGAGTACTGCAGTGCGCAGGCACCGGACCTCTCTGACCTTTCCCAGCGCCTGCGCACTGCAGTACTCTCCTCTGCCCTCACCATGGCAGAGCAGTGCGCCTGCGCAGGAGCCGCGACGGGACGCAAAGAAGAGGATGGCTTCGCTAGAAGATGGGAGGCGCCGAACCGGACCGCGACGCCCATCGGACCAGACCAGACGGCGGACCGCCCCTGGGTGAGTATAATATAACTCTTTTTTCTTCTCTTTCAGGTGACATCGGGGGCATATCTACAGCATTCTGTAATGCTGTAGATAAGCCCCTGATGGCGGTGGCCGCATCTCATACTACAAAAATGGGGTGACAGATTCCCTTTAATGTTGATGATTATGGCATACAGCCAATGAAAACCCAAAGGTCATTATCTCAGTAAATTTGAATACTTTTTAACACCAGCTTGAGAAATGATTTTAAAATCCGAAATGTGGGCCTACTGAAATGTATGTTCAGTAAATGCACTCAATACTTGATTGGGGCTCCTTTTGCATCAATTACTGCATCAATGCGGCGTGGGAATATCTCGCCTTTTTTTGTTATTTTATGAGCGCATCATGATTTAGGGGCAGGGACCCTGATTCCAGGGATATGACTTAATAGTAGTTTAGATAAAATCACAGTTTTATCTGCTATAGATCTGCCAGGTCTGTATAACCCAACCCACACCACTGATTAGCAGCTGTGTACACTGTACATAGTCAGAAAGCTGCCAATCAGTGATGGGGGGGTGCTTTGTTGGACTATGTGGCAGCAGGTTTTAGTCCTTTAATGATGATATGCTGCTGATAAAACAGTATTTTTTTTCTTCAACACTACAGCAGGTAGCCCAGTAACACATCACTGGATTTGGGGTCTCTGTCTCTAGAATATGCTACTCCCAGACTAGGTGGTAAACACCTGGTGACAGATTCTTTTTCAAGGTATTCTGCATCAGCCAGACATACAAATGTGCAGATTAACATCTTGTCCAAAATGAAAGAAAATCAAGACAAAACATTATGTATTTTTCAGATTATAAAACACACTCCGCCCCCTCCACCACCCAAATTTGGGAGGAAAATGGGGATGCTTCTTAAAATCCGAAGGTAGCTTACCAAGGGAGGAGGGCTGCTGCAGTGGAGCGGGATCACAGAAGGTAGGGTCGCTGCTTCAGGAGGCCGGCGGTGGTAGGAGTGTGGCGATGCCACAGTACCTGGGCTTTCGTAAGATGTCGGTGCTGGTGAGCTGAGTCTCCTTTCCCATTGATTTTCCATGCTGTGGGTTAGTGAAAGTGGTCGCCAGAGGTGTTGCACGCGCAGATTGAGATCTCGGGAGAAAGGGCACTTCACTCACCGGCGCCAACATCTTTTGACCACCCAGGGTCCCCGGTCTGGCACCGCCTGGATGCCCCCTCCTCTTAGCCGAGGCCCGCAGCATGGCCCCACTCCTGCCGTCGTCCTCCTGAAGTAGCGACCCTGCCTCCTTTAACTTCAGTTCAACACCGCCACCCTCTTCCCTACCTGGTATACTACTCTTAAAACGGACTATAGCACCACTATTTTATTAACTTTTTTTATTTTCCCTATTTACTACCCCAAAATTTGAAGTGTGTATTATAGTCAGCAGAATACGGTGTATATTTAATTTTGATTCACTCTGCTATATAACTTTGTGTTCTTTTTCATCTGCTGATGTGCTCATTGTAATTCCAACCTCCTGTAATTGCCTTCCAGAATATGGTCTGAGATTAGCCAGCCACATTTTTGTAAAAGAAATCTCTCAAGACAGTCTGGCAGCGAGAGATGGAAATATTCAGGAAGGTGACGTTGTGCTTAAGGTATATTTTACCATTAACAAGTTTTTAAATTCTTCGTTTATCCTTGTATTTGAGGAATTTTTAAATGTTGCGCTCACATTTGTGAACATACCTGTTTGGTCCCTATGAAGTATATTTTGTTACATATATGACCAAATCTATTGAGATGCAATTTGCAGCCACATGCTCTGAAAGGCTATGAGGTACCTATTACATGGGGAAAAAAAAATATTTGTGTTACTTTGTGTAATTCTATTAATTATAGGTATCAGTCTTCATCCTGTCTTTCATTATCACATCACCTGATACATAGATTGCAACCTACAACTTTCAGATTTTTTTCTTAGGGTATGTTTCCACATGCCGGATTACATCCGGATTAGCTGCTGATTGAACGCTGCGTACAGCCGCGGCATTTAATCTGCAGTGTCCAGATGTTACAGCATAGTGGAGGGATTTTATGAAACCCCATCTCCACTATGCGTGGTAACACTCATCCGGCGGCCCTGCATTTCCAGACATGCGTCGCGTCTTTTTAGACCTCAGCATGTTTGTTTACCTTGCGCCGACGCTCTGTCTCCGCAAGGTAAATAACGGAGTCCTGGGGTGCGGCGATTCTGGATGTGTTCAATTAACATATCCGGAATCACCGCGCGTACAGAAGGGGGGCGGAGCGGGGTTTCCTTTCCGTTCAAAACGTCGACAATACGGCCCGTGGAGACGTATCTTTAATGGAGTGCTCTCCCAGTAAGGGTACATGTCCACGTACCGGAATCAATGCGCTTTGGACTGAGAGGAAAGCTCGCTCCGCCCAAAGCCCTGCCCTCTTCTGAACGCGCGGTGAATCCGATGTGTTCATTGAACACATCCGGAATCGCTGCACCCCTACATAGTACTGTGTTATTTACCTTGCGGCGATCTAAAAAGACGCGCCACATGTCTGGTTTAGCGGGTGTTTCACCCGCGTAATCGGACGCATAGTGGAGATGGGTTTTCATAAAATCCCCTCCACTATGCAGGAACATCTGGCTTCTGCGGATTAAACGCTGTGGTATAACGCAGCATTCAATCCGCAGCTAATAAGTGTTTCCTGACCGTGGAAACATACCCTAATGTAGGCTGGATGCATGTATCCAAAGTGCTGCCGTCTTCACTTGCTTTCGTGTATCAGCTCAGCTCTAATGCTGTACATTTTTTATTTTTCCAAGTGCTTTCCTTTTTGTCTATGTCCTGTTTTCTCTGCTCTCCATAAAACGTTAGATACTTTCCCCTCTCTCCACTAGATCTGTATACACTTCCTTTTCCTGCTGTCTCCCAACATTGAGAGAAAGGAGGGGAGAGAAGAAAGAACTGTCAGGAGCTCTGATGGATAAGGAGGACCTACAGATTGCAGCACCAAAGTGCTAAAATATTTTTTTTAATTAATGAAGACTAGTTAGAAAATTGCTTAACTTTATATTAAGAAAATTAACAATAAAAACAAATTGTCCAAAGGTGTACATAGCCTTTAAAGCCTGTTTGTATTTTTGTTAATTTTCGTTTTGTTGCTTACCAGCCATGGTCATATGGTCGATCTCCTTCAGGGTTGTTGACATTAGTGCTTTCTGAACATTTTTCCTAAAAACGTTTAAATAAATTTTAGTTTTGTTGTGCTTCGCGGTCTTTACTTTTTAGCCGTTTCCAGATCTTGAATATTAGGGTGTAATGTATGGGTTTCTCACAAGTCACAGAGTTTGAGTCACATACATGACTGAAATCATAAAGCCAGTGTCCGATACATGCAGCCTGTTGATGGGGCAGCCTGTATTCACTGTCCGTTTCCCTTTAAAAGACAAAAAGGACATGATCGGTTCCCTTTAAACACACTTGGGGGTGTTACTAGTGATGCAATTTGCATCACTAACATAGTTTGCTCCAGTGTATGTGTAAAAACGCTTTATATCATTAGTAGACGCAGTCATAGGGGTGGCACTTTTTATAGCTTCAGTCACAGCAAGTCTTGGTCCTGTTCAAAAGATTTGTGCCCACCACGTTGTGATTGATTGCCATGAGTGGCCTGACGTCATATTAACAGCCTCGGAAATCCCGCACTTGCGCACTGCCCACCAGCTGTCCCCAGCTCCTTATCACATGTGCGCATGCTCCCCTGCGGCTAGCAGGAATACAGTGGCATGCTTAACGTGTGCGCACACAAACCATCATGTGGCCTCTGACAAAACAACATACTGGGGGCATTTGAAAACAGGTCTGTGGAGTCGGTAAGCCACAGTAGCGACTCCAACTCCTGGATTTTATCAGGTTCCGGCTCCGACTCCGACTCCTTCATAAATGGCCAATTCGTAACAATAAATTTACTGTTGTAAAATATTAACATCGTGCTTATTCAGTTTCTCACCATCATATTATAAGTAATCAGACCACTTAGAGCAAAAACTATATTTATTAGAATACAATTAGAATATAGCAAATAACTTTTATAAACTTTTATAAACTCTTGTAAGTAAATACCGTATATACTCGTGTATAAGCCGAGATTTTCAGCACCTTTTTTTGTGCTGAAAATGCCCCCTCGGCTCATACACGAGTCATAGGGCAGAAACCAGCGGGGGAGGGGATGCGGCGGCAGGAGCCGGTGGCTGGGACATCATACTCACCCTCCCCGTGCCATCGCTGAACGTCCCTGCAATCCTGCGTTCTCCCCGGCTTCCTGCAGCTCTCCAGCGCTGAGCGGTGACGTAATACCCGCTCATTAAGGTCATGTAATATGGACGCAATGCCACTCCCATGGGCGTGGCCTCCATATTCATGTCCTTAATGAGCGGTATTACGTCACCGCTCAGCGCTGGAGAGCTGCAGGAAGCCGGGGAGAACGCAGGATTGCCGGCCGGGACGTTCAGCGATGGCACAGGGAGGGTGAGTATGATGGAGGAGGATGGGGGGGGAGCATGGAGGAGGACAAGGAGCACGGAGCAGGACGGGGGGGAGGACAGGAGAGCAGGACGACAGAACGGGGGGGAGCGGAGAGCACGGAGCAGAACGGGGAGAGAGGATGGAGAGCACGGAGCAGGACGGGGTGGGCACAGAGGAGAATGGGGGAGTGCAGAACTGGATGGGGGAGTACTGAGCAGGATGGGGGAGGATGGAAAGCACGGAGCAGGACAGGATAATGGAGCAGGAGGAGGGGAGCACAGGGGAGAATGGGGGCGCACAGAGCTGGATGGGGGAGCACAGAGCAGGACGGCAACTTATACACCCGGCTTATACACGAGTCAATAAGTTTTCCAAGTTTTTTGTGGCAAAATTAGGGGGGTCGGCTTATACATAAGTATATACGGTATGCAATAAACACTGTTATGCAGTTAATAAGAAGAAATCTATAAATTTGTCCTCAGAAAAAGTATTGCCTCTGTCAGATCCTCCTTCATGGATGCCCTCAAATCTGATCTAATTATTTTTAGAGCAGAGAACAACCTCTCTACACTAACTTGGGTTGGTGGCAAAGCAGTAACCCCTCGGGCAACATCTCTGACAATGTCAGGATACAGAGGAATCGCTTGTTGCACTGTTATTTTTGATGAACGGTCAAATTTTTCAATTTCTTTTAGTGCACATGAAAAATTCTGCTGAAATGTACTGGCTGTGTTCTTTGATGGGGATGACTCTTCTATGCCGGAACGCTTTGCACGGTCCTTGTGATCCAAATATTTTTCGAAATTAAATTCTTCATCAGTTGATGAGGGTGAAGATGTGGCAGGACGACCAAATTATTCTTGTTCCTCCTGACTGTTCTGCAACCCTTTCATCCTTACTGCTATTTCAAACAGAGCTTCTTTTCCTTTAGTTAGCTGTTGATCATCTAGAAGAATCCGATGCATTGGGTCTACATAAACAGCTGCAGAAAGAACTTGCTCTTTTTTAAGTTCATAGTCTTGCAGAACCTTTTCCACCAAGACCTGGGAAACTCACTGGTGTGATGAGCTTTGGTGTCTTTTACTGCCAATGTCTTGGTAACTATTTCATTTTTGTCACAAACAAATCGGACATTGATGGCAAAATAGTTCACTGTGTGACGTGTGCAGGCATCCATTTTAAGAAACAGAAAGCGTCCCTTGAGAGTTTAAGTTCTTCCTTTTGTTTAAAAGCTTCTTCGATTACTAATTTTCTAATACTCTCTCTCTCCAGAGAAACACCAAGCTTGCGGGCTATTTCCCCATTCAGACACATAAAAGCTGGTCGTGAAAATAATGAAATAGGCACACTATCCTTTACAACAAGCTCTATGATCTGTTTTTTAAATGTATCTACTGTCATTGTCACAGTAACTTTGTCACTGACAAAATATCTTGCAACTGATGGCTGCAAAGTTCTCTGCTCCTTTGTTTGGCTGGAAGAGCTGGGCACTGGTTCATTGGTTTGAATGCAGTCTTTCTCATCCACTGCTTTCAGTACTTCTGGATGAAAGCGCTGTAAATGTCTCTTTAGATTAGAAGCTCTGGTAGGAGCATTTTTATCTTTGCCTGAATATGCACTGATCTTGGCTTCACAGCATTTGTTTTCGTCTGGATCATTTGTCATACACTGACAGACATAATGTTTTCTATCTTGAGTGATGGTGAAATGTTCAAATACAGCTGATTTAATGTGACACTTCTTTGACATTCTCAGGTTTTTCATAGAATCATAGAATGGTAGAGTTGGAAGGGACCTCCTGGGCCATCTGGTCCAACCCTCTGCTCAAAGCAGGATTCTCTAAATCATCCCAGACAGATGTCTGTCCAGCCTCTGTTTGAAGACTTCCATTGAAGGAGAACTTACCACCTCTCGTGGCAGCCTGTTCCACTCCTTGATCACCCTAACTGTCAAAAAGTTTTTTCTAATATCTAATCTGTGTCTCCTCCCATTCAGTTTCATCCCATTGCTTCTAGTCTTTCCTTGTGCAAATGAGAATAAAGATGATCCTTCTACAATGTGACAGCCCTTGAGATATTTGTAGACAGCTATTAAGTCTCCTCTCAGTCTTCTTTTTTGCAAGCTAAACATTCCCAAATCCTGCAACCGTTCCTCATAGGACATGGTTTGCAGACCGGTCACCATTCTGGTGGCTCTTCTTTGAACTTGCTCCAGTTTGTTGATGTCTTTTTTAAAATGTGGTGCCCAAAACTGGACACAATATTCCAGATGAGGTCTGACCAAAGAGGAGTAGAGGGCAATAATGACCTCACGTGATCTAGACTGTATGCTTCTGTTGATAAATCCTAGAATTGTATTTGCCTTTTTTGCTGCTGCATCACACTGTTGACTCATGTTCAGTCTGTGATCAATTAGTATACCCAAGTCTTTTTCACATGTGCTGTTACTTAGCCCTATTCCTCCCATTTTGTATATGCTTTTTTCATTTTTATTGCCCAGGTGTAGTACTTTGCATTTTTCCCGGTTAAAAACCTTTCTGTTAGTTGCTGCCCACTGCTCCAGTTTATTTATATCTTTTTGAATCCTCTCTCTCTTCTCTAGTATTAGCTACCCCTCCTAGCTTTGTGTCATCAGCAAATTTGATCAGTTTACCCTCAATTCCTTCATCTAAATCATTGATAAAGATGTTGAACAATACAGGGCCCAAAACAGAGCCTTGTGGTACCCCACTTGAGACATTCTTCCAACTGGATGTGCAGCCATTTACGACCACTCTTTGAGTCCGATCACTAAGCCAGTTATGAATCCACCTAACAGTTGCCTTGTCCATTCCATACTTAGTCATTTTTTCAATAAGGATTGTGTGAGATACTTTGTCAAATGCTTTGCTGATGTCAAGATATACTAGATCTACAGCATTTCCCTGATCCACCCAGTCAGTGATTCTGTCATAGAAGGAAATTAAATTAGTCTGACATGACTTATTAGTTACAAACCCATGCTGACTCTGTTTAATCACTTCATTCTTATGCAGGTACTTACATACATGTTCTTTAATAATTTGTTCAAAGATCTTTCCTGGTATAGAAGTTAGACTCACCGGCCTGTAGTTCCCTGGGTCCACCTTCTTCCCCTTTTTGAAGATAGGAACAACATTTGCTCTTCTCCAGTCTTCTGGGACTTATCCTGTTCTCCAAGAATTTTCAAAGATTATGGACAGTGGTTCAAGAATTTCTTCTGCTATCTCCTTCAGTATTCTGGGGTGTAATTCATCTGGACCTGGAGAATTGAATTCATTTAGGTTAGCTAAGTGTTTCCTCACTGTCTTTCTGTTTATAGATATCCTGGGTTCTTCTATTCCTTTAATAGGACAGTGAAGATCAGTTGATGTTACATTTCTTTTATGAGAGAAAACAGATGCAAAATAGGAATTTAAAAGTTCAGCCTTCTCAACATCCTTTCTTACCACTTCATCATTTTTATCCTGTAAAAATCCTATAGCATCTTTGACTTTTTTTTTACTTTTGACGTATCCCCAAAATCCTTTTTTGTTGCTTTTGACATCTCTTGCAAGCCTTAATTCATTGTCAGCTTTAGATAATCTGATTTGTGCCCTGCAGTTTCTGCAGATGGCATTATATTCTTCTTTAGATATGCCTCCCTCTTTCCATTTGATAAACATTTATTTCAGCTGCAGATGGAAGGGAGGGAGACACAGGAATTCATTACTGATGGGTAGGCGGAGCCCCAGATCAGGATGTCACCTCAGATCAAAAGCGTGCTGACTGGCTGGCCCCTCCAGCTCGGGCTCCTCCTACTCAGCTCTAGTCTAAGATTTGAGGTCCCAGAGGATGGTCGATGCTAATGCAGCTCCTCAGAAGATTTTATTATTTTATTTCGGACAAGAGACTTGGATCACCAGTTGGTCTAGAGGTCTCAGGGGTACCAGCGCTGCTGTACCCCACCCTCTCCCTCGGCGGATCTGTATTTACACTATGGTCCCTGCAGAATCTTGCCGGCCCTGGGGGATGAGGAGAGCTTCCCTGGCGGGGACGCAAACCACATGTGCGGTCACTGCGTTCCTCGCCCTGGGGGGAAGCATGGGCACAAGCGCCACAAATCCTGAGGGTCCCTGTGGCGCTAAGCTGGTGAGTACTCCACACAAAATTTTATTATTAATGTGTGAGTGCTTTAGCGTCTGAGTGGCAGCGCTATTACATGTATGTCAGTATGCTTCAGCGCTGCGGTGACAGCGCCGGTACATGTAGAAGTGGTGATTTTTTGTCCGCAGGCAGATACCTGCAGGACAGAGAGGGAGCAGGAGCGAGGGAGTTCGCGCTCAATACTTGAGCTGGCAGGGGGCGTGGCATATCGCTTCCCGGTCTTTGAGCAGGAAGACGCGCGCTCTGGCGCTCTCCTCCGACTCCCTCACTGTGGCGGCCATTACACAGGCTCCAGGGCTCCTCAGACCGCTCCTCTCCGCATAGACACCACGGCCAGCTGGGTGAGTGCTGAATTCTCACCCCGCAGCGCAGCGATCACTATCCTGCAGCTGCAGTCTTATTAGAGACTTGAAAATTCGCTGGGCTCACACAGTATATATATATATTGTGTGGAGAGATTGCAACATTAACCCTTCTGAGGGTTATTTCTGCCAGCGTTTTTGACTGAATGCCGCTGGGGTAACCCTTCCTGTGGGAGCGTTAACCCTTCAGCGTTTAAAAAAAAAAAAAAAAAAACGCATATTTTTTGCTGGTACTGCCTCTTTGACCTGCAAACACAGGTGAAGCATGTCTGAACAGAGTTCAGAAGCCGCGGACCATGTCCCAGTATCACTGCGGCAATCAGATACGCAGACCTCATCAGCGTCTAGCACTGCGGTCGACAGTGGGGCAAAATTGGATGATATCGCTCGCTCGATTAACAACTTGTCTGACCTTTTAGGTCAATATGTGTCTGCTAATTCCTCCAGAGGAAGCGACGCAGGCCGTTACCGGCCTCTACACGGAGCGAGTCAGATGTATCCGATTTTGGACAGAGTTCCCCTTTAAATTCGGAAGAAATATCCGATTCAGATGAGGACGAACCGCAGGGGCGTTCTTCTCTGGCGAAACGTACGGAGGCATTGATTGAAGCCATGAGAGAGATGTTACAGTTACCAGAGGAGGTAACTAGTCGTCCTGGTAAATCAGCACGTATGTTCCAGGAGTCCCGTGCTTCGCGTACAACATTACCAGCTCTGAGGGAGCTTAATAGTGTAATAGAAGAGGAACGTCTGTGCCCAGATAAGCGTTTTCACGGAACGCATTTCTTTGATGCACTTTATCCTTGCTCTGCGGAGTTAAAGGATAATTGGATTTCTGCTCCTGAAGTGGATGTTTCCTTATCCCAGCTTAGTAAATCCTCTCTACTCCCTGTTAAGGGGAAAGCGAGTTTGCAGGAGCCGTTGGACAGAAAAACGGAAATGGCGGCAAAAGCAAGCTATGAGGCTGCGGGGCATGGATTCCGAGCGGTGCTAGGATCCATGTGTGCTGCTAGAGCTTCTCTAGGCTGGTTGGCACGTTTAAAGACGGAGTTGCAGAACGGATCTCCGTTACCTGATATACGGGAAACTTACGAATTGTTAGAAACTGCAGCCCGTTATATCTTTGATGCCGGTCTGGATACGGCATCCCTGCTGGCGAGAGCGCAGGCTTTAGCGGTCACAGTCAGAAGAGCTTTATGGCTCAGACAGTGGGCCGGGGACGCAGTTTCCAAACAGGGTTTATTGGCCTTACCTTACAAGGGTGGCCTCCTTTTTGGATCCGACCTCACAGAGCTGATTTCCAAGGCTAAGGCGAAGGAAGCAGCATTGCCACAGCGTAGGGCCATGGCTTCGGTATCCGGTAAGCCTGGTGGCTATAGCGGTCGGCGGTCCTTTCGGGGTCGAGGACGACTTAGTCACTCCTCGTGGGGATCGGGTCGTTCCTCTTTCTCAGGAAAAAAGTCCTCTCAGAAAACCCGTACTCCTTGGAAGCAGAATTTCCGCCAGGACAAGCGGGAATCCGACAAGAAGCCCGCCAAGTCAGATTGACGCCAGGGGTCCACTCGAGGACTCTCGAGTGGGGGGTCGCCTACTTCATTTCAAGGCGACTTGGACGGCTCGCGTTCCAGATTTCTGGGTAACGCGGGTAGTGTCGGCAGGCTATTTCATAGAGTTTGCTTCTCGACCCCCAAATGTTTTTTGTCAGTCTCGCGTTCCGTCAGAACCCGAGCTTTTTGTCGCGCTACAGCGAGAGGTCGAATTTCTGCTACAAAAGGGTGTAGTAATACCGGTTCCGTCAGAGGACCGAGGAAAAGGTTTTTATTCCAACCTTTTCGTAGTTCCCAAAAAGGAGAACAAATTTCGCCCGATTCTGGATCTCAAGCGATTAAACCGGCATGTCCACGCCCGGAAATTTCGCATGGAGTCACTCCGCTCCGTCGTAGCAGCTCTGTCACAGAACGATTTTCTGGTGTCAATCGACATTCGCGACGCCTATTTGCATGTTCCCATCGGAAGGGCTCATCAGCGTTTTCTTCGGTTTGCCATAGGTCAGGATCACTATCAGTTCGTGGCTGTGCCGTTCGGCTTAGCCTCAGCGCCCAGAGTCATTACAAAAATTCTGGCGCCCCTCATGGCAATCCTTCGAAGACAGGGGATTACTATTCTGCCTTATCTGGACGATCTTTTGATAGTGGCCTCCTCGGAAGAAGAGGCAGTGACGGCTCGAGACTTGTCTCTTCAGCTTCTGAAGGACTTTGGTTGGCTGGTCAATTGGGAGAAGTCGTTTCTGGAACCATCGAGGGCAATCCTCTTTCTGGGGATGCAGCTCGACACGATTCGGTCGGTAGTTTCTCTACCACTAGACAAACAATCATGTCTTCTTCGACATGTGCAGATTATGAAATCCTCAACAGCAATGTCCCTGCGGGAGTGTATGCGTCTTCTGGGACTGATGGTGGCGTCCATGGAGGCAATTCCTTTTGCCCAGTTCCATTCCAGGACTCTCCAAAGGTTCATCTTGAGTCGATGGAACCGGTCGCAATCGCTGGATTGCAGTGTCACCATTTCTCGCGCGGTGCGGGATTCTCTAGAATGGTGGTTACGTCCAGGGGCATTCTCCCTGGGGAAGTCTTTCCTCCCTCCGAAGTGGTCAGTCATAACCACCGATGCCAGCCTGACGGGCTGGGGGGGTGTTTGGAACAATCTCTGGATTCAGGGGGTATGGTCATCGGAAGAGTCTGTTCTTCCGATCAACATCCTGGAATTGAGGGCAATTTTTCTTTGCCTCCAACATTGGACGGTCCCTTTGAGCGGTCTGCCAGTCCGAGTGCAGACAGACAATGCGACGGCTGTCGCGTATATCAATCACCAAGGCGGGACAAGGAGTTCCAGACTCATGGTAGAGGTGTCCCGAATCCTGATTTGGGCCGAGGCCAGTGTACCAGCCATTTTGGCGATTCACATTCCAGGGGTTCAGAATATTACAGCGGACTTTCTCAGTCGCAGAAGGATGGATCCCGGGGAATGGAGCCTCCATCCGGAAGTTTTTGCACTACTGTGCTCTCGTTGGGGAACTCCCCAAGTGGATTTGATGGCATCCAGGTCCAATGCCAAGTTACCGACGTTCATGTCCAGGTACAAGGACCCGAAGGCTGTGGCGGTGGATGCTCTAGTGGCTCAGTGGGATCAGTTCGAGCTGATCTATGTATTCCCGCCGATATCCTTACTTCCTCTAGTACTGCGTCGGATCAGACTAGAGAGAATTCCAGCTATTTTGATAGCTCCAGACTGGCCAAGAAGGGTGTGGTTCTCGACAATAATGTCGCTGTTGGCGGTATCTCCTTTTCCACTCCCTCTTCAACCGGACTTGTTGACTCAGGGGCCCGTTTGTCATCCGGACTTGATGTCCCTGCGTTTGACGGCGTGGCTCTTGAGACCGAAATCTTGACCCGTAGAGGTTTCTCAGCCGAAGTCATTGCTACCCTTCGTGCTGCAAGAAGTCCGGCTACTACTAGGATTTACCACAAAACTTGGGAAACCTTCTTTTCGTGGTGTTTGGGGTCCTCTCAGAACCCGAGAAAGTTTTCCATTCCCAATCTGTTGGCTTTTCTGCAGTATGGGCTAGACAAGGGTTTGGCAGTCAGCACCCTGAAAGGTCAGATTTCTGCTCTGTCCTTATTGTTCCGGAGAACCATTGCTTCGAATAGAGACGTGCTCTCCTTTTTCCGAGGTATATCTCGTAAGTTTCCGCCGCGGAAGGCACCCGTGTCTCCTTGGCGGCTCAACCTTGTTTTGGAGGCTCTTCAGCATAAACCTTTTGAGCCTATGGTTTCTGCTAGCCTTTCTTTACTTTCTTGGAAGGTGGCTTTCCTTGTTGCAGTCACTTCTTTGAGGAGAGTTTCTGAGTTGGCAGCTCTTTCTTGTTCGCCTCCTTTTCTGGAGTTTTTTCCGGATCGTGTAGTGCTTCGCACTCGGGGTGATTTTTTACCTAAAGTGGTGTCACAATTTCATGTCAACCAGGATATTGTGTTGCCTTCATTCTGCCCGGATCCGAAGAATGTGAAAGAGCGAGCTTTGCACACATTGGATTTAGTGCGGGCCTTGAAGTTTTATCTATCTATTACTCAAGGTTTTCGTAAGACGGACTCCCTATTTGTGGTTCCAGTTGGTCATCGGCGTGGTCAACGAGCTTCCAAGGATTCTATAGCTCGTTGGATCCGGTCAGCTATATTGGAAGCTTACCGTCTTCAGGGTGAATCTTGCCCGATTAAGATTCAAGCTCATTCCACGAGGGCTGTGGCTTCATCGTGGGCTTTTCATCAAGGTGCTTCGGCAGTGCAGCTCTGCCGGGCGGCAACTTGGCACTCTGTCCACACGTTTACGAAGTTTTATAAAGTGGACGTCAGTGCTTCCACTGATGCAGCCCTCGGACGTAGGGTCCTGCAGGCAGCTGTAGTTTAAAGTTCTGGATGAACTTGTGTTTAGCGCTGGTTGCGCTTTTGTTGTTAAGGTTGTTGGGTTTCTGCCTTTTGTTGGTTTTTTCCCACCCTTATTTTTGAACTGCTTTGGGACGTCCCATCAGTAATGAATTCCTGTGTCTCCCTCCCTTCCATCTGCAGCTGAAACACGGATTTTGGTAAGAACTTACCGGTAAAATCCTTTTCAAGGAAGGGAGGGAGACACAGCACCCTCCCAAGGCAGAAGTGTGTTGATGTTTTCAGATGCAGCGCGACCCTTGTCTGATTGCGGTATCTGGGCTGAGGTCAGCGCGCTAAGGCTCTGTTCCAGCATCGCCAGCTCATCGCAGTAGTCAGGTTCGTGAATAGTACCTGGAACTCTGTGGTTTTTGGCTTACTTTGCATGCATAACCTGTATCCTTGTGTTTTGCTCTGAAGTTTCTTCAGAAGGGGTTATGTTGCTCCGCTGGTGATCTTGGTTCTTCCCTAAAGCTTTGGTACGACTGGAGCTGAGTAGGAGGAGCCCGAGCTGGAGGGGCCAGCCAGTCAGCACGCTTTTGATCTGAGGTGACATCCTGATCTGGGGCTCCGCCTACCCATCAGTAATGAATTCCTGTGTCTCCCTCCCTTTCTTCGCTGAAAAGGATTTTACCGGTAAGTTCTTACCAAAATCCGTGTTTCTTCCTTTTTAGCATGTGTTTAAGTTCTGTGTTCATCCATCCTGGTTTCCTTAAATGCTTCCCATTCTTCCCTCTTTTCGGAATTGTTAACAATTGTTCTTTGAGAATCTCATTTTTCAAGATGTCCCATCCTTCCTGGACATTTTTGTCCTTAAGGATATCCTGCCATTGGATCCCTCCAATTCTCTTTCTGAGTCCCTTAAAATCTGCCTTTCTGAAATCTAACCTTGATGTCTGAGTCTTCACAGGTCTTCCTCCTTTTGTTATCCAAAATTCTAAAATAGCATGGTCACTACCTCCTAGGGTCCCAGCCACTCTTACCTCCTCAACCATTTCCTCCCTGTTTATAAGGATTAGATCCAAGGTAGCAGATCCCCTTGTTTCTGCATTCACAATCCAAATGACAATTGTTTTTCCTAAAAACAATTGTACAAAATTATTGCCAGGTCGTACAACTGATATAGTGGTCAGTAATACTGTTATTCCTCATGTACTCACAGTTAACTGATGCAAAGTTTGTTGAAAGGATAATACTTTTTAAGGCCGGAGTCACACTGGCGACAAAATCGGACGACTGCAATGCGATGAAATATCGCGTTGCAGTCGGACCAATGTTAATCTATGGAGCAGCTCTCAGTATCAGATATTTTGTGGTCCGTTTTAAAACGTCTGAGTGCAATCGCAACATGCTGCGATTGTCACCGATTGTGGGTCGACTATCGCCAATGCAAGTCTATGGGAGCGATGAAAAATCGGACTACAAATGGACCGCACGTGTGACTTAAGATTAAATCGCACCGGTGTCCTTTAGAAAAGCCAGCAATTCATCCCCGGCTATACTGTAAAATCACACTGACAGGTTTAATAAAGAATAGATTCAATACATATACACACATAGAATACATATATATATATATATATATATATATATTATATATATGTCATTGTGACATATATATATATATATATATATATATATATATATATATATATATATATACATATATTTATAGTTCATACACTTCTACATACTGTAATAGCCGCTAATTCAATTGCCGGCTTTTGTGAAAGTACAGACCCGACATGAAATGACACATGGTTTACATACAGTTAACCATGTCATTTCATGTATTTTGATATATGGTTTTCACTAACAATTACATGAGTTGTATGTGTGTGAAATTTCACACATGTAGGGGTTAATTAAAGGTGTAAATTCGTTGTAAAAAATGCGTGGGCTCCCGCTGTATTTTCTCCACCAGACAGACAAAGCAAGCGAGTGGGGGAAAATAATAATAGCCCAGGGAGGGTGAATTTATTTTGTGCCCCCCCTGGCTACTAACATCTGCCCCCATACACCCCAGAAAAGGCAAATCTCTAATTAGATTCGCCCTTTCTGACACTTTGCCCGTCTATTCCCATTGCCCTGTAGCGGTGGCGAATGGGTTAATAAAGGGTTAAAGCCACCTTGCAATTGAAAGGTGACTTTAAGCCAGGTTAATAATTGAGAGTTGTCAATTTGACAACTCTCAATTATTAATCCGATTGTACGAAAGGAAAAAAAACACACACATGAATTATTAATCCTTTTATTTAAATAAAGACACAGTTTTGGACCATAATTTATTGCTCAGCTGGAATCCCCTGAATGAATCAGTTCCTCTCCCGGCGACAGGAGAAGATGATTAGTGTGTGAAGCTTAATTGATTGCTTCCCACTTTCACTTCAGTGAAGTGAAGTGAAAGTGGGAAGCAATCAATTAAGCTTCACAGGAGAGGAAGTGATTAGTGTGTGAAGCTTAATTGATTGCTTCCCACTTTCACTTCAGTGAAGTGAAAGTGGGAAGCAATCAATTAAGCTTCACACATTAATCACTTCCTCTCCTTTCGCCGGGAGAGGAACTGATTCATTCAGGGGTAACAGCTCAGCAGGCAGCATTAGCTACCTGCTATCTGTAACCTGTTAACCCTTTCTGATGGATTACAGCGTGGGACCTGACTGTGCATCGGATAGGTAAGAATCATTTTGCTTTTTTATTTTATTTTTATTACAGGAAATGGTTTTAGCAGGAAAATAAAAGATGGTCAAAAACTGTTTGCTTATTTCATTAAAATGATTTTTTATTAAAGTGTGTGTGTTTTTTTTCCTTTCCATACAATAGGATTAATAATTGAGAGTTGTCAAATTGACAACTCTCAATTATTAACCTGGCTAAAAGTCACCTTTCAATTGCAAGGTGGCTTTAACCCCTTATGAACCCATTCCCCACCGCTACAGGGCAATGGGAATAGACGGGCAAAGTCCCAGAAAGGGTGAATCTAATTATAGATTTGCCTTTTCTGGGGTGTCTGGGGGCAGATGTTAGTAGCCGGGGGCACAAAATAAATTCACCCTCCCTGGGCTATTATTATTTGCCCCCACTCGCTTGCTTTGTCTGTCTGGTGGAGAAAATGCAACAGGAGCCCACGCATTTTTTTACAACTAATTTACACCTTTAATTAACCCCTACATGTGTGAAATTTCACACACATACACTCATGTAATTGTTAGTGAAAACCATATATCAAAATACATGAAATTACATGGTTAACTGTATGTAAACCATGTGTCATTTCATGTCGGGTTCTGTACTTTCACAAAAGCCGGCAATTGAATTAGCGGCTATTACAGTATGTAGAAGTGTATGAACTATAAATATATGTATATATGTCACAATGACATGTGTGTGTATATGTATGTGTGTATATATATATTTATATCTATAATATATTATTTATATATATATAGATTATATATATATATATATATATGTGTGTTCTATGTGTATATATCTATTCTTTCTTTTGTGATTTAAATACTATTCATTTGGATCCGTTATATGTCCGTTTTGCAAGCCTGCGAGAAAATCTCGCAAGTCGGATGTAAATCGGATGTTACAACTATGGTCAGATGCAACTAAATTGCATCTTTCCAGGAAAATCGGATGCCAGACGGATGTCTGTTCATTACATTTTGGTCCGATAATCGACCGACTAAAACGGTCCGAATTTTTTGTAGTTGTGTGTGACTCTGGCCTTACAGTCTTCCTCTTCTGAGTAGTAGCTGTGAAATGCTTGGAAGATGCACACCTAGTAAACATCTAGTCTAGAGGAGGAGCTTTACTACTAAGAATTTGCAACACATTTTCACTTTCAGTTTCATACATTGTAAGTAGGGGGTTGGGGCAGCATGAGGTTAACCAAGTATAAGATTAGATGAGGGCAGTGGAGAACAGTGACACACAAGAAGTAAGAAATGTCTCTATCTCCAGCAGAACTGCTTATCACTGTTGTTCATAGTTTGATTGAACATATATATTTGAGTAACATTTATAAAATTCATATGAAAGTTCAATTATGAAATATTAATACATTTTTTTTAAATTTCTTCCGACTCCAACCAAAACTAACTCCGACTCCACAGCCCTGGTTAAAACACAAAAAGGACATGACCGAGTCCCTTTAACTTGCTGCAGCCCAAATGGCAATGTTAATTCAGTGACCTGCTTTTTGCTTTATACTGATATCACGTTTCTGCGTCTTATTATTTTGCTGGAAAGAAAACAGTAGTTGGTTTCTAATTGGATATGCATATATAAGATGATGCTGCCTAAAATGCAGACATTTCATCTCCTGAATTTCAAAGTCCTTATATATATATATATATATATATATATATATTATATATATTATTATATTTATTTTTTTTTTATTTTTTTTACTTGTATTGTGCTTTCGGATTATTGGCAATCTTTGCTTCACAGATGTGCCCGTCTTCCCCTTCTAGCAGTGACACTTTATCAACAGTTCATGGGGTTGGTGATCAATAACACCGGCTGTGCGTACATTTCTCACTTGCTGGAACCTGGCGTCCTTTTAAGGTACTGCCACACTAAACAATCCCGCTAGCGATCACGATAACGACGCATACTAATGCGATCGCTAGCGGGATTGTTTCTATATCGCTAAATGCGGCCACATTTAGCGATATAGTTAACGACGCTATCGCCGTTAGCGATCTTCTTAACGACTTTAGCGGTACAAAAGTACCGCTAAATCGCTAAGAAAAGGTGCCACACAGCGATAAGATACTTACCCAGCGGGAGCGCCAGCGATGAAATAGGGTCCGGAACGATTCCAGCGACGAGCGAGATCACAGCAGGAAGCTCGTCGCTGGAAGCTGCCGCACTGAACAATATCGCTAACGGGATCGCTAAATAGTGACGTTTTTTAGCGATCCCGTTAGCGATATTGTTTAGTGTGGCATACCCTTTACTCATGGATGAAGAATGTGGACATAACTGCTGAGGTGGGACTTCGGTGTCCTACCTTCATCAGTGGCTAAGATTTGTGATGCTGCATATCGCTCTACAACATGGAAAGATTTGATGATTTCTTATCTGATTTGATAGCTTGCAACAATTTTGGGAGTATGCAATGTTGCATATTCTGTCCCAGAATGCTGTCATGTTGACACGATGTCCAATTTTTGGCTTCTGATCAGATAACATTGATTTTGCGTCATGGCTTCCTTAAGGTGATGTCTGACGGCAGCCTAATCCCTTCTGCTTATTGAAAACAGCTTGGCGTTTGGCCAACAGCTATACAGCTGTCTAGTGTAGACCCTTTTATATTCTTTGCCGTTTGAGAAACTTTTCCTTTGTAAAGCCCATACATGTTTGTGGCCTCAAGTATGAGACACTGATATGTGATAAGAGAAATTATCTCTTTATTAAGTGTACCTCCCTTTTATTCATAAGAAATTAATACTAAAGAGATTGTCAGGCTCACTGGATGATAGCGCCACACTGCAAGCAGCGGCGGAACACACACATGGGATTATGGACAGCTTTTTTTTTTTTTTTTTTTTTTTTTTTCTTTTTTTTTCCTTTATATACCTAACTGTGCCTGTGGATGTAGATTAACTGAAAGGAGAAAAATTCCTTTAAAACAGTGTTTCTCAACTCCAGTCCTCAGGACCCACCAACAGGTCATGTTTTCAGGATATCCTTATGTGATGGAATTAATGCTTGAGCAGGTGATAAAATTATCACCTGTGCAATACTAAGTAAATCCTGAAAACATGACCTGTTGGTGGGTCCTGAGGACTGGAGTTGAGAAACACTGCTTTAAAAGCATCTATCCAGTTTTAACAAATTATCAATTTCAAGCGTGGGAAAGAAAGCAGCAAATGTACGTAAAAATGAGAGCCTATAAAATGATCAGTCCTCTTCTTCCATCCTGTGGAAGCTTTGGTGGTCCCTGCTGGTCAGGAAGTATGCCACATGACAACTGATGCTAGATATTAGAACAGTGGGGTCCTCTTTTCTTGTGTTTTTTTTTAACCCTAATAAAATATCCTTTTTTCAGCAGCAAATGAAGGAAGGGAGACACACTAGTCATTACTAGTGGGTAGGCGGAGCCCACATAGGATAGAAACACCTCAGATTAAAAAAGTGTTGACCGGCCCCTCCAGCATATAGGGCTCCTCCTACTCCAGCTCTCCAGTCTAAATTTGAGGTCACAGAGGATAGTCCCTGCTGGAAGCAGCTCCTCAGAAGATTTTTTTTATTTTAGTCGGACAGAGACTTGGACCGCCAGTGGTCTAGAGGTCTCAGGGTCTCAGCGCTGCTGGACTCCCACCTCTCCCTTGGCGGATCTGTATTACCCTGTAAGGTGGTCCCTGCAGAACCCTGCCGGCCCTGGGGGATGAGGATTGCTTCCCTGGCGGGGACGCAAACCGCGCTTCTGGGGTCACTGCGTTCCCCGCCCTGGGGGGAATCTACGGGCACAGCGCCACAAATCTCTGAGGGGTCCCTGTGGCGCTCAGCTGGGTGAGTACTCCACATTTTAATGTGTTTTGAGTGCTTCAGCGGCCGCTGCGGCAGCCGCTGCTACATGTATTCATGTGTGGTGATTGTGTACTTTTGTCCGCAGGTGGATACCTGCAGGACATGGGAGCGGAGTGAGTCGCGCGCTTTTTTGAAACTGGCGGGGGGCGTGGTTTCCCTGCCTTTTTCTCTTCCGGTCTCTCTCTCTCTCTAGCGCAGCGGCCATTACTGAAGGCCTTCATCGGGCTCCTCACTCTCCGCTCCCCCCGACCGACCGAAAGGAAGACACTACACCGCGGCCAGCTGGGTGAGTCACTTCTACCTTTCAGGGCAGAAGCTTGACCCCCTCACACCCACAGCGCAGGAGGTACTGTCACACGGAACGCTCCCGCTACGATCACAATGGCGTCGCTAAATTTGTGATAGTTTTTAAATGTCGCTAGTAGCTGCCACAGTGGGCGATCTCATTGACGACGCGTAAGTGGTTAGCGATCTCCTTAGCGACTTTGGCGGTCATTGCGATGTACAATTCAGCGCAATATGTTAGCGATCTCGTTGGCGTTCTTATTTAGTGTGGCATACCTTTGAATCTCTGTCCTGCAGCTGTTACCTCATAAGAGGCACCTGGGGCTCGCACACCCTTTCATTACACAAGGATTGTGGAGAGTCTGCGACATTAACCCCTTCTTTGGGGTTAACCCTTTATTGGGAGACAGCTGGGGTAGCTCTCTCTTTAAGAGCTTAACCCTTCAGCGTACGTTTTGCCTTTGAAAACCACACTGTTCTAGTTGCTGACAGGTTTTTGACCTGCCATATACTGTGTGAGGGCATGTCGGATCAGGGTCCAGGAGGTGCGGACCGTCTCCCAGATCCGCTACAGGATCAGTCTCGCGCATCTGACACACAGACCTCGACGGCATCAAGCGCAGCGGTCGGAGGTGTCAGTGATGACAAAATGGAGGCCCTCACTCGTTCTATTAATGGCCTTTCTGACCTTCTAGGTTATTGGGTGTCAGCTAGATCCTCTCATGGTAGGAAGCGACACAGGCCGGTGCCTTCTTCCCCGCTTAGCGACTCGGAGATTTCGGGCATGGAGGGTTCCCCTTCAAGCTCAGATGGGGAGGTGTCCGATTCGGATAAGGAGGATCGGCAGGGACACTCTGCCTCTCTTTTGAGCCGTACAGAGGCTTTTATTGGAGCCATGAGGGAGGCGTTACAGTTACCGGAGGAGGTAACTAGACGTCCTGGTAAGTCGGCCAGGATGTTTCAGGAGTCGCATAGGTCGCGATCAGCCTTACCATCTCTGGACAAGCTTAATGAGGCAGTGGAGAAGGAACGCCTGTGTCCAGATAAACGTTTTCAGGGGACACGGTTTTTTGAGACGCTATATCCGTGTACGACGGAGTTGATTGATAATTGGATTCCTTCTCCTGAAGTGGATGTCCCTTTATCCCAGCTTAGCAAATCCTCATTGCTTCCTGTTAAAGGGAAGGCGAGTCTGCAGGATCCGCTGGACAGAAAAACGGAGATGGCAGCGAAATCCATCTACGAGGCCGCGGGTCATGGATTCAGAGCAGTGCTAGGATCCATGTGTGCTTGTAAAGCTTCCCTGAGCTGGTTAGACAGTCTACGGACGGCGTGGCAAGATGGATCCCCACTATCCGAGGTAGAGGGGCTTTTTAAGTCATTGGAGGATGCAGCACGATATGGCAGTGATGCAGGTTTGGATACTGCCTCACTGCTGTCCAGGGCACAATCCTCGGCGATCACAGTCAGGAGAGCTCTGTGGCTTAAACAGTGGACCGGGGACGCGGTTTCCAAGCAAGGTTTGCTTTCTTTAGCTTACAAGGGTGGTCAGCTATTTGGATCTGAACTCACGGAACTGATTGCCAAGGCAAAGGCAAAAGAAACGGCTTTACCGCAGCGAAGAGCTGTGTCTTCTGCGGCTGGCAGGCATAGTGCCGGTACTAGTCGGCGGTCCTTTCGGTCCAGGGGACGGTTCGGTAAGCCCTCTTGGGGATCGGGGCGTCCCTCTTTTTCGGGAAGAAAGAACGTTCAGAAATCCCGCACTTCCTGGAAACAGAGCTTCCGCCAAGACAAGCGAGAAGCTGACAAAAAGCCCGCTAAGGCGGACTGACGCCAGGGCCTCACTCGAGGGCTCTCGAGTGGGAGGTCGCCTGCTCCAATTCGAACCGATTTGGGCTTCCCGCGTGTCGGACGCCTGGGTGACGCGGGTTGTGTCGGCAGGCTATTTCATAGAGTTTCTTTCTCGACCCCCAGACAGTTTTTGCCAATCCCGCATTCCGTCAGAGCCCGAGCTATATGCCGCTCTACTGCGGGAGGTCGATTCCCTTCTACAGAAGGGTGTGGTGGTACCAGTTCCACCGGAGGACCGGGGAAGAGGGTTTTATTCCAACCTCTTTGTGGTCCCCAAAAAGGAGGACAAATTTCGCCCCGTTCTAGATCTCAAAAGATTGAATCGGCATGTCCGCTCCCGGAAATTCCGCATGGAGTCACTTCGCTCCGTTGTGGCGGCCTTGTCGCAGAACGATTTTTTGGTGTCAATCGACATTCGTGACGCTTATTTGCATGTCCCCATCGGAAGGGCCCACCAATGCTTCCTTCGTTTTGCCATAGGCCAGGACCATTACCAGTTTGTGGCTCTGCCATTCGGGTTGGCCTCAGCACCCAGAGTTTTTACAAAAATTCTGGCTCCTCTTATGGCGATTCTGCGAAGACAGGGGGTTTTGATTCTTCCCTATCTGGACGACCTTTTGATTGTGGCGTCTTCAAAGGAGGAGGCGGTGACGGCTCGCAATCTATCCCTTCAGCTCCTGAAGGACTTCGGGTGGCTGGTCAATTGGGAGAAGTCGTCTCTGGAACCGTCGCAGTCAATCCTGTTTTTGGGAATGCATTTCGACACGATACGAGCAGTGGTGTCTCTGCCTCCAGACAAACAAGCGAGTCTTCTTTGTCATATACAGGTTATGAAGTCTGCGACAGCAATGTCCCTTCGAAGGTGTATGCGCCTTCTGGGTTTGATGGTGGCGTCAATGGAAGCAATTCCGTTTGCCCAATTTCATTCCAGGGCTCTCCAAATGTTCATCTTGAACCGTTGGGATCGATCGCAGTTTTTGGATTGCAGTGTCATCATCTCCCACAGGGTGAGAGAGTCTCTAGAATGGTGGTTACGTCCGGAATCGTTATCCCCGGGGAAGTCCTTCCTTCCTCCGAGGTGGTCGATCATAACCACCGATGCCAGCCTGACGGGCTGGGGGGGTGTCTGGAACGATCTCTGGATTCAGGGAGTATGGTCGTTGGAAGAGTCTGTCCTGCCGATCAACATCCTGAAATTGAGGGCAGTTTTCCTTTGCCTCCAACACTGGACGGTCCATTTAAGCGGTCTACCAGTCCGAGTGCAGACAGACAACGCGACGGCGGTCGCGTATATCAAACATCAAGGTGGGACGTGGAGCTTCAGGCTCATGATGGAAGTGTCTCGAATTCTGGTATGGGCCGAGGCCAGAGTGCCAGCCATCTCGGCGATTCACATTCCAGGAGTTCAGAATATCACAGCGGACTTCCTCAGTCGCGAAAAGATGGATCCCGGAGAATGGAGTCTTCATCCGGAAATTTTTGCACTGCTGTGCTCCCGTTGGGGGACTCCCCAAGTGGATTTGATGGCATCCAGGTTCAATGCCAAGTTACCGATGTTCATGTCCAGGTACAAGGACTCGAACGCTGTGGCAGTGGATGCTCTGGTGGCTCCTTGGGACCAATTCGAGCTAATCTATGTGTCTCCGCCGATATCCTTACTTCCTCTTGTGTTCGTCGGATCAGACTGGAGAGAATCCCGGTTATGTTGATAGCCCCAGATTGGCCGAGGAGGACGTGGTTCTCGACACTGGTGTCGCTTCTGGCAGCGCCTCGACTTCCACTTCCTCTTCGCCCGGACCTGTTAACCCAAGGGCCCGTTCGTCACCCGGACCTGAAGTCTCTGCGTTTGACGGCGTGGCTCTTGAGACCGAAATTTTGACCCGTCAAGGGTTTTCAGCCGAAGTCATTGCCACTCTGCGAGCTGCCAGAGGTCCGGCTACTACTAGGATTTATCACAAGACTTGGGAAGCCTTCTTCTCGTGGTGTTCGGGATCTGCTAGGAACCCGAGGATTTTTTCCATTCCCAATTTGTTGGCCTTTTTGCAGTACGGGCTGGACAAGGGTTTGGCAGTTAGCACTCTGAAAGGACAGGTTTCTGCTCTGTCCTTGCTGTTTCGGAAGACTATCGCCTCGCGTAGGGACGTACGTTCCTTTTATCGCGGGGTTACCCGTCAATTTCCGCCGCGGAAGGCGCCTGTGTCTCCTTGGCGGCTCAATCTTGTCTTGGAGGCTCTTCAACATGGACCTTTTGAGCCTATGGACTCTGTTAATCTTTCCTTTCTCTCTTGGAAGGTTGCCTTCCTAGTGGCGGTCACTTCTTTGAGAAGGGTTTCTGAGTTGGCGGCTCTTTCTTGCTCGCCTCCTTTTCTGGATTTTCTCCCAGATCGCGTAGTGCTTCGCACACGGGGCGACTTTCTACCTAAAGTGGTGTCACAGTTTCATGTTAACCAGGATATTGTGTTGCCCTCGCTCTGTCCGGAGCCAAGGAATGCGAAGGAACGGGCCTTGCACACATTGGATTTGGTGCGGGCTTTGAAGTTCTATTTGTCTATTACTCAAAATTTTCGGAAGTCGGATTCTCTGTTTGTGATTCCAGCAGGTCGTCGACGTGGGCAACGAGCTTCCAAGGATTCTATAGCTCGTTGGATTCGGTCAGCCATTTTAGAGGCTTACCGACTTAAGGGCGAACCTTGCCCGATTAAGATTCAAGCTCAATCCACAAGGGCTGTGGGTTCATCGTGGGCTTTCCATCAAGGAGCCTCGGCAGCTCAGCTCTGCCGGGCGGCAACCTGGCGCTCCGTCCACAGATTTACAAAATTTTATAAGGTGGACGTCAGTGCTTCCGCTGATGCGGCCTTAGGACGTAGGGTCCTGCAGGCGGCTGTAGTTTAAAGTTCTTGTGAACTTGTAGTTAGCGCTAGTTGCGCATTTATTTAAGGTTGTTGGGTATCTGCCTCTTTTGTTTTTTTTGTTTTTTTGCCCACCCTTATTTTTGGACTGCTTTGGGACGTCCCACTAAGTAATGACTAGTGTGTCTCCCTTCCTTCATCTGCTGCTGAAACACGGAGTTTGGTAAGAACTTACCTATAAAATCCTTTTCAGCGAAGAAGGAAGGGAGACACACATCCCTCCCATGGCAGAAGTGTGTTGTTGTGTTTTCAGATGCGGCGTGACCCTTCTCTGATAGCGATTATCTGGGCTGAGGTCGGCGCGCTAAGGCTCTGTTCCAGCATTGCCAGCTCATCGCAGTGGTCAGGTTCAGTGAGTAGTACCTGAGACTGTGTGGTTATTTCTGTTGTATGCATAACCTGTCTCCTTGTTTTTCTCTCTGAAATCCTTCAGAAGGGGTTCTGTTGCTCCGCTGGTGATATTTGCTCTTCCTTAAGCTTGGGTACGACTGGAGAGCTGGAGTAGGAGGAGCCCTATATGCTGGAGGGGCCGGTCAACACTTTTTTAATCTGAGGTGTGTCTATCCTTTGTGGGCTCCGCCTACCCACTAGTAATGACTTGTGTGTCTCCCTTCCTTCTTCGCTGAAAAGGATTTTACAGGTAAGTTCTTACCAAAATCCGTGTTTAATGCTCAGACAACCCTTTAGATGAAAACATTGCATATTGTTACTGGATGTCTTTCCATGTGCTGCATTCATTCCACAAGTGAAAGCACTTCGCGATGCTTCTGTACATCTCAGAATAACCCAATTTAGGCTAATAGATTTGAGAAATAATATTCTGAAAGGTCATCTGCAGCGGATGCCAGCAAGTCAGACAGCAGTCGTGCTTTGCTTGCAGGATTTTTACAGACCAAATAACTCTTTGTTAACGTGTAATATGTCGCTCAATTATTTGAAAATAATTTACGCTAGGCATGAATGAACAGTAATCCCTCAATTGTTGTTTTCCAGATTAATGGCACTGTCACCGAAAACATGTCTTTGTCTGATGCAAAAACGTTGATAGAAAGGTCAAAGGGTAAATTAAAAATGGTTGTTCAAAGGGATGAGAGAGCAACTCTACTGAATGTTCCAGATCTAGATGACAGCCTTCATTCTGCAAATGCTTCAGAGAGAGACGGTATGGTGATAAATTGCTACTAATGCACTACTTGTTCTTTGTGTGCCTTTCCTCTAGCATTACGTGGGTAACTATAAGGATTCTTCACACATAATTTGCAGGTCTCCATATTTAAGCTGTGGATCAGACCATGCTGTTGGTCTTCTTTTGTTGCAGCATTGCTTCCACTAGTATTAGTGGTTAAACAAGCACATCATGGGGTCTCAGATTTGGTCCTTGGGACAATCTAAAGGATAAAATTGTATTTGATGTCCCTTATTTATGATTTGCAGTGGAGACGCGGCCACATAAATGCAGTTACTTTATGTTAATGTCTGAAAACTGCTGAGTACGTATGTGTAGTCTCCGTATACCAGCTCTCTCTGAGGAAGCTGATGACTCCCTTTGCAGCATCCTCTGTATATGGGGGATGCAGAAAGCATACAGGAGGCAAAGCCATTTGTGAGACACTATGAGGGCTGTGTAATGTACCATTTCAGCATTTTTTATATTGCCACCACTAATGTACAGTTAGGTCCATATATACTGTATATACTCGAATATAAGCCGAGATTTTCAGCCCATTTTTTAGGGCTGAAAGTCCCCCTCTCGGCTTATATTCGAGTCATATACCAGGGGGTCGGCGGGGGAGGGGGAGCGCAGCTGTCCTATATACTTAACCCTCCGCCGGCGCGGTCTCTGCAGCCCCTCTGCTTCTCCCACGGTCCCGGCGCCTGTGTTCAGCGGTCAGCTGGTACCGCTCATTAAAGTCATGAATATGCACATATTCATGACTTTAATGAGCGGTAACACGTGACCGCTGAACACTGGCGCCGGGACCGTGGGAGAAGAGCAGGGCAGAGACCGCGCCGGCGGAGGGGTAAGTATAAGTGATATTTACCTGTCCCGTTCCGCTGTGTCCTCGGGCCCTCTTGCTGCGATGTTCAGGCAGAGGGTGTGATGACGTCATTAGTGTGCGCCGCGCCCTCTACCTGATCATTGACTGCTGGAGGACCCGGAAGACAGCGGCGTGCATCGGGTGACAGGTAAATATCTCAGTTGCCGGGGCCCTGATTGAACGGTGACACCGGCACCTGTCCCCCATAGCGCGCCAGTGTCCCCGCCTGCTCAGGACACCGGCACCTGGCCCTCAGCAACGAGAGGTGAGTATGTCTTTTTTTTTTTTTTTTTTTCAAAGCCTTTACGTCAGAATTCTTGCAAGAAAACTGATGAATTGAATGATTTTTGTCTTGCACAAAGGGACAAAGGAATCGCAGAGCTCACACGGGTAGCCACCGATTGCCCAGTCTATATGCTAGATTGTATATTTACTGCCAGTAGGAAACGCCAGTTTAAGCTGACGATTCCTTATAATATTTAGGAATTAGAAGATTGACAAGCATATGTATTGTACATTTAAATGCTATATGTGTTTTCTCTGAAAAAGTATTACTAAATAGCTATAGCTTGACTTGTAAAAAAAAAAAATTGCTCAGATTGATAAAAAGAAATAAGAAGTATTACTGCAGGATGGAAATAGTTTCACTGGGTCCATGATTGACCTGACTGCTATTTCTGCATGCACAGTTATGAAGGGAAATGTGTGTCATATTAACATCAATAAATATTTATTATCTCTTTCTGATTAATATTGGTGAGACATTCTCTTTAACCATTCTAATATGCCAGAAGATAAGGTTACTTTCATTATGTGCTTTCTAATACCAAGCCGCTGGTATTTCAGCTGCAGATGGAAGGAAGAGAGCCACAGTATTCATTACTGATGGGTAGGCGGAGCCCCAGATCAGGATGTCACCTCAAATCAAAAGAGTGCTGACTGGCTGGCCCCTCCAGCTCGGGCTCCTCCTACTCAGCTCCAGTCTAAGATTTGAGGTCCAGAGGATGGTCGCTGCTAATGCAGCTCCTCAGAAGATTTTATTTTTATATTCGGACAGGAGACTTGGATCACCAGTTGGTCTAGAGGTCTCAGGGGTACCAGCGCTGCTGTACCCCACCCTCTCCCTTGGCGGATCTGTATTTACTCAAAGTCCCTGCAGAATCCTTGCCGGCCCTGGGGGATGAGGAGAGCTTCCCTGGCGGGACGCAAACCACACGTGCGGTCACTGCGTTCCTCGCCCTGGGGGGAAGCATGGGCACAGCGCCAGAAACCCCTGAGGGTCCCTGTGGCGCTTTTGGCTGGTGAGTACTCCACACAAATTTTTTATTATAATTATGTGTGAGTGCTTTAGCGTCTGAGTGAGCAGCGCTATTACATGTTTATCAGTGTATTTCACCAGCCTCTCCCTTGGCGGATCTGTAACTACATAATGGTCCCTGCAGAATCCTTGCCGGCCCTGGGGGATGAGGAGAGTTTTCCCTGGCGGGGGCGCAAACCACACACTGGGGTCACTGCGCTTCCCGCCCTGGGGGGAAGCATGGGCATAGCGCCAGAAACCCCTGAGGGTCCCTGTGGCGCTAAGCTGGTCAGTACTCCACACAATTTTTATTATAATAATGTGTGAGTGCTTTAGCGTCTGGGTGAGCAGCGCTATTACTTGTATGTCAGTATGCTTCAGCGCTGCAGTGACAGCGCTGTTACAGTATAGATGTGGTGATCTTTTGTCTGCAGGCAGATACCTGCAGGACAGAGAGGGAGCAGGAGCGGGGAGTTCGCGCTCATTATTTGAGCTAGCAGGGGGCGTGGCCTAACTATTCCCGGTCTTCTGAGCAGGAAGACGCGCGCTCTGGCGTTTCTCCTGCGACTCCCTCACTGTGGCGGCCATTACACAGGCTCCTGGGCTCCTCAGACCGCTCCTCTCCTCATAAGACACCACGGCCAGCTGGGTGAGTGCTGATTCCTCACCCCGCAGCGCAGCGATCGCTATCCTGCAGCTGCAGTCTCATTAGAGACATAAAATTAGCTGGGGCTCACAAGCATATATATTGTGGTGAGTTTGCAATATTAACCCCTCTGAGGGTTATTTCTACCAGCAAACTTTTTTGACTGAATACCGCTGGGGTAACCCTGCCTGGTGGAGCGTTAACCCTTCAGCATATAAAAAAAAAAAAAAAAACCCGCATAGTTTTTGCTGGTATTACCGCTTTGACCTGCTCATACAGGTGAGACATGTCTGAACAGAGTTCAGATGCCGCGGACCACGTCCCAGTGCCATTGCGGCAATCAGATACGCAGACCTCCACAGCGTCTAGCGCTGCGGTCGACAGCGGTGAAAAATTGGATGATATCGCTCGATCGATCAACAACTTGTCTGACCTTTTAGGTCAATATGTGTCTGCTAATTCTTCTCAGAGGA
Source organism: Oophaga sylvatica (assembly GCA_033576555.1). Taxonomy (NCBI): domain Eukaryota; kingdom Metazoa; phylum Chordata; class Amphibia; order Anura; family Dendrobatidae; genus Oophaga; species Oophaga sylvatica. The sequence goes on along the minus strand of JARQOD010000004.1, from coordinate 378,611,159 downwards.
AGCGACGCAGGCCGTTACCGGCCTCTACACGGAGCGAGTCAGATGTATCTGATATTGGGCAGAGTTCCCCTTTAAATTCGGATGGAGAAATATCCGATTCAGATGCGGACGAGCCGCAGGGGCGTTCCTCTATGGCGAAGCGTACGGAGGCATTAATTGAAGCCATGAGAGATATATTACAGTTACCGGAGGAGGTAACTAGTCGTCCTGGTAAATCAGCACGCATGTTCCAGGAGTCCCGTGCTTCGCGTACAACATTGCCAGCTCTGGATGAGCTTAATAGTGTAATAGAGGAGGAACGTCTATGTCCAGATAAGCGTTTTCATGGAACGCATTTCTTGGATACACTTTATCCTTGCTCTGCGGAGTTAAAGGCTAATTGGACTTCTGCTCCTGAAGTGGATGTGTCTTTATCTCAGCTTAGTAAATCCTCACTACTCCCTATTAAGGGGAAAGCGAGCTTACAGGAGCCTTTGGATAGAAAAACAGAATTGGCGGCAAAAGCAAGCTATGAGGCTGCGAGTCATGGATTCCGAGCAGTGCTAGGATCCATGTGTGCTGCTAGAGCTTCTCTAGGCTGGTTGGCACGTCTGAAGACGGAGTTGCAAAATGAATCTCCGTTATCTGAGATACGGGAAACTTGTGAATGGTTAGAAACGGCAGCCTGTTATATCTTTGATGCCGGTCTGGATACGGCATCTCTGCTGGCCAAAGCGCAAGCTTCAGCGGTCACAGTCAGAAAGCTTTATGGCTCAGACAGTGGGCCGGAGACGCAGTTTCCAAACAAGGGTTGTTGGCCTTACCTTACAAGGGTGGCCATCTTTTTGGATCCGACCTCACAGAGCTGATTTCCAAGGCTAAGGCGAAGGAATCAGCATTACCACAGCGTAGGGCCATGGCCTCGGTGTCCAGTAAGCCTGGTGTCTATAGTGGTCGGCGGTCCTTTCGGGCCGAGGACGATCTAGTCACTCCTCGTGGGGATCGGGTCGTCCTTCCTTCTCAGGAAAGAAATCCTCTCAGAAAACTCGTACTCCCTGGAAGCGGAGTTTCCGCCAGGACAAGCGGGAACTTGACAAAAAGCCCGCAAAGTCGGATTGACGCCAGGGGTCCACTCGAGGATTCTCGAGTGGGGGGTCGTCTGCTTCTTTTCAAGGCGGCTTGGATGGCTCGCGTTCCAGATTCCTGGGTAACGCGGATAGTGTCGGCAGGCTATTTCATAGAGTTTGCTTCTCGACCCCCACATGTTTTTTGTCAATCTCGCGTTCCGTCGGAACCCGAGCTTGTTGTCGCTCTACAGCGAGAGGTCGAATCTCTGCTACAAAAGGGTGTAGTGATACCGGTTCCGTCAGAGGACCGAGGGAAAGGTTTTATTCCAACCTTTTTATAGTTCCCAAAAAGGAGAACAAATTTCGCCCGATTCTGGATCTCAAGCGATTAAACCGGCATGTCCATGCCCGGAAATTTCGCATGGAATCGCTTCGCTCCGTTGTGGCAGCTCTGTCACAGAACGATTTTCTGGTGTCAATCGACATTCGCGACGCCTATTTGCATATTCCCATCGGAAAGGCTCATCAGCGCTTTCTTCGATTTGCCATAGGTCAGAATCATTACCAGTTCGTGGCTCTGCCGTTCGGCTTAGCCTCAGCGCCAAGGGTCTTTACAAAAATTCTGGCGCCCCTCATGGCAATCCTTCGAAGACAGGGGATTACGATTCTCCCTTATCTGGACGATCTTTTGATCGTGGCTTCCTCGGAGGAGGAGGCGTTGACGGCTCGGGATTTGTCTCTTCAGTTTCTGAAGGACTTCGGTTGGCTGGTCAATTGGGAGAAGTCGTCCCTGGAGCCATCAAGGACAATCCTCTTTTTGGGAATGCATCTCGACACGTTTCGGTCGGTAGTTTCCCTACCACCAGACAAACAGTCATGTCTTCTTCGACATGTACAGATTATGAGATCCTCAACGGCAATGTCTCTACGGAAGTGTATGCGTCTTCTGGGACTGATGGTGGCGTCCATGGAGGCAATTCCTTTTGCCCAGTTCCACTCCAGGACTCTCCAAAGGTTCATCTTGAGTCGATGGAATCAGTCGCAATCGCTGGATTGCAGTGTCACCATTTCTCGCGCGGTGCGGGATTCTCTAGAATGGTGGTTACGTCCAGGGGCATTCTCCCTGGGGAAGTCTTTCCTTCCTCCGAAGTGGTCAGTCATAACCACCGATGCCAGCCTGACGGGCTGGGGGGGGTGTTTGGAACAATCTCTGGATTCAGGGGGTATGGTCATCGGAAGAGTCTGTTCTTCCGATCAACATCCTGGAATTGAGGGCGATTTTCCTTTGCCTCCAACATTGGACGGTCCCTTTGAGCGGTCTGCCAGTTCGAGTGCAGACAGACAATGCGACGGCTGTCGCGTATATCAATCACCAAGGTGGGACAAGGAGTTCCAGACTCATGGTAGAGGTGTCCCGAATTCTGATTTGGGCAGAGGCCAGTGTACCAGCCATTTCGGCGATTCACATTTCAGGGGTTCAGAATATTACAGCGGACTTTCTCAGTCGCAGAAGGATGGATCCCGGGGAATGGAGCCTCCACCCGGAAGTTTTTGCACTACTGTGCTCTCGCTGGGGAACCCCCCAAGTGGATTTGATGGCATCCAGGTCCAATGCCAAGTTACCGACCTTCATGTCCAGGTACAAGGACTTAGGGCGGTGGCGGTGGATGCTCTAGTGGCTCAGTGGGATCAGTTCGAGCTGATCTATGTATTCCCGCCGATATCCTTACTTCCTCTAGTACTGCGTCGGATCAGACTAGAGAGAATTCCAGCTATTTTGATAGCTCCAGACTGGCCAAGAAGGGTGTGGTTCTCGACAATAATGTCGCTGTTGGCGGCACCTCCTTTTCCACTCCCTCTTCAACCGGACTTGTTGACTCAGGGGCCCGTTTGTCATCCGGACTTGATGTCCCTGCGTTTGACGGCGTGGCTCTTGAGACCGAAATCTTGACCCGTAGAGGTTTCTCAGCCGAGGTCATTGCTACCCTTCGTGCTGCAAGATGTCCGGCTACTACTAGGATTTACCACAAAATTTGGGAAACCTTCTTTTCGTGGTGTTTGGGGTCCTCTCGGAACCCGAGAAAATTTTCCATTCCCAACCTGTTGGCTTTTCTGCAGCATGGGCTAGACAAGGGTTTGGCAGTCAGCACTCTGAAAGGTCAGATTTCTGCTCTGTCCTTATTGTTCCGGAGAACCATTGCTTCAAATAGAGACGTGCTCTCCTTTTTCCGAGGTATATCTCGTAAGTTTCCGCCGCGGAAGGCACCCGTGTCTCCTTGGCGGCTCAACCTTGTTTTGGAGGCTCTTCAGCATAAACCTTTTGAGCCTATGGTTTCTGCTAGCCTTTCTTTACTTTCTTGGAAGGTGGCTTTCCTTGTTGCAGTCACTTCCTTGAGGAGAGTTTCTGAGTTGGCAGCTCTTTCTTGTTCGCCTCCTTTTCTGGAGTTTTTTCCGGATCGTGTAGTGCTTCGCACTCGGGGTGATTTTTTGCCTAAAGTGGTGTCACAATTTCATGTTAACCAGGATATTGTGTTGCCTTCACTCTGTCCGGATCCGAAGAATGCGAAAGAGCGAGATTTACACACATTGGATTTAGTGCGGGCCTTGAAGTTTTATCTATCTATTACTCAAGGTTTTCGTAAGACGGACTCCCTGTTTGTGGTTCCAGCAGGTCGTCGGCGTGGTCAATGAGCTTCCAAGGATTCTATAGCTCGTTGGATCCGGTCAGCTATTTTGGAAGCTTACCGTCTTCGGGGTGAATCTTGCCCGATTAAGATTCGAGCCCATTCCACGAGAGCTGTGGCCTCATCGTGGGCTTTTCATCAAGGTGCCTCAGCAGTGCAGCTCTGCCGAGCGGCAACTTGGCGCTCTGTCCACACGTTTACAAGGTTTTATAAAGTGGACGTCAGTGCTTCCGCTGATGCAGCCCTCGGACGTAGGGTCCTGCAGGCAGCTGTAGTTTAAAGTTCTGGATGAACTTGTGTTTAGCGCTGGTTGCGCTTTGTTGTTAAGGTTGTTGGGTTTCTGCCTTTTGTTGGTTTTTCCCACCCTTATTTTTGAACTGCTTTGGGACGTCCCATCAGTAATGAATACTGTGGCTCTCTTCCTTCCATCTGCAGCTGAAACACGGATTTTGGTAAGAACTTACCTGTAAAATCCTTTTCAGCGAAGGAAGGAAGAGAGACACAGCACCCTCCCAAGGCAGAAGTGTGTTGATGTTTTCAGATGCAGCGCGACCCTTATCTGATAGCGATTATCTGGGCTGAGGTCAGCGCGCTAAGGCTCTGTTCCAGCATCGCCAGCTCATCGCAGTAGTCAGGTTCCGTGAGTAGTACCTGGAACTCTGTGGTTTTTGGCTTTCTTTGCATGCATAACCTGTATCCTTGTGTTTTTTCTCTGAAGTTCCTTCAGAAGGGGTTATGTTGCTCCGCTGGTGATCTTGACTCTTTTCCTAAAAGCTTTGGTACGACTGGAGCTGAGTAGGAGGAGCCCGAGCTGGAGGGGCCAGCCAGTCAGCACTCTTTTGATCTGAGGTGACATCCTGATCTGGGGCTCCGCGTACCCATCAGTAATGAATACTGTGTCTCTCTTCCTTCCTTCGCTGAAAAGGATTTTACAGGTAAGTTGTTACCAAAATCCGTGTTTACTAGTGAGAACAAATTACTGTGCTTAATGCTTAAGATGGTAAATATATTGCTAAAATACACTTTTCTAATTAATGGGATTGTCCGTAATACATTTTATTTTACCTTTAAGCTTTCAGTCATACTGTGAAAAAAATAAAAATAAAACACAGCTGTATTCGCCCTCCCAGGTCCTGCAATCCCTCTCCGCCACTGCTCGGATTTTTGTCATTTTTGAGAATGACATCTCAATTACAGCGCACATGACCGCTGCAGCCAGTCTGTGATCTTAGCCGCTGCTGCTGTATGGGCATTACTGCGGAGCCCAGCGATTGGCTATTGCGGTCACATCCGCTGTAGTGATGTCACTACCTGTCAGATACCTGTTCTGGTCACACTTGCTTACCAATAGGTTTCTACGATCAGATTTACAAATGATGATCTTTCTGAATACATGGTTTTGTAGTAATTAGACAATGTTCAAAGAATTTGATGAAAGTTTTGCTCTTATTTATTAAAAAGAACCTTCTGTTTTGTTGAACAGACATTTCAGAAATTCAGTCGCTGACATCAGATCATTCCAACCGCTCACATGACCGACCGCGCCGCAGCCGTTCACGGTCTCCTGATCAGAGATCGGAGCCTTCAGACCATTCCAGACATTCTCCACAACAGCACAGCAACAGCAGGTGATGGTTTCACTATGTTCTCTCCAATTCTTGTGTCACTAGCAGAGGATAATGTTTTACTAATCTGCACAATAAATTCAGGAGTGAATTCTGCAGGTAACAGAGGGTTGCTTTCTTTCACATTGTGAAGTGAGTGTTAGGTATTGGTTATAACCAGTACGTGTTATCTCCCGAGACACAAAAGAGCAGCGTCAGAGCAACCCATTTAATATCCGCTGGTTTATGATGAGATCTGTAGTTGGTAATATGCTTTAGGCAATGTGAACCGTAGATCTTCGTTTTAATTTATTAACAACCTGTAAACGCAAAACAGTAAGCAATCTTAGTTAGATGCTAGTTGGATGGTTTTGTGTGGTCCTATTTTGTGTTCTTTTATTCTTTCCCCATATTTTCTTTGTATGTGGAGTTTTGGTCTTCAGGGGTTGTTCATTTGCCAGCCTATTGTATCATTCTGTGCTACACCCATGGATAAAAACATGCCTGCTTTATCTTTCCAAACAGGCCTGTTCCCTGTTTACTCTGACTGACTAAAAATTGTTGTTATCTTTTCTGGAACACGTTTCCTGTAATTATAGTTAATAAAGGACAACGTGGTTACAAGCTGTCTTTCCAGAATTATGGCTTTGCAAACCTGGTATTAAGCCTGACTGCTTGTGCAGTTGGGACAAACACTATGAGGTAGTTGATGCGCAGCTCTGGCACCAAGAATAAGGTTAAATGAATGTTTAGTTAAGTATAAATTCAAAATATGAGCTTTATTGTAGACTTATTGCACTACTTCTGTTGAACTACTATTTACATATTAAATATGTAGAGCTATAGTTTTTTTAGGCAATGTTAGATTCCAGAGCTACTCTCTCTGCCATCTGATCTAGTGTGTGGCTAGCCTAAAGTACATTTTTTGGGTGGACAATAAATTGTGAAATAGTTTCTTCAGTGATTGAGATTTCCCTGGATTCCCGTACACTAAATATAAAAAAAAAAATATATGGAATACATATAGAAATGGACTGTGTTGGTTTTACTGAGTAACTAAACTTTAATTTAGTTATCCTCCAGGCATTACAGAGTCATGGATTTTTGTAATATGCTTTGATATCTTGTTTTGCTTCCTTCCCTTCCAAACAATATTTTGCAGTGCTTGTCATTTCCCAGTTCGGGCTCCTTTTAGAAGCTCCTTTCACCTGCTGCTCAGCAAGATCCATAATCTGTATTCAGACAGTCTGTGAATGGTTCTTCTGAGCATCTCATACGAAACCCATTTCAAGAGAGGCATGAACTGGTCATAGAAGCCAGGGTCACTGCGACAGGAAGCTGGTGGCAGTGGCAGGAGTGGGGCGATGCTGTGGGCAGAGTTTATTCTTTCAGCACTGATATACACATTCAGAAGATATTCGCTTATTGGGGGGCAATAATGACGTCAGAGGTCAATGTGTTTAATCCACAGTATTTCAATTTATACTGCAGATTTTCACTGCTAGCTCCAACTTCTGCAAAGTAGAGGATAAAATCCACTGCAGTCTGCAGCAAATCCAGATGTAACGCTTGGATTTTGACTCAGACTTTACCACACTTTCTGGGCAAAATTCACGGTAGATTTTACCTATTAATTTTGTCCTTTTAATTGTCTTTACGCACCTAGAGCATTGATCTGTGTCCTCTTGCTGGAAAACTCCTATTTTATAAGGGCAGTGTTAACACCTAGTTGTTAATTTATTCATCCACTTCTAGGAGAACAGATGTAGCTGAACTGGTATTGATATTGGGAATGCAGATGTTTACCATAGACATGCCAAGAAAGTTGGCAGGTTTTCCTTAACTTGGGGCAGCACCACTGTTCTTGGAGACTGAAATGCTAGTGTGGTTGTATCTTCATAAATTGTTATTAAGAAGAAAAAATGTTTGTGCTACCTATTAAAGGATCTTACTCTGATTCTGTGCAGTAGACTGTAACTGAGATCAGGCTGCTTTTACGTTCTTGATCAGTTACCCATTTCCTCCCACACTCCAATAATCGCACTGATGAGGAATCTAGATTGAGAGCCCCAGTGGGGACAGTGATTATGATCTCTGTAAAGTGCTCTGGAAATTTATGGCGCTATATAAGCAAGTAAAATATGTGAGTGATTTATCTTCTTTACATAGCACGCGGAGTAGGGAGGATGAAAGGGTGTCCAAGCCCGGTGCTTTATCTACACCTGTGAAGAATATAAATAGTGCAACCCTCCCCAAAACCGCAGAAGAACCTTTGCAGGACCAAGCTGAGAAGCAGACTCCTCCTCTTCCAGGTGACTGTTATGCATTTAATTCTTCCTTCTTTACTGTTAGTTGGTTACTGCCAGAATGACGCCTGCGGTAGGAAAAAGTACAAAGAGAATGGAGTACATGAGGACCTTTTGGTTATGAGAGCTGTTCACGACTTGACATACATGCACATCGAAAGTAGTGTCCCTGCCTTTGATACAGGCTCACGCCCAGCCCCAATCTTTTACTGTGCTTGATAGCTTATTTTATTTTAAGACTATCATGTGCCTTTAATAGCTACGGGTGTTAAATCGGATAGCGGAATTTAGCAGACGTGGAAAAAGAAAAAAAAAATACAAAAGTTGAAATGGCCCCCCTTTTTCACTTTTAAAAATCAAAAATACACATTTGGTATCACTGCGTTCATAAAAGTCCAATCTATCAAAATTTAAAGTAAATTAATCCGATTAGTAAATGGCATAATGAAGGAAAATCAAATCACAACAATTCCCTATTTTCAGCTGCAGATGGAAGGAAGAGAGCCACAGTATTCATTACTGATGGGTAGGCGGAGCCCCAGACCAGGATGACACCTCAGATCAAAAGCGTGTTGACTGGCTGGCCCCTCCAGCTCGGGCTCCTTCAGTCTAAGATTTGAGGTCTCAGAAGATGGTCGCTGCTAATGCAGCTCCTCAGAAGATTTTATTATTTTATATCGGACAGGAGACTTGGATCACCAGATGTGGTCTAGAGGTCTCAGGGGTTTCAGCGCTGCTGTACCCCAACCTCTCCCTTGGCGGATCTGTAACTACATAATGGTCCCTGCAGAATCTTGCCGGCCCTGGGGGATGAGGAGAGCTTCCCTGGCGGGGACGCAAACCACACGCTGGGGTCACTGCGTTCCTCGCCCTGGGGGGGAAGCATGGGCACAAGCGCCACAAATCCTGATGGGTCCCTGTGGCACAAAGCTGGTGAGTACTCCACAAAATTTTTATTAATAATGTGAGTGCTTTAGCGTCTGCGGTGGCAGCGCCATTACATGTATATCAATGTGTTTTTTCAGCGCTACGGTGACAGCGCTATTACATGTTAACACTGTATTTTAAGCTACATGATTATCAGTATGCTTCAGCGCTGCGGTGACAGCGCCGTTACATGTAAGGTGGTGAACTTTTGTCCGCAGGCAGATACCTGCAGGACAGAGAGGGAGCGAGGGAGTTCGCGCTCAATATTTGAGGCGGCAGGGGGCGTGGCCTCACGCTTCCCGGTTTTTTGTGACAAGAAGCGCGCTTTATGGTGCTTCTCTTCCGACTCCCTCACTGCGGCGGCCATTACCAAAGGCTCCTGGGCTCCTCAGACCGCTCTTCTCATTTTAGACACCACGGCCAGCTGGGTGAGTGCTAATTCCTCACCCGCAGCGCAGAGATCGCTATCCTGCAGCTGCGGTCTCACTGGAGACCTGTATATTTAGCTGGGGCTCACACAATATTATTTGTGGGAAGTCTGCGACATTAACCCTTCTGAGGGTTATTTCTGCCAGCGTTTTTACTGTAATACCGCTGGGGTAGCTCTACCTGTAAAAGAGCTTTAACCCTTCAGCGATTTATTTAAAAAAAAAAAAAAAAAAAAATTTTTTTGCTGGTACTGCCGTTTTGACCTGCTAATACAGGTGAGGCATGTCTGAACAGGGTTCAGAAGCCGCGGACCATGTCCCAGTGCCGCTGCGGCAATCTGATACGCAGACCTCATCAGCGTCTAGCGCTGCGGTCGACAGTAGTGCAAAATTGAGATGATATTGCTCGCTCGCTTAACAATTTGTCTGACCTTTTAGGTCAGTATGTGTCAGCTAGATCCTCTCAGGATAGGAAGCGACGCAGGTTGGTTCCGGCCTTTACACGAAGCGAGTCAGACGTATCTGATTTGGATGGTGGACAGGGTTCCCCTTTAAGTTCGGATGGAGAGATATCCGATTCAGATAAGGACGAACGGCAGGGCGTTCTTCTCTTGCGAAACGTACGGAGGCATTGATTGAAGCCATGAGAGAGGTTTTGCAGTTACCGGAGGTGGTAACTAGTCGTCCTGGTAAATCAGCACGAATGTACCAGGAGTACCGTACTTCGCAGTCAACATTGCCAGCTCTGGATGAGCTTAATAGTGTAATAGAGGAGGAACGTCTGTGTCCAGATAAACGCTTTCATGGAACGCGTTTCTTTGATGCACTTTATCCATGCTCTGCGGAGTTAAAGGATAATTGGACTCCTTCTCCTGAAGTGGATGTTTCTTTATCCCAGCTTAGTAAATCCTCTTTACTCCCTGTTAAAGGGAAGGCGAGTTTGCAGGAGCCGTTGGACAGAAAAACGGAGATGGCGGCAAAATCAAACTATGAGGCCGCGAGTCATGGATTCCGAGCGGTGCTAGGATCCATGTGTGCTTCTAGAGCTTCTCTAGGCTGGTTGGCACGTCTAAAGACGGCGTTGCAGAATGGATCTCCATTATCTGATATACAGGAAATTTGCGAATGGTTAGAAACTGCAGCCTGGTATATCTTTGATGCAGGTCTGGATACGGCATCTCTTCTGGCCAGAGCACAAGCTGCAGCGGTCACAGTCAGAAGAGCTTTATGGCTCAGACAGTGGGCCGGGGACGCAGTTTCCAAACAAGGTTTATTGGCCTTACCTTACAAGGGTGGCTTTCTTTTTGGATCTGACCTCACAGAGCTGATTTCCAAGGCAAAGGCGAAGGAAACAGCATTACCACAGCGTAGGGCCATGGCTTCGGTGTCTAGCAAGCCTGGTGTCTATAGCGGTCGGCGGTCCTTTCGTTGCCGAGGTCGATTCGGTCACTCCTCGTGGGGATCGGGTCGTTCTTCTTTCTCGGGAAAGAAGTCCTCCCAGAAAGCTCGCACTCCCTGGAAGCAGAATTTCTGTCAAGACAAGCGGGAATCTGACAAGAAACCCGCCAAGTCAGACTGACGCCAGGGGTTCACTCGAGGACTCTCGAGTGGGGGGTCGCCTGCTTCAGTTCAAGGCGACTTGGATGTCTCGCGTTCCAGATTCCTGGGTAACGCGGGTCGTGTCGGCAGGCTATTTCATAGAGTTTTCTTCTCGACCCCCAAACACTTTTTGCCAGTCTCATATTCCGTCAGAGCCCGGGCTTTTTGTCGCTCTACAGCGAGAGGTCGAATTTCTCCTACAAAAGGGTGTAGTAATTCCGGTTCCGTCAGAGGGCCGAGGAAAAGGTTTTTATTCCAACCTTTTTGTGGTTCCCAAAAAGGAGAACAAATTTCGCCTGATTTTGGATCTCAAACGTTAAATCGGCATGTTCACACCCGGAGATTTCGCATGGAGTCACTTCGCTCCATTGTAGCAGCTCTGTCGCAGAACGATTTTCTGGTGTCAATCGACATTCGCGACGCCTATTTGCATGTTCCCATAGGAAGGGCTCATCAGCGCTTTCTTCGGTTTGCCATAGGTCAGGATCACTACCAGTTCGTGGCTCTGCCTTTCGGCTTAGCCTCAGCGCCCAGAGTCTTTACAAAAATTCTGGCGCCTCTCATGGCAATCCTTCGAAGACATGGGATTACGATTCTTCCTTACCTGGACGATCTTTTGATCGTGGCTTCCTCGGAGGAGGAGGCAGTGACGGCGCGCGATTTGTCTCTTCAGCTTCTGAAGGACTTCGGTTGGCTGGTCAATTGGGAGAAGTCGTCTCTGGAACCGTCGCGGGCAATACTCTTTTTGGGATGCATCTCGACACGATTCGGGCAGTAGTTTCTCTACCGCCAGACAAACAGTCATGTCTTCTTCGGCATGTACAGATTATGAAATCCTCGACAGCAATGTCCCTACGGAAGTGTATGCGTCTTCTGGGACTAATGGTGGCGTCCATGGAGGCAATTCCTTTTGCCCAGTTTCATTCCAGGGCTCTCCAAAGGTTCATCCTGAGTCGATGGAATCGGTCGCAATCGCTGGATTGCAGTGTCACCATTTCTCGCGTGGTGTGAGATTCCCTAGGATGGTGGTTACGTCCAGGGGCATTTTCCCTGGGGAAGTCCTTTCTTCCTCCAAAGTGGTCGGTCATAACCACCGATGCCAGCCTCACGGGCTGGGGGGGTGTTTGGAACAATCTCTGGATTCAGGGAGTATGGTCATCGGAAGAGTCTGTTCTTCCGATCAACATCCTGGAATTGAGGACGATTTTCCTTTGCCTCCAACATTGGACGGTCCCTTTGAGCGGTCGGCCAGTCCGAGTGCAGACAGACAATGCGACGGCTGTCGCGTATATCAATCACCAAGGCGGGACAAGGAGCTCCAGGCTCATGGTGGAGGTGTCCCGGATTCTGATTTGGGCCGAGGCCAGAGTACCGGCCATTTCGGCGATTCACATTCCAGGGGTTCAGAATGTTACAGCGGACTTTCTCAGTCGCGAGAAGATGGATCCCGGAGAATGGAGTCTTCACCCGGAAGTTTTTGCACTGCTGTGCTCCCGTTGGGGAACTCCCCAAGTGGATTTGATGGCATCCAGGTCCAATGCCAAGTTACCGACGTTCATGTCCAGGTACAACAGGGGTGGGGAACGTCCGGCCCGCGGGCCGTATACGGCCCGCCATATCACCTGGTCCGGCCCAGCTCCTGGTGAGCGGGAAGCGGAAGATCCATCTCTGCTTCCCCCCACAGTGACAGCAGCGACAGCCAGCCGGGACTGTGCGATCCTCCCGCCCCTCTCCTGCACGCCGCCTGTCGTGTGTGAGTAGAGCCGCCACTGGGTAAGTGTGTGCAAATTGCAGGGCCGGGCAAGTGCCGGGGCCATGAGCAGGCGGGGGGGCCCACTCGCTGTCGCGCCCGTTAGCGGTGTCAGCGCCGCCACTGGGCCTCCCCCCGCTTGCTCAGGTCCCCTGCAGGAGCCCGGCGCAATACTCACCCCTCCCCGTGCCTCCGCTGCCGCAGCTCCGAGCTCCAGGGGGCGCCGGTGCTTTCTCTCTCACAGCAGCGCCGCTGAATGACGTCATCATTCAGCGGCCGGCTGTGGCAGAGAGTGCGCGGACAGGTGAGATCGGTGTGTGTGTGTGTCTGCCTGCCTGTGTGTGTGCCTGTGTGTATGTGATGTGTGTGTGTGTGTGTGTGTCTGCCTGCCTGTGTGTGTGTCTGTGTGTATGTGAGAGAGTGCTGCCTGCCGTGCTGTATGTGTGATGGTGGTGGGGGGGAGGCAGGCAGTGATGGTGGTGAGGAGGAGGCCATGATGATGATGATAATGGGGAGGCAATGATAATGGGAAGGCGATGATGATATTAATGGGAAGGCGATGATGATGATATTAATGGGGAGGCAATGATGATGATATTAACCCTTTACTGCCATCGTACGTACTAACCCGTCCATGGTACCTGGGCCCGTATGACCGGGGACGGGATAGTATGTCATAGGCGATCAGCTGCGCTCCTGAGGGGAGCGCAGCTAATCGCCGCCGGGTGTCAGCTGATTATCACAGCTGACACCCATGACTGTGTGTCAGGAGCGGTCACGGACCGCTCCCGGCACATTAACCCCTTGCACACCGCGATCAAACATGATCGCGGTGTACTGGGGGCACAGGGGAGGATCGCGCAGGGTGGGGGCTCCCTGCGCGCCCCCCTGAGACCCTCAGAGCAGCGCGATGTGATCGCGCTGTTCTGAGGGCTTCCTCCCTCCCAGGACCCGGATCCAAGATGGCGCCGGGGTCCTGGAGGGAGGCGGCTACCTCAGTGCCTGCCGAGAGCAGGCACTGAGAAGCCTGCATCTATGCCTGTGCGATCGCTGGTGTGACAGAGTGCTGTTACCACTGTCACACCAGCGATCTGATAAAATACTGTGATGTCCCACCCTGGGACAAAGTAAAAAAGTTAAAAAAGTAAAAATAAACATGTGTAAAAAAAAAAATCCAAAATAAATAATAAAAAAAAAAAAATATTCCCCAATAAATTCACTTCTTCCTGTAAATAAAAAAAAAAAAAAACAATAAAAGTACACATATTTGGTATCGCCGCATCCGTAACGACCCCCCCTATAAAATTGTCCCACTAGTTAACCCCTTTAGTGAACCCCTTAAAAAAAAAAAAAAAAAAAAAAAAAGAAGCAAAAAATCAATGCTTTATCATCATACCGCCGAACAAAAAGTGGAATAACACGCGATCAAAAAGACCGATATAAAAAAACATGGTACCGCTGAAAACGTCATCTTGTCCCGCAAAAAACGAGCCGTCATAAAGCATCATCAGCGAAAAAATAAAAAAGTTATAGCTCGCAGAATAAAGCGATGCAAAAATAATTATTTTTTATATAAAATTGTTTTTATTCTATAAAAGCGCCAAAACATGAAAAAATGATATAAATGAGGTATCGCCATAATCGTACTGACCCGAAGAATAAAACTGCTTTATCAATTTTACCACACGCGGAACGGTATAAACGCCTCCCCCAAAAGAAATTCATGAATTGCTGATTTTTGTTCATTCTAACCTCCCAAAAATCGAAATAAAAAGCGATCAAAAAACGTCACGTGCTCAAAAATGGTACCAATAAAAACGTCAACTCGTCCCGCAAAAAATAAGACCTCACATGACTCTGTGGGCCAAAATATGCAAAAATTATAGCTCTCAAAATGTGATGATGCAAAAACTATTTTTGCAATAAAAAGCGTCTTTTAGCGTGACAGCTGCCAATCATAAAAACCCGCTATAAATAGTAAATCAAACCCCCCTTTATCACCCCCTTAGTAAGGGAAAAATAATAAAATTAAAAAAAAGTATTTATTTCCATTTTCCCATTAGGGTTAGGGTTGCGGCTAAAGTTAGGGTTAGGGTTGGCGCTAAAGTTAGGATTAGGGTTAGGGTTGGGATTAGGGGTGTGTTAGGGTTAGGTTTGTGGTTAGGGTTGGGACTAGGGTTAGGGGTGTGTTGGGGTTAGGGTTGGAGTTAGAATTGGGGGGTTTCAGCTGTTTAGGCACATCAGGGGCTCTCCAAATGTGACATGGCGTCTGATCTCAATTCCAGCCAATTCTGCGTTGAAAAAGTCAAACGGTGCTCCTTCACTTCTGAGCTCTGCCATGCGTCCAAACAGTAGTTTATCCCCACATATGGGGTATCAGCGTACTCTGGACCCCAAGAGTTATTGTGCAGTTTGTCCTATTTCTTCTGCTACCCTTGGGAAAATAAAAAACTGGGGGCGAAAATATCATTTTTGTACAAAAAAAAATATTTTTTTGTTTTTACGGCTGTACATTATAAACTTCTGTGAAGCACTTGGGGCTTCATAGCGCTCACCACACATCTAGATAAGTTCCTTGTGGGGTCTATTTTCCAAAATGGGGTCACTTGTGGGGGGTTTCCACTGTTTAGGCGCATCAGGGGCTCTCCAAATGCGACATCACGCCCCCAGACCATTCCATCAAAGTCTGCAATCCAAAACGTCACTACTTCCCTTCCGAGCCCTGACGTGCGCCCATACAGTAGTTTTCTCCCACATATTGGGTATCAGCGTACTCAGGACAAATTGGACAACAACTTTTGGGTTCCAATTTCTTCTGTTACCCTTGTGAAAATAAAATATTGGGGACGAAAAAATCATTTTTGTAAAAAAAAAAAAGATTTTTTATTTCAGCTGCAGATGAAGGAAGAGAGCCACAGTAATTCATTACTGATGGGTAGGCGGAGCCCCAGATCAGGATGTTACCTCAGATCAAAAGAGTGATGACTGGCTGGCCCCTCCAGCTCGGGCTCCTCCTACTCAGCTCCAGTCTAAGATTTGAGGTCCCAGAGGATGGTCGCTGCTAATGCAGCTCCTCAGAAGATTTTATTATTTTAATATTCGGACAGGAGACTTGGATCACTAGTTGGTCTAGAGGTCTCAGGGGTATCAGCGCTGCTGTACCCCAACCTCTCCCTTGGCGGATCTGTATTTACTCAAAGTCCCTGCAGAATCCTTGCCGGCCCTGGGGGATGAGGAGAGCTTCTCTGGCGGGAACGCAAACCACACGTGCGGTCACTGCGTTCTTCGCCCTGGAGGGAAGCATGGGCACTGCGCCAGAAACCCCTGAGGGTCCCTGTGGCGCCTTGGCTGGTGAGTACTCCACACAAATTTTAATAATAATTATGTGTGAGTGCTTTAGCGTCTGAATGAGCAGCGCTATTACTAATGGACTGCGCTACTACATGTAATGTCAGTATGCTTCAGCGCTACTGTGACAGCGCTACTACATGTAATGTCAGTATGTTTCAGCGCTACTGTGACAGCGCTTCTACATGTAATGTCAGTATGCTTCAACGCTACTGTGACAGCGCTACTACATGTAATGTCAGTATGCTTCAACGCTGCTGTGACAGCGCTACTACATGTAAAGTCAGTATGCTTCAGCGCTACTGTGACAGCGCTACTACATGTAAAGTCAGTATGCTTCAGCGCTACTGTGACAGCGCTACTACATGTAAATGTCAGTAAGCTTCAGCGCTGCTGTGACAGCGCTACTACATGTAAATGTCAGTAAGCTTCAGCGCTGCTGTGACAGCGCTACTACATGTAAAGTCAGTATGCTTCAGCGCTGCTGTGACAGCGCTACTACATGAAGATGTGGTGATTTTTTGTCCGCAGGCAGATACCTGCAGGACAGAGAGGGAGCAGGAGCGGGGAGAGTTCGCGCTCATTATTTGAGCTAGCAGGGGGCGTGGCCTATCTATCCCGGTCTTTTGAGCAGGAAGACGCGCGCTCTGGCTTTTCTCCTGCGACCCCCTCACTGTGGCGGCCATTACTCAGGCTCCTGGGCTCCTCGGACCGCTCCCCTCCTCATATAGACACCACGGCCAGCTGGGTGAGTGCGGATTCCTCACCCCGCAGCGCAGCGATCGCTATCCTGCAGCTGCTGTCTCATCAGAGACATAAAAAATTGGCTGGGGCTCACAAATATATATATATTTTGGTGAGTTTGCAATATTAACCCCTTTGAGGGTTATTTCTACCTGCTAAATTTGCTGACTGAATACCGCTGGGGTAACTCTGCTTGGTGGAGCGTTAACCCTTCAGCGTTTAAAAAAAAAAAAAAAAAAAAAACCGCATAGTGTTTTTGCTGGTATTACCGCTTTGACCTGCTCATACAGGCGAGACATGTCTGAATAGAGTTCAGATGCCGCGGTTCACGTCCCAGTGCCATTGCGGCAATCAGATACGCAGACCTCCACAGCATCTAGCGCTGCGGTCGACAGCGGTGGTAACTTGGATGATATCGCTCGATCGATTAATAACTTGTCTGACCTTTTAGGTCAATATGTGTCTGCTAATTCCTCTCAGAGGAAGCGACGCAGGCCGTTACCGGCCTCTACACGGAGCGAGTCAGATGTATCTGATATTGGGCAGAGTTCCCCTTTAAATTCGGATGGTGAAATATCCGATTCAGATGCGGACGAGCCGCAGGGGCGTTCCTCTATGACGAAGCGTACGGAGGCATTATTTGAAGCCATGAGAGATATACTACAGTTACCGGAGGAGGTAACTAGTCGTCCTGGTAAATCAGCACGCATTTTCCAGGAGTCCCGTGCTTCGCGCACAACATTGCCAGCTCTGGATGAGCTTAATGGTGTAATAGAGGAGGAACGTCTATGTCCAGATAAGCGTTTTCATGGAACGCATTTCTTTGAACTTTATCCTTGCTCTACGGAGTTAAAGGCTAATTGGACTTCTGCTCCTGAAGTGGATGTGTCTTTGTCTCAGCTTAGTAAATCCTCTCTACTCCCTATTAAGGGAAAAGCGAGCTTACAGGAGCCTTTGGATAGAAAGGCAGAATTGGCGGCAAATGCAAGCTATGAGGCTGCGGGTCATGGATTTCGAGCAGTGCTAGGATCCATGTGTGCTGCTAGAGCTTCTCTAAGCTGGTTGGCACGTCTGAAGACGGAGTTGCAAAATGAATCTCCGTTATCTGAGATACGGGAGGCAACCTGTTTATATCTTTGATGCCGGTCTGGATACGGCATCTCTGCTGGCCAAAGCGCAAGCTTCAGCGGTCACAGTCAGAAGAGCTTTATGGCTCAGACAGTGGGCCGGGGACGCAGTTTCCAAACAAGGGTTGTTGGCCTTACCTTACAAGGGTGGCCATCTTTTTGGATCCGACCTCACAGAGCTGATTTCCAAGGCTAAGGCGAAGGAATCAGCATTACCACAGCGAAGGGCCATGGCCTCGGTGTCCAGTAAGCCTGGTGTTTATAGTGGTCGGCGGTCCTTTCGGGGCCGAGGACGATCTAGTCACTCCTCGTGGGGATCGGGTCGTCCTTCTTTCTCAGGAAAGAAATCCTCTCAGAAAACTCGTACTCCCTGGAAGCAGAGTTTCCGCCAGAACAAGCGGGAACTTGACAAGAAAACCGCAAAGTCGGATTGACGCCAGGGGTCCACTCGAGGATTCTCGAGTGGGGGGTCGCCTGCTTCTTTTCAAGGAGACTTGGATGGCTCGCGTTCCAGATTCCTGGGTAACGCGGATAGTGTCGGCAGGCTATTTCATAGAGTTTGCTTCTCAACCCCCAAATGTTTTTTTGTCAGTCTCGCGTTCCGTCAGAACCCGAGCTTGTTGTCGCTCTACAGCGAGAGGTCGAATCGCTACTACAAAAGGGTGTAGTGATACCGGTTCCGTCAGAGGACCGAGGGAAAGGTTTTTATTCCAACCTTTTTATAGTTCCCAAAAAGGAGAACAAATTTCGCCCGATTCTGGATCTCAAGCGATTGAACCGGCATGTCCATGCCCGGAAATTTCGCATGGAGTCGCTTCGTTCCGTTGTGGCAGCTCTGTCACAGAACGATTTTCTGGTGTCAATCGACATTCGCGACGCCTATTTGCATATTCCCATCGGAAAGGCTCATCAGCGCTTTCTTCGATTTGCCATAGGTCAGAATCATTACCAGTTCGTGGCTCTGCCGTTCGGCTTAGCCTCAGCGCCAAGGGTCTTTACAAAAATTCTGGCGCCCTCATGGCACTCTTTCGAAGACAGGGGATTACGATTCTCCCTTATCTGGACGATCTTTTGATCGTGGCTTCCTCGGAGGAGGAGGCGTTGACGGCTCGGGATTTGTCTCTTCAGTTTCTGAAAGACTTCGGTTGGCTGGTCAATTGGGAGAAGTCGTCCCTGGAACCATCGAGACAATTCTCTTTTGGGAATGCATCTCGACACGTTTCGGTCGGTAGTTTCCCTACCACCAGACAAACAGTCATGTCTTCTTCGACATGTACAGATTATGACATCCTCAACGGCAATGTCCCTACGGAAGTGTATGCGTCTTCTGGGACTGATGGTGGCGTCCATGGAGGCAATTCCTTTTGCCCAGTTCCACTCCAGGACTCTTCAAAGGTTCATCTTGAGTCGATGGAATCAGTCGCAATCGCTGGATTGCAGTGTCACCATTTCTGCGCGGTGCGGGATTCTCTAGAATGGTGGTTACGGCCAGGGGCATTCTCCCTGGGGAAGTCTTTCCTCCCTCTGCAGTGGTCAGTCATAACCACCGATGCCAGCCTGACGGGCTGGGGGGGTGTTTGGAACA
>JARQOD010000004.1:378519986-378591911 GCA_033576555.1 Oophaga sylvatica | reverse complement strand
ACGTCCATGGAGGCACTTCCGTTTGCCCAATTTCATTCCAGGGCCCTCCAAAGGCTCATTCTGAGTCGTTGGGATCGATCGCAAGCTTCTCTGAATTGCAGCGTCATCATCTCTCACAGGGTGCGAGAATCCCTAGGATGGTGGTTACGTCCAGGAGCGTTATTCCTGGGGAAATCTTTCCTCCCTCCGAGGTGGTCGGTCATAACCACCGATGCCAGCCTGACGGCTGGGGGGGTGTCTGGAACAATCTTTGGATCCAGGAGTATGGCCCATCGGAAGAGTCTGTTCTACCGATCAACATCCTGGAGTTGAGGGCAATTTTTCCTTTGCCTACAACACTGGACGATCCCTTTAAGCTGTCTACCAGTCCGAGTGCAGACAGACAACGCGACGGCGTTGCGTATATCAACCACCAAGGCGGGACAAGGAGCTCCAGCCTCATGATGGAGGTGTCTCGGATCCTGCTATGGGCCAGACCAAGGTTCCAGCCATCTCTGCGATCACATTCCAGGAGTCCAGAATAACCACGGGGGACTTCCTCAGTCGCGAGAAGATGGATCCTGGAGAATGGAGTCTTCATCCGAAAATTTTTGCGCTGCTGTGCTTCCGTTGGGGAACTCCCCAAGTGGATTTGATGGCATCCAGGTTCAAATGCCAAACTACCGACCTTCATGTCCAGGTACAAGGACCCGAAGGCTGTGGCGGGTTACTCTGGTGGCTCCGTGGACCATTTCGAGCTAGTCTATTGTTTCCGCCGATATCTTTACTTCCTCTGGTGCTGCGTCGGATCAACTGGAAGAGAATTCCGGCTATGTTGATAGCCCCGGATTGGCCAAGGAGGACGTGGTTCTCGACGCTGTGTCGTTTTTTGGCGGTACCGCCATTCCCACTTCCTCCTCGCCTGGACCTGTTAACCCAGGGCCCGTTCGTCATCTGGACTTGAAGTCTCTGCGTTTGACGGCGTGGCTCTTGAGACCGAAACCTTGACCCGTAGAGGTTTTTCAGCCGAAGTCATTGCCACTCTGCGAGCTGCCAAGGTCCGGCTACTACTAAGATTTATCACAAGACTTGGTCTTTTCGTGGTTTCGGTTCTTCAAGGAATCCGAGGTTTTTTTTTCCATTCCCAATTTGTTGGCTTTGCTACAGTACGGGCTGGACAAAAGGTTTGGCAGTTAGCACTCTGAAAAGTCAGGTTTCTGCCCTGTCTTTGCTATTTCGGAAGGCTATCGCCTCGCGTAGGGACGACGTTCCTTTTTTTCGCGGAGTAACCCGTCAGTTTCCACTGCGGAAGGCGCATGTGTCTCCTTGGCGGCTCAACCTTGTCTTGAGGCTCTTCAGCATATACCTTTTGAGCCTATGGGTTCTGCTAGCCTTTCTTTAATTTCTTGGAAGGTTACCTTCTTAGTGGCGTAACCTCTTTAAGAAGGGTTTCTTAGTTGGCAGCTTTTTCCTGCTCGCCTCCTTTCCTGGAGTTTTACCCGGATCGAGTAGTGCTTCGCACACGGGGCGATTTTCTACCTAAGGTGGTTCGCAATTTCATGTTAACCAGGATATTGTGTTGCCTCCGCTTTGCCCGGGCCCAGAGAATGCAAAGGAACGGAACTTGCACAAATTGGATTTAGTGCGGGTCTTGAAGTTCTATTTTGTCTATTACTCAAGGTTTTCGAAAGTCAGATTCCCTGTTTGATTACAGCAGGTCGTAGGCGTGATCAACGAGTTTTCAAGGACTCTATAGCTCGTTGGATTCGGTCGCCATTTTGGAGGCTTACCGTCTTAATGGCGAACCTTGCCCGATTAAGATTCGAGCTCGCTCCACGAGGGCTGTGACTTCATCGTGGGCCTTTCATCAAGGGCTTTCGGCAGCTCAGCTCTGCCGAGCGGCGACCTGGCGTTTCGTCCACACATTTACAAAGTTTTATAAGGTGACGTCAGTGCTTCCGCTGATGCGGCCTTAGGACGTAGGGTCCTGCAGGCAGCGGTAATTTAAAGTTTTTAGTTAACTTGTATTTGGCACCTGTGGCGCATTTATCTAGGTTGTTGGGTTTCTGCCTATTTTGGTTTTTTCCCACCCTAATTTTTGGACTGCTTTGGGACGTCCCACTAGTAATGACTGTGGCTCTCTTCCTTCCATCTGCAGCTGAAAGACGGATTTTGGTAAGAACTTACCTGTAAAATCCTTTTCAGCGAAGGAAGGAAGAGAGACACAGCTCCCTCCCATGGCAGAAGTGTGTTGTTGTATTTACAGATGCAGCGTGACCCTTAACTGATAGCGATTATCTGGACTGAGGTCGACGCGCTACGGCTCTGTTCCAGCATTGCCACTTATCGCAGTAGTCAGGTTCAGTGAGTAGTACCTGTAACTGTGTGATTTTTTTTGCCGAATGCATGCATAACCTGTACTCTTATGTTTTTTCTCTGAAGTCCTTCAGAAGGGGTTATGTTGCTTCTCTGGTGATATTGTTCTTCCTTAAGCTTGGGTACGACTGAAGAGCTGAGTAGCAGGAGCCCGAGCTGGAGGGGCCGGTCAACACTCTTTTAAATCTGAGGTGTCAATCCTATCTGGGCTCCGCCTACCCACTAGTAATGACTGTGTCTCTCTTCCTTCCTTCGCTGAAAAGGATTTTACAGGTAAGTTCTTACCAAAATCCGTCTTTTACTTCCTGAAAGGAAGGGTGGACAAAGGAAACGGAAAAGCAATTTATTCTCCGCTAGATGCCTAGTAAATATGTACTAATCCTGTAGGTTCAGTTCTCCAGCAGTTCTCTTCTGAGTCATTCATGGGATTGAAGTGATCTCTGCCCAGGAGATCTTTAGATGTGAAGCATTGTGTCTAGTAGCTGTTAGCAATTCATGTTGGAGCTATTAACCCCTTCATGACCCAGCCTATTTTGACTTTAAAGACCTTGCCATTTTTTGCAATTCTGACCAGTGTCCCTTTATGAGGTAATAACTCAGGAACGCTTCAACGGATCCTAGCGATTCTGAGATTGTTTTTTCGTGACATATTGGGCTTCATGTTAGTGGTAAATTTAAGTCGATAATTTTTGTGTTTATTTGTGAAAAAATGGAAATTTGGCGAAAATTTTGAAAATTTTGTAATTTTCAAATTTTTAATTTTTATTCTGTTAAACTAGAGAGTTATGTGACACAAAATAGTTAATAAATAACATTTCCACATGTCTACTTTACATCAGCACAATTTTGGGAACAACATTTTTTTTTGTTAGGAAGTTAAAGGGTTAAAAGTTGACCAGCGATTTCTCATTTTTACAGCAAAATTTACAAAACCATTTTTTTTAGGACCACCTCACATTTGAAGTCACTTTGAGGGGTCTATATGGCAGAAAATACCCAAAAGTGACACCTTTATAAAAACTGCACCCCTCAAGCTACTCAAAACTACATTCAAGAAGATTATTAACCCTTCAGGTGCTTCACAGGAACTAAAGCAACGTGTAAGGAAAAAATGGACATTTTAATTTTTCCAACAAAAATTTTCTTTTAGCATCAATTTTTTCATTTTTACATGGGCATCAGGATAAAATGGATCCTAAAATTTGTTGGGCAATTTCTCCTGAGTACACAGATACCTCATATGTGGTCATAAACCACTGTATGGGCGCACGGCAGGGCTCAGAAGGGAAGGAGCGCCATTTGACTTTTGAATGGAAAATATGCTGGAATATTTAGCGGTTGCCATGTCACATTTGGAGAGTCCCTGTGTGCCTAAACATTGGAGCTCCCCCACAAGTGACCCCATTTTGGAAACTAGACCCCCTAAGGAACTTATCTAGATGCATAGTGATCATTTTGAACCCCCAGGTGCTTCACAAATTGATCTGTAAAAAAAAGAAAGTACTTTTTTTTCACAAAAAATTTCTTTTAGCCTCAGTTTTTTTCATTTTCACATGGGCAACAGTATAAATTGGATTCTAAAATTTGTTGGCAATTTCTCCTGAGTACACAGATACCTCATTTGTGATCATAAACCACTGTTTGGGCGCACGGCAGGGCTCAGAAGGGAAGGAGCGCCATTTGACTTTTTGAATAGAAAATATGCTGGAATATTTAGCTCGCATTTGGAGAGTTCCTGTGTGCCTAAACATTGGAGCTCCCCCACAAGTGACCCCATTTTGGAAACTAGACGCCCTAAGGAACTTATCTAGATGCATAGTGAGCACTTTGAACCCCCCAGGTGCTTTACAGAAGTTTATAACGCAGAGCCGTGAAAATAAAATATCATTTTTTTTCTCAAAAAATGATTTTTTAGCCCACTATTTTTTATTTTCACAATGGTTACAGGAGAAATTGGACCCCGAAAGTTGTTGTCCAGTTTGTCCTGAGTACGCTAGTACCCCATATGTGGGGGGGAACCACTGTTTGGGCACACGTCAGGGCTCGGAAGGGATGTAGTGACGCTTTGAAATGCCAACTTGATGGAATGGTCTGCGGGCATCTTGTTACGTTTGCAGAGCCCCTGATGCGCCTAAACAGTAGAAACTCCCCACAAGTGACCCCATTTTGGAAACTAGACACCGCAAAGAACTTATCTAGATGTGTGGTGAGCACTTTGAACCCCCAAATCAGCGAAATCCGCCGCGGATCAGCAGCGAAATCAGCCGCGGATCCGCAGCGAAATCCGCCGCGGATCAGCAGCGAAATCCGCCGCGGATCAGCAGCGAAATCCGCCGCCGATCAGCAGCGAAATCCGCCGCCGATCAGCAGCGAAATCCGCTGCGGATCAGCAGCGAAATCCGCCGCCGATCAGCAGCGAAATCCGCCGCCGATCAGCAGCGAAATCCGCCGCGGATCAGCAGCGAAATCCGCCGCCGATCAGCAGCGAAATCCGCCGCGGATCAGCAGCGAAAACCGCCGCCGATCAGCAGCGAAAACCGCCGCCGATCAGCAGCGAAAACCGCCGCCGATCAGCAGCGAAATCCGCCGCCGATCAGCAGCGAAATCCGCAGTGAAATCCGCCGCGGATCAGCAGCGAAGTCCGCCGCGGATCAGCAGCGAAATCCGCCGCGGATCAGCAGCGAAATCCGCCGCGGATCAGCAGCGAAATTCGCCGCGGATCAGCAGCGAAATTCGCCGCGGATCAGCAGCGAAATCCGCCGCGGATAAGCAGCGATATCCGCCGCAGATCCGCAGCAAAATCAGCTGCGGATCAGCAGCAAAATCCGCTAGGAAAAAAAAAAAAATTCTTTATTTTTTTTATTTGTCCCTACCTATGATAAAGGGGGGGTTCATTTACTTTTTTTATTTTGATCACTGTGACAGTTTATCACAGTGATCAAAATAAATTTTTGAACACTGGGGGGCGCACTGCGCATGCGCCGGCCGGCGGGCGCACTGCGCATGCGCCCGCCATTTTCCAATATGGCGGCGCCCATGAAGAGGCCCGGGCGGACGCCGGGCCCGATCGTGGGACATCGGGAGAGGTGAGTAGGGGGTCGGAAGGCTGGGAAGGGGATAGGAAGTGGGGGCAGTGGACCAAAAGAGGAGGAAGCTGTAAGTGACGGCGGTGACCGATCGCTGCCATCTTTCGGTGGCGGCGGCCGATCACCGCCGTGACTCGGTGTGGGGGGGGGTCAGGGCTCGGTCTCCAGCCATGGCAGATGCTATTGCAGCATCGGCCATGGCTGGATTGTAATATTTCACCAATTAAATTGGTGAAATATTACACATTGCTCTGATTGGCTGTTTCACTTTTAACAGCCAATCAGAGCGATCGTGGCCACGGGGGGGTTAAGCCAACCCCCCTGTGGTGAAGCACAAAGGGTCCTGTAACTGCGGGTCGGGTGACCTTTGAGTGACCCCGGTCTCCCGGCCCGCAGGGACGAGATCCTTTCATGACGCCACATAGGCGTCATGGGTCGGATTGGCACAGGTTTTCATGACGCCTACGTGGCGTCATGGGTCGGGAAGGGGTTAAATAGTACTGACAAAATGTGGGCTTATGGTTAAATTTGTTTTCTTTGTTTTTAACTCTACTACAGTGAATGATGCATGTTAGACCGGGTCACACATGCGAGAAACTTGCACGATTCTCGTGCGAGTCTCTTGCATGAATACCTGGCACTGCCACCAGCACTCAGACCGGAGCCTGCGGATGCATAGAAATACATGCAGCTATACGCTCTGGTCCGAGTGTCGGCGGTATTGCCGGGTGTTCATGAGAGTCTCGCAAGTGTGAGCCCGGCCTTAAACTGATAGCGGATTTGACTGACATTAGTCTAATGTGTATGATGTCTAAACTCACACTCCTGACAAATCATTTGGGGAGGGGGAGGGGACCAATACGGCTTTCTGAACTTCGGTGGCCGATCTTTTTTTGTTCTCCCTAGAGATGAACATCTGCCATATGATTCTGGCTGCGTCTCTCTTACATAGAGTGCTCTGCCAAGTGCTCCTATGGGGGTGCTAGAAACAAGTTTAGTTGGCTGAACAAAGGTTTGGCTTACAGCTATTTAATTTGTATAAGGCCCTATAATGTATACATCAACTGTAAGGGCTAAATGTATTGTGAAGCCAGTGTAAGGTTCTTAAAGGATCCCTATATGGCTTTACGTAGGGATGTGCTATCTCTTTATGATCTGTCTGGGTCCGACCTCTTAAAACTCCATTGATTCGGAGAATGAAAAAAAACACAACTTTGGTTCAGCCAAAGCTATGTGGACTTGTCCACAGCGTGCACTGGCACAACGGCAGTCTTTTTAAAATTTCACAATACAAACCTTAAGTTAATGTGGAAAATAAATATGCAAATTGCATCTTCAGAGGAAAAAAAGGACTTGAACTCTATAGTGCCACCTGTTGGAAGTAGCAATCCTACAAGTCACAGTTAACCCTTTGGCTGTGTTTCCATGATCAGGAAACACAGCGCTTTGGACGGAGTGGAAAGTCCGCTCTGCCCAAAACCCCGCCCCCTAGTGAACATGCGGTCAATCCGGATGTGCTCATTGAACACATCCAGAATGACCGCAGGGCTACACCACCCTGTGTTATTTCCCTTGCGGCGACGCAGCGTTGCCGCAAGGGAATAGGACATGCTGCGATCTAAAAAGACGTTCCGCATGTCCGTTAACGCAGGTCTGCCGCCTGCGTGTTTTTAAGCATAGTGGAGACGGGATTTCTTGAAATCCCCTCCACTATGCTGTAACATCTGGATGCTGCGTGTTTGACGCTGCGCCAGCGCACAGCGTCAAACACGCAGCAATTACTGAGTGTTTCCTGACCGTGGAAATATACCCTTTGAGTCTTGCAATATGACTTAGGATGAAAATTATTGTGCTCTTGCAAGTTGACAAACTTTGGTCAGTGTGCTGTCTGTTTAATCCATTCAAATTGCATGAATATACAGTAGTGTGAAGAGACTATATACACATGTAAGAGTTTGCCTCTGAAGGCATGCTGCTCTATTATCTGTGTGCTACCAACGTTATTCAAAGCTTCAGTATTCTGCTTTTTTTAGCTGTCCTTCTTTGTAAATGAAACTGTATGCCGTTACATTTTTTGTGGTTTTCTTCAGAGCCGAAGCCAGTATATGCTCAGTCAGGGCAGCCTGATGTAGATTTGCCTGTCAGCCCATCTGATGGGCCTTTCCCGAACGCCACACATGAAGATGGCATGCTAAGGTAACATTGCTCTTATGTACCATTTTATTAATCTAAATATTCATCAACCAAATCTGGTCATTAGAAGTCCTAAAAAATAAACATTTGCTGATTTTATTTAATTGATTTGTATATATTTTGTTTAATCCTCTAGACCTAGCATGAAACTTGTAAAATTCAGGAAAGGAGACAGTGTAGGACTACGTCTTGCTGGTGGAAATGATGTTGGCATTTTCGTGGCTGGTGTTTTGGAGGACAGCCCTGCGGCAAAAGAAGGATTGGAAGAAGGTGATCAGATTCTGAGAGTAAGTTGCATACAGTTAATATTTTTATCATGGAGATTTATGAACCATTTGGTTCAAGGGAAAAGAGGAAAATGAACTCAGCAACATGATTTGGACCCCAAAGCACCTCTGAGAAATGAGCGGCAATCAGATTGTGAACACCCACAAATAAAAAAAAAAAAGTAATCAAACCGTGAATAAAAAATTGTAGTAAATGCCTATACGTTATTGCATGCGCACATTTGCTCTAGATGTTTGAGATGCTTTCTTTTGTATGTTATGATTATTTATAATAATGTTAGGTTTTTTACTTTTACTAATTTAGATTTATTTTTCAATATCTGTTATAACATCCAAATCCATTTTTTTATATTGTAGGTAAATAATGTGGATTTCACTAACATCATCAGGGAGGAGGCTGTCCTTTTTCTTCTTGATTTGCCCAAAGGAGAAGAGGTCACAATTCTGGCACAGAAAAAGAAAGATGGTTAGTGCTTCTGGTATCTTACATTTCCATATCATGAACGAATTGCCTGCAATGGACTACCACTCGCCATATGTCCTTGTCAATTATTCGGTGTATTAAGGTAATGGGTAATGGAAAGGTAGAATCCTGCATGACATCTAAAATTTCCTGATTCTTTGTTCAGGAGGATGAGATGCTGCTGAGGTACTGTCGGCCTATGTCTGTCTTAGGCCTCGTTCACACTTTCAGTATTTGGTCAGTATTTTACATCAGTATTTGTAAGTCAAAACTAGCAGTGGGTGAAAAAATGCAGAAGTGGTGACGTGTTTCTATTATTATACGTTTTATTGTCCCACTCCTGGTTTTGGCTTGTAAGTACTGATGTTCATTATTTGGTGAGTATTTTACATGGCCTAACTTTTATTTGCACGGAGTCTAGGCTAAATTTTCAGTGTTCGTCTGGAGCTATCTCAAAGCAGTGTTTTCACCCAGATATCGACAGTATTATCTTGTTGGCTAACATCAAATTTATGGCTTGATTAACCCCTTCATGACTGATGACTTACATGTACATCATTGGCTGTACCCCTGTCTTGATGCGGGCTCACATGCTGAGCCCACATCTTTCACTGCACTTGAAAGCTGTTTTAATCAGCCATCAAGTTCCTCTAACAGCTGCGAGTGGATATCTGATCCACCCATGGCTGGTAACCAGTTAAATGCCACTGTGAATCACTGACAGCAGCATTTAACACGCGCAGACCGGAAGTGCTTCATTGATCCCACCCATTTTCACTCCGTCACGTGATCTCGAGGTGCTGATGGAGTCGACTGAAAGAGTGTGGTTGAGTAAGGAGGGGCATAGCTTAAAGGCAACAATGTGTGCAAAAATTCTGACATACACTAAACAATCCAAAAGGTGGTAAACTGTTTGACAAGTGTCTAAAAAAAAAAAAAAAAAAAAAATGTACCCAGTTTATCATCCAGCATGAGCCACTGTGATTAATTTGGCACATTTTAGACTATCTAATTGTGTATAGGGGACCAATATGAATGGCCACCATTATAGAAGTTTTATGATTTGGACAAATCATACCCTGACAGGTCTAACAATAGAATATTTCCCTGATGTTAAAACCGCTTCCGTCAGCTTCTAATGCCAGGAAAGTGGATGGCTAAGCCTATTTAACCTCCCCTTCCCACATAAGGTGCTGTGCTTGTTATGAACAGTGACTTTGTGCTGAGAGACCCTCTGTAAGCAGTGTTTTTATATGTATATATTTTTTCCTGTCTCTTACAGTTTACCGTCGCATTGTTGAATCTGACGTTGGTGATTCCTTTTATATTCGTACCCATTTTGAATATGAGAAGGAATCCCCATACGGCCTAAGTTTCAATAAAGGAGAGGTGTTTCGAGTTGTGGATACCCTTTACAATGGGAAACTAGGATCGTGGCTTGCAATTCGTATAGGTAGAAATCATAAGGAAGTGGAAAGAGGAATTATCCCAAATAAGAACAGGTAACACAAAGTGGACTCGTAACCCTCCATCTAGGGACCAATAGTGGTACCTTTCTAGCATAGTCTATATCATTCCTTTCTAGTTGCATTTTGCGCTGTCATTGTGTTTTTAATTTCTATCATTCGTTGACTTTTACCCATTAATTTAGTTTTTTTTTTATATAGATATGGTAACTTGGTTTATTGATTCTCTCGCCTGCCTTGTGTTAAATTATCTGCTTTCTTTTTGCTTTTGATTTAGAATAAAGGTTACCTAGCTCATGAACCACTCTTAGAAGGGACAGCTAGTATCTTAATTAAATTGGGTTAAATTGTACCTTTAATTTCAAAAGTGTCGCTTCATGAGTTCAACTGCTTCTTTAAAAAGAAGCCAATATTCTCTATCAACTTGTGACAATAGCGTCCAGTCAAACTTTTTTTTTTTTTTTTAAGTTCAGGTGATGGTTTTTCTTAATTTTTTTTTCAGATTTCTTTATCAATGCTGATTTATTATTTTACAACTTCTCTTAGAGCTGAGCAGCTTGCGAGTGTGCAGTACACCCTCCCTAAAACAGCTGGAGGTGATCGTGCAGACTTTTGGCGCTTCCGGGTCTTCGAAGTTCCAAGCGAAATCTCAGGAAAAGCAGGGAAGACCTCTCTGCTCAACCTGTTCAGACAAAGTTTCCAGCGTATGAAAGAGTTGTCTTGCGAGAAGGTATTTTTGCCCTTTCTTCTAAATCTGGTGAGATGAATCATTAAAGAACATATAACCCTTATAGTCTTTTATGTACCCGTTAAACTTCAAAAGTGTGTCCTTCATAAAGAAATCCCTTAAAACACGACATGACAAGAAAGCCGTCCGAGTGCCATCTGTTTGTGTTTTTTATTGTTTAGTAGGAAGGAAAATCTTGGATTATTTTTTTTTTAATTGCATAAGGGAAAACTGAGGCTGCATTCATTGTGTAATAAGACACATGGAATGAAAATTAGATTAACCACACAGATGAAGTGGTATTTTTTTTGTATGGAACTATTAAGGTCCAGGGATGGTGCAGTTTCTGTGCCCATGTCATCAGCAGTGAGTGTCAGCTGTAACCTATTGCCACAGTAAGGAGTCAACGCCAATCCCAAATGGTTTATCCGTGATGGTTGGGGGTCCAACACAGTCCTCCAGATCTGCTGTATACTGCAGAATATTAAGCCATGCAGGACATGATGGGCATAATACACTGCAATGTAGGAGGACAGTCGTGTATAATGGAAGCAAACAGTTGCAGGATCATGTTACATAAGACTAAAAAGAGGAGAAAGACAGGGTTAAGAAAATAAAATTCCAAGTCAGGAGTAAAACAAACTTTTCCTTTACATACTGTAATACTTTATTTTAAAAAATAAATAAATAAATTACACACAATTGGAAGTGATGCATCCATAATGGTTGGATATTGGAAAGTCACACCTTATTTCTGAATTGCTCTCCTTTGGCATATTTTCACAATACATGTTTTACAGCTGGATTTCTCAGGCCTGTTGTTATCTTTGGACCCATTGCTGATGTTGCACGAGAGAAGTTGGCAAGAGAGGAACCAGATATCTACGAGGTGGCAAGTAAGTCCCGACCACTTATAGGCAGTTATCACCCTATGGTATAGTGATGATACAGAAAGTTTACTTGGGAATTGTGGATGGATAGAATGATTTGTCAATAATAGTGTGCTATTTTTACTTTAATCTATAAAAATGTTCAAAATGACTTAACAGTGGAAGTAATAGATATTGAATTCAGTGAACAATCAGAAATGATGATTTGAACAATAAATTATTAAAGCTATACAGTAATAACATTGCTACAAGTCCACGCCAAAAGAGACAATCATTAGGATGTGTATTGGCTTTTTTTTTTATTATTTCTAACTGATTGATGGATGCTCCGGATATACGTACTGTGTCTCTTCCATTGGTTTAGGTCATGAAGTATATCTTCATGAGAGTTCTCTCACACACTATCAGATGATATTGGCCAAGGCAACCATACAATGCCCAATGAGTGTAGGGTATATGTCCTTTTAAATTAATGTCCAATTAAGTGTGAGAACATCAGTGGAGATTCACTCAATTCTCAATCCAAGGATAAATTACACTGATCACTGCAGATTGGAAGCAAAGTATTCCCCAAGCATTAATAGCCCAAAACCAAAGTAAATGAGTGGCATATTTCATTATTGGGACAACTGATGGTATGGTTTCCATTCAAGGTCTGTTTCAATTGATTTGATTTAAGCAGCATTTTTCTTTTTTTATTATGAAAGCTTTTCCTAAATCGCAACTTAGTAGATCAACAGCTTTATAGGGGTTTCAGAATTTGAAAGTTTTCCCAAATTAATGATACAGTAAAGATGTATATCTTTGTACCGTGTTAGCCGTGTTCCAATATTTATGTTCATCCCTCTCCCATAATGACAGTTCTGCTTCACGTCACTTGTCTTATCTATTGCATTGTTTCTGTGCTGTGTTGTGTATAAATATGGGATTCTTCAGATTTTGTATTAGTCTTTGCCTGATGAAGAGACCTGAGTAGTCTCGAAAGCTTGCAATTTGTTACCATCTTTTCAGTTAGCCATTAAAAGATATCAACCACCGAGGACTCTCAATTCTAAATATTTTTCCCAAATTAAGGGATTACAAGATTGTAACAAACTGACCATAATTCACCTGATAAATTCACCATTGCTGTGATCCTCCACAATAGTCTTTACTTATGTGCTTCGAGGGTCACATGCCACATGCCATCTAATCACACAATCGCTACAGTCAGTCTCATCAGTGATGCTGTCATTTACTGCACCAGATCAAAAGTTGAGTGACTGGTTGCAGCAGTCACGTGGATACACTGCATGTGACAGCTGAAGCATATTCATCAAATTCCTGAGGGTGCACCACTGGTCTGGGAGTGGGGAATAGATCTGTTTCAATAAGGGTACTTTTCCACGTACCGGATTGTCTGCGCTTTGGACGGAGCGGAAGCCCCACTCCGCCCAAAGCCCCGCCCCCTTCTGTACACGCGGTGATTCCGGATGTGCTCATTGAACACATACGCAATCGCCGCACGGTATGCATAGGACTGTGTTATTTACCTTGTGGTGATGGAGCGTCGCCGCAAGGTAAATAGACATGCTTAGGTCTAAAAAGACACGCCACATGTCCAGTTTAGCGGGTCACCCGCGTAATGGGACACATAGTGGAGATGGGATTTCATAAAATCGCCTCTAATATGCTGGAACATCAGACCGCTGCGGATTAAACGCTGCGGCAGGATGCAGCGTTCAATTTGCAGCTAATACTGAATGTTTCCGCTACGTGGAAACATACCCTAAGAAATCTTCAGTGTTCCATTACATATTGAGAGCTGGCATTTTAGTGTTTGTTGTTTAATTGAGCCTCATGGATTTTTTTTTTTTTTTTTTCAATGGATCCTTCTTTGTGCTGATTTCTTGACCCAAAATATAGGCTATATATTTTATATATGTTATATATTCCATACAGGAATTGCAATTAGTGGCCTTTTGTCAAGATAGTTAAACTCTGGGGCTTCTGTAATGAACACATTTCTCTTTAGGAAGTGAACCGAGAGACGCGGGAACTGACCAGAGGAGCTCTGGGATAATTCGTCTTCATACAATCAAGCAGATTATTGACAGGGTGAGTGATTAATACAGTAAGATCTTTTAGGAAATTGACTGTGCTGGTCATCGTATACATATATAGCAGACAGCTTGACTAGCCTCTATGTAAGATTGATGCTTACTGATTAGGTATGGTAACCAATGTCATATAGAAAGTGAATCAATGGATTCTTCTGCAGTTTCCACATGAAAGCTCACTTAAACTGAACATTTCCTTATACACTGATCAGCCAAAATGTTAAAACTACTAAAAAGAGAAATGAAAACCATTGATCATCTGCTGACTATTGAGCTATATTAGGTACCAGGTGAGCAATACTTGAATCTGCTGTGTTGTGGAAGCATAAAAAAAGTTGAAAAAAGTGGAAGAATCTAAGTGACTGCCCTCACATACTCTCGATGAAGAGACTACAAAGTCAATGTCTCCCCTTAATGGCATATATTGTGGGTGTTTCTGATATGCATTATTTAGACCTATCATAAGTGGTAAAGTAAGGACAACCTCTGAAACCAGCTACAGAGTGATGGGCTCCCAGAGCCTATTGGTGCAAGTTGGCAGTGAAGACTATCCAAAATAGAATAAACATCCCTCATGGTTACCTGGAATCAAAACGTGTTACTAGTGTTATTCCAAATAATCCATCAGTGATGGCAGCTATACATGTATGGCAGCTGTTCACTATAACTATATGAAGCGGGTTCAGGTGCTGTGCTTGATGCGTTATGTGTTTGGCACTCGAGACTAAAAGCACTGCCACACTTAGCGATCGCACCAGCGATCACGACAACGACTTAACCTGGCGAGATCGCTAGTGTGATCGCTAGTTAGATTCCAAATACAACTCATTAGCGATCTGTGATTCCAAACACAACTCATCAGCGATCTGTATAACGACCTCTGCGGTCGTTGCGACGCTGGTGAAGTCGTTCATAAAGGGTGTCACACTCAGCGATTCAGGCTCACCAGCGGGACACCAACGACCAAAAAACAGCTCAGAATGTTCATGAGCGATCAGCGACATCTCATCAGGGGCCACATTGCTGCCACATGTCACACACAGTTAAGTCGCTAATGAGATCGCTACTGCCTCATAAATGGTGACGCAGTAGCGATCTCGCTTAGTGTGGCATACCCTTAACTGATGTGATCAGAGCCAGTCCTAATCATTTCACAAGTGACAGGCGCATTTAAAGGGCCTCCCAGATGGCCTATATCTGTTTGGAGCCCATCAACCTCCCACACAATGAGATCACGGTGTGTCAATAGGTTGCCATGGCAGCTGGGGACGTTCTCTAAACCTTGATGTCTCATTAAAAAAAACATTATACATGTATCAGATATACTTATTGTATTTTTCGGATTATACGACGCATTTTTTTCCCCAAAAAATTTGGGGTGAACATGGGGGTGCGTCTTATAATGCGTATATACCTTATCGGCGCGCCACTGTGGGTGTTCGGTGCTGCCGCGCTGTGTCCGGTGCTGACGCGGGGGCTCTGCTCACATTTTGTGAAAGGCCAGAGCCCCCACAGTTCTGTGGTTTCCTGTGCGGTGGACTGTCTTCATCTTGTGTGGTCTGTGTCCATCTGTGGAACTTCACCAGCAGCGCAGAAAAAAAAAACACTTCTATTTCCACAAAAGCAATTTGGCCCTAAAAAAACATTCCTCTAATTTCAAGCTTGAGTATAACATGGAAGTTGGCCTTCATTTATACGTGTGCTTTTGCGTTTCTTAATTTGCTAGTGTGAATGTCTGTGCATGGATTTCTCATTCTATCCAATTGTATTGTTTCTTTAGGACAAACATGCACTTCTTGATGTGACTCCCAATGCTGTAGACCGCCTGAACTATGCACAGTGGTATCCAATAGTAGTATTCCTTAACCCTGACTCCAAACAGGGTGTAAAAACTATGCGAACGAGGTTGTGCCCTGAATCTCGCAAAAGTGCCAGGAAACTTTTTGAACGTTCTCATAAACTACGCAAAAATAATCACCATCTTTTTACAAGTAAGTGAAAATAAGTTATTTTTGGACATGGATGATAAAATATGTAATCAGAATGTCCTGTCATACTTCTTGCCGTTTTTGTTAATGAGCCATTTGTAGCTATTTGGGCACCTGGAAATTATTTGTTAAAAGTGAACATAAGCTAATTGTGCCCTCACTGCTGTGGGCTACATTCACACATTCGTTTTTACAGCTATTTGCAGTCCATTTTTAAAGTTTAAAGAAACCATTCACACACACATTTTTTTTTAACTGGTCTGCGTGTCCCTTTCATTAATCTCAGTGCAGGTCCCCTTCGCACCGTTTTTGTGGATCAGACTGCCATTTGCATCTATTGGGATTTTAAAAACAAAATGAAAAATGCAAGACCTTTTTTACCGTTTGCTTCGATTTGTTCTTCATTGCTTTGTGCCAGTGGGGGGGAAAGTGCAGAGTTGGATGAAACCTGGTCAGCAGGAGCGCAAAAACAGGGGCTAAATTAATAAACAATCTTCTTTTATTAAAACCACAACGCGTTTCAACAGGTAATTCTGTCTTCCTCAGGTGGGGGGAAAAGTAACCTCTTGGTTTTTAACGAATGAGAAATAAAAAAAATGATGCAACATGGATGACACCAGAGGAAAATGTTGGATGTAAAACAAAAAAACAGATGTGTATGAATGTTGCCTTAGCCTATGTGCACAATTTGCTTGTGTTCATTTTTTCTTTTTCAGTTTTGTTGCAAAACATGAAGAGTTTCCTAATGTCAGCAAAGTGAATGAGAATCCTAAAGTCTCGTGCACATGTTGCTTTTTTTTTCACTTGCAGATTTGGAGCAGATCTGAATCTGCAGCATGTCCGTTCTTTCAGCGTTTTGCTGCTGATTTCACCCATACTAATGAGTGGGGGGAAAATCTGCACCAAAAATGCATGTATTTGTATTTTTTCCTGCCAAGAAATGCAGAAATAGTCTGCGGGATTTGCTGCATTTTGTTAGAAGTCCTATATGTGTCCCACTGCGGACTGGGCAGTGTTGCCTCACACTTGCTGATCTCTGCTGAGACACACAAAGAAGCCTTCTTTTTTGTATCTCTCAGCTTTTGTGAATTCTTTTCATTTGTTTTT
Source organism: Oophaga sylvatica (assembly GCA_033576555.1). NCBI lineage: Eukaryota > Metazoa > Chordata > Amphibia > Anura > Dendrobatidae > Oophaga > Oophaga sylvatica. The sequence goes on along the minus strand of JARQOD010000004.1, from coordinate 378,575,250 downwards.
AGTTTGTCATTTTCAGTTCTTTAAAATCTCTTCTTATTTGTTCTCCACTGCTCACCTGTTTGGTTATTGTGACAATCCTGCACCTCTTCCTAGCATCACTCATAGGTGATATGATCATGGCCATGTCTGGCTTTCCTCCCACTGTGATTCTAGTATAAACCAACTCTTTGTCCATTCCAACCTTCCTCGTCCAGATCTTGCGCTCCCAGTTGTACTTCTGTTTTCTCCCTTTCTTTCTCACATTGTCCATTCCCTGTAGATTAACATCACCTGTATTTTTTTATGACCTATAAGTAAACTGACCTATTTTTTCCAGCTACCATTAATTTAAATTCTATGAACGATGGTTGGTATGGAGCATTGAAAGAATCTGTTCAGCAACAACAGAACCAGCTGGTTTGGGTCTCAGAAGGCAAAGTAAGACTTATTCTACTTCTTTAGTACATTAGTGCATGAGTTTGTGGCAGTGTTTTCAGCATACTCACTAGAATGCAGTGCCTGGACTTCACAGAAGCTGCAAATGTATGAATCTGCTCAAATTGCCTTTGATTTAGATGTCACGCACATACAACTGATACATGGTAGTGTGTATAAAGCCAGCATTCCCTTCCCTATTTGTGTGTTAAATACATTAGCTTCCTAATTCAGCGATGTCCCTCAAAACACATGTGAGAATAAGTAAAAGATAACTTTCTGCAGTTGACAGTGTGTAGTATACAGAATTTACTGAATTTTACATTAGCAGACAAATTCTAAAGAATTTAATAAAGAAACGCTTGAATGTGTACTCTGAATAAAAAATCCTGGACTTCTCCAGCGAAATTACAAAGCTCGAAATACTAACCTGGTCTAACTTGGCTTCATTCGGTGCAGGCAGAAGGTGGCACAGATGATGATCTTGATTTGCATGACGACCGTCTATCCTACTTGTCAGCACCAGGTAGTGAATACTCAATGTATAGCACTGATAGCAGGCACACCTCAGATTATGAAGATACTGACACAGAAGGAGGGGCTTACACTGACCAGGACCTGGATGAGACCCTCAATGATGAGGCTGGAACACCACCAGAGTCTGCCATTACACGCTCATCTGAACCTGTACGTGATGATACATCAGGGATACATCATCAGGAAAACCAAGCTTACCCATCATATCCACCACAGCCCATTGTCAGAACAGATTCTCCAGGATACAAAAATGTACCTTCACAACAGGTAAGTCTGGCTGACCACTGTATGCATGCCAACTTGTTTCTTTGTTTTTATTTCTCTTTCTTATCTACTAGATATTTTTCTTAAGTTGTTTTATTTTTGTGATTTTGTCTTGATGCCGTTTTCACTAGGAGTGCCCAATCAGTAGAAACCCCTGTAGTCTGTCTGTCATCGGCTCTGTTTTTAACAGCTTTTACCGTAATATCTTATATAAGAAGTATATTAACACTAGGATGTTTTATAATGCTAGATATAAGCTCTGCCACCTAGTTAGCACCCTCCTGTAGAAATCAAAGCATTAACATAACCATAATCTGAAATACGGCTTTGTGTATTTCTATGCCATGTGTACAATGGGTTTTATTCAGCATCGGCAGCATGCTATAGAGTGGGAGAAGCTGAGCAGTTTGATATATAGTTAATACATAGGATTTCATCTAGCTTGTAGTTTTACTTTATTTTGAGGGTGCATAAAGAGACTGTTGTTAGTCACTGAGTAGGACTCATAAACTCAATATGGCCATGGATAATCTATAAATTCTGAGTTCTACTGAAACTTAACCTACAAGGTTTTTGCTTCCTTTTCTCAGCTCCTCCAGCTCATTAGTGTTTAAAAATGCACAAGTAAGATTCTGACAAGCCATGATATTACTGCAATCAATAGCATTGTGTAATACCCATCCTTAAAGTTTCAGATCTTTGAATTTGTGTTCTTTATTTTTCTGTAAATGCTTTTGATAACCAGGTTATTATTAACATTGTTAGTTTGATTTGGTAATTATCAAAATGAAGTTTATATAAGATAATTGATTAGTAGGTCTCTTTTAGCTGCTTGTCCATATAGTTACCCGTATGTAAACCTCATGGGCACCAGTTCACCTGCGTACTGCATGGAAAGTCCTGTGCATTGCCTGTGTGATACTGTAGAGCACTGTATCTACTGGACAATGTACGGACTCCACATGCTGGTGGGGCACGGTGTTAGTATGGGCCCTAATTCATAACTCTTAAGCTATGTGCACACGTTCAGTATTTTTCGTGTTTTTTAGCGTTTTAACGCATGCATTAAGCATCCTATTGTTACAATGCATTCCACAATTTTTGTGCACATGCTGCGTTTTTTTGCGCGAAAAAAACGCATAGCAGAAAAAAAAGCAGCATGTTCGTTCTTTTTCCGGAATCGTTGCGATTCCGCCGCCATAGGAGTGCATTGAACCGCTTACTTTCTGCATGTGGCTATGCCCACCATGCGCAAAGTGAGCAGTTCATGTGCGGATGGTACCCAGGGTCTGGAGGAGAGGAGACTCTCCTCCAGGCCCTGGGTACCATATCCCTGGTAAAACAATAATTAAAATAAAAAATCGTGATATTCTCACCTTCCGGCGGCCCCCGCAGCTTTCCCGCCTCTCAGCGACGCTCCCGGCAACTCCCTTTCCCAGGGATGCATTGCAAGAATCACCCCAGATGACATAGCGGTCTCGCGTGATGCTACGTCATCTGGGGTCATTGTCGCTAGGCATCACTGGGAACGGGATTGGCCCAGGGCGTCACTGAGGACCAGGAAGGCTGCGGGGGCCGCCGGAAGGTGAGAATATCACGATTTTTTTATTTTTAACACTAGATATTTTTTACTATTGATGCGGCATAGGTAGCATCAATAGTAAAAAGTTGCTCACACTTGTCAAACACTGTTTCACTAGTGTGACCAACCTGTCAATCAGTTTTCCAAGTGATGCTACAGATCGCTTGGAAAACGGTAGCATTCTGCAAGCTAATTACGCTTGCAAAACGTTTTTGTTTTTTTTTAGCGGGAATGCGCATACCTATAAAATGCGTATTTCCCGCTGCAGGGAGGTGCGGGATTGCCGCGGAAATTCCCGAACGTGTGCACATAGCCTTAGAAGTGGCATTACTTTCTACAATTTTATATATCTGTTGTCCTCGAAGGGTCAGCAGAATACAGACCCCTTGTGATAGCAGAGCATCTCTTGCTGTCAGTGTATTGAGTTGCTGTCAATTGTCCTTAGACAGATAATATAATTGTTCCTATATTGAGCTGATGGCACCAAGCAAACAGCCATGAGGAAGGAACTCCCTGTAGATCAGGGGTCTCAAACTGCATTCCTCGAGGGCCGCAAACCGAGCGTGTTTTCAAGATTTCCTTAGCATAGCACTAGCTGCTGGAATCATTATCTGTGCAGGTGATTAAATTATCACCTGTGCAATACAAGGAAATCCTGAAAACATGACCTGTTTGCTGCTCTTGAGGAATGCAGTTTGAGACCTCTGCTGTAGATGATCTTCCAAATTACCTTATCCACTCCTACTTTTTCAAACTTCCATTTCTGTACAGAGTAGAAATGTTCCGTTAGGATGTAGTGAAGATGACAGGAGGGAAGATTAGCGAGATCACTGCTTTAGGATGGTGATTTATTTTTTTGCATTCTGTAGTTTTGTTTTGCTTTTGAAAGTCAACCAATTATTTTACACACTCCACAGAAAGCAGACGCCTTACCTGCTGCCCCTTACCTTTCTCTGCCGTCTGATACAAACACTACAAGTTCAACTGCTGCTGTAAATCCCAATGTAAACCTAAGTAATGTCAGATTGGAGGATCCCAACCCTGCCCCCTACAGCTCTTACCAAGCACAAGCTGGCCCAATGCGATCACCTAACACTGAGGCAGCTCACACAATGCTAAGAGACCAAGAGCCTTCATCTTTACCTGTCCACATAGATCCTGCAAAGGTACCTGTACTACATTGTTGCACCAGTCTGTTCTACTTTCAGTCATACTTGCATCCAAGACTCTTTCTTTAACACTTTCCTCCTAAGCCTTGACTTGCTGTAGGTAGTGGAAAAGCATTTCTGTGCTGATCCAGTACTTGCAGTCATAAAGGTGGATAATAAATTAGATTGGAGATTAGAAGCAGTTCACTAGGCTGCATCTAAATCACTGGAATTTAATATGCTTGCATTTTCCCCTTGCATGGCTTTCTAGTACTGCATGCCCTTCCTTTTCCTTAACATGTTCTGATTTTTGGACATGACTTGCGTATAAGTTTAGGCTCATTATACTGTTCACATCTAACATTTCAGTAGCTGGAACATGTTTTTTATTATCTTTTTAATTCACCAGCACTGCATCATCCCTTTTCACAAGGCTTAAGAACACTGCATGAAAGCTGCCATCTTGTGGCTGTAGAATGAAATTGTATATTTTTTATTATTCCAACCTTATTTATGTATATATTTTTCGTTTTATTTCTACAGGTGTACAGAAAAGAGCCATATTCTATGGAAGAGAACCCTAGACACAATTACTTAATAAAACAACAAGTAATTGGCCATCAGAGACCAGAGAAGGACACCAATCCGAATTTTGATGCCCTGCCATCCTATGCAGAAAAAGCAATGAACAGAGAATATGATCCGTCTTACAGATACGACCCTACTTCAGATTATGTGGATCAATTCTCCCACAGTTATGACCCACGATTACATAGTGATGATCATGTGCCTACATATGACGAGCAGTGGGAGTATTACGATGAAAAGCAGTCCTCGTATCCACAAAAGCATAGGGACTTTAGTGTTAGGCAGCATTCAGAAGAAAGTCTTGAGCGCAGCTATTTTCCACAGCAACCTCGTTTTGAGGAGCCACCTCCTGTTGCCTATGACAATCGACCTCGTCCTTCTAAAAATTTTAAAGGACCCCAAATTCATTATGAAGATCCCCCTTCAGCGGAATTCGATATGCCTGTCCGTTACAAGCCAGAGCCTCAAAGCTTTCCTTCTGTGCCCACTTCTCGACCTGCTGAAACAAAACCATATTTTGATCAGCATCCAAGGGGTTATGAACCTAGTCCTTCCCAGGGATTTAATACGAAGCAAGGACAATATGATATTTCTCCTAGAGTAGAAAACATGCCACCTCCAGCACAGATAAAGTCAGACCCTCTGCTGAACAGTAACAAACCTTTACCTCCACCAGCTGCTGTGAGTGAGGATGATGATGACCCAGCCATGAAACCCCAATCTGTCCTTACCAGAGTTAAGATGTTTGAGAATAAAAGAGTTATTCAAGGGGATAAAACAAAGGACTTGAATGATATATCAGCTTTAAAGGTACTGTCACATAATTTCTGTCATATTTTAGTTTGGGCTAAAATGCACCTGTCTCCTCTTTTGTGGGATTCATTTATATTTGGCTCCTTACATGCAACATGAAATGTTTGTAAAAATGGCAAAGATTTCTAGCAATTTTCATGAATTTTTTTTTTGGCATTTGTTAGTTTGCTAGAAAAAAATCCATATTCATGGAGGAAAGAAAAACCAAACGTTACTGTCCTTTCCAAAAAGTAATGCAAAACCTTTTTTTAAAATGTATCAAATCATTCACTGGTTTTTGGAGTTAGATAGTTGCAGACCTTTTTGTCCTGTTTGTGTGCCACAAATTAAGTCAACTGTAGTGAAGGCTGCCCATACATATTAGATACTTGTTTGCTGCCTTTTTCATACATATGAACACGTTCTCTATAACAGAGCCGCTCCCAGAGTAATCTGTTGGTGGTCTATCTTCTTCGTGAAGTAAAGGAACACTCCACAGCGTAACCAGGGGAAGAGTTTAGAGACCTCCATGCTTATAAGGCTTAACTGATCCAAATGATATCTGCAGATTCAGCAAATTTTTGTCTGTGTTTGGTGCCCTTAAATGTATTGAGCTATGGTGGACCACAACCCCCATATTGATTACCCTGCTCACATGTAGGAGTGTCGGTGCAAGCATAAACATAAAAAAAAAAAAAAAGTTGTCACATTTTTGTGCAACTGCGTTAGGCCTGAAAGCTGGCGTAAACTCCTTGATGATGATGATTTTCCATTATTGATTCTTGAAGCTTGGAGCCATTTTCCCCTATTTATTATGTAAAGGGTAGCAGTGTTAATTGCCTATTCTGACTACCCAAATCCTAGTGACTTCTGTTTGCACTGGACTGTTGTCTCTATGCAAGTCCCTAAGAACCTGGATAGCGTCTCAGTGGTTTGCAAAGACTAACTTCAGCAGTTGCTGTAGGATTTGGGTACCGTATATACTCATGTATAAGCCGACCCGTGTATAAGCTGACCCCCCTAATTTTGCCCCAAAAAACTGGGAAAACTTATTGACTCACGTATAAGCCTAGGGTGAAAAATGATTAAGCCCCCATATGATGCTCCACAGATTATGCCGCCATATGCTCCACAGATTATGCCCCCATATGCTGCACAGATTATGCCCAATATGATCCACAGATTATGCCCCCCATATGCTCCAGATTATGCCCCCCATATGCTCCAGATTATGCCCAATATGCTTGAGATTATGCCCCCGTATGATCCACAGATTATGCCTCCATATGCTCCAGATTATGCCCCCATATGTTCCACAGATTATGCCCCCATATGCTCCAGAATATGCCCCCATATGTTCCACAGATTATGCCCCCATATGCTCCATATTATGCCCCCATATGTTCCACAGATTGTCCCCATATGCTCCAGATTATGCCCCATATGTTCCAGATTATGCCCCCATATGCTCCATATTAATCCCCCATATGCTCCATATTATGCCCCCATATGCTCCAGATTATGCCCCCATATGCTCCAGATTATGCCCCCATATGTTCCACAGCTTATGCCCCATATGCTCCAGATTATGCCCCCATATGTTCCACAGCTTATGCCCCCATATGCTCCATATTATGCCCCCATATGTTCCAGGTTATGCCCCCATATGTTCCACAGCTTATGCCCCAATATGCTCCAGATTATGCCCCCATATGCTCCAGATTATGCCCCCATATGCTGCACAATTATGCCCCATAGTATAGGCCCCATATGCTGCTGCAAAAAAAAAAAATGACATACTCACCTCTCGTCGCTGGGGGCCAGGTGCCGGTGTCCTGAGCAGGCGGTGACACCGGTGCGCTATGGGGGACAGGTGCCGTTCCACCGCTGCACGCTGCATCCTCGTCTGACTCCTCTGGCTGTGAATGATCTGGCAGGGGGCGCGGCGCGCACTAACGACGTCATCGCGCCCTCTGCCTGATCATTCACAGCCAGAGGAGTCAGACGAGGACGCAGCGTGCAGTGGTGGAACGGGACAGGTAAATATCGCTATACTCACCCCTCCGCCGGCGCGTCTCTGCAGCCTCTCCTCTTCTCCCGGCGGTCTCCGCAGCGCTTCCTTCCTACAGCGGTCACATGGTACCGCTCATTAAAGTCATGAATATGTGCATATTCATGACTTTAATGAGCGGTGCCATGTGACCGCTGCAGGAAGGAGCCGGAGATCATGGGAGAAGCAGGGGGGCTGCAGAGACCGTGCCAGCGGAGGGGTGAGTATGATCCGACACCCCCGCTCCCCCTCCCCCGCCGACACCCGTATATGACCCGCGTATAAGCTGAGAGGGGGACTTTCAGCCCTAAAAATGGGCTGAAAATCTCGGCTTATACACGAGTATATACGGTAATCATGTGATATAATGCGAGATGGGTCATAGAATGTTTTTAGATTTTGGAAAAAAAATTAGTCTCCTACATACATTCCCTTGTATATAGTTACATGCCGTCATTGCTTCGATTTATATTGATTTGAATATTTTATTACAATTTCAGTAAGACTACTCAAAGCACACCACATGATTATTTTCTGCACACCACATGATTATTTTCTGCACAGATAGTTGGTAGTTTTCTGCATTTCTGCCTTATCTTTTAATCCCAGGAATATATATTACGATGATTGTGGGTTTAATTTTTTTTTTTTTTTTTTTTTTTAAAGGCCCCAGAGGTTGCACCCAAACCGATAACTGTTCCGATAACTGCATCTAAAGCCACCCCACTGCCTCATTACGATCCAGAAAAAGCAACCTATAGGTACGATGGTGTGGGTGTCTTACTTTGGTGTTTTTGTTTCAGTTTTTCAGTGATTCAACATATATAGTGACCACATTTCGGGCCTAAATAAACAGTAGCATTTTAAGTCCAGATTTGAAAAGTCTGGTTTTAGGCAAAATTTGGAACTACAATTACTACTGTTCATAGACCGCGTGGTCACCAATACAGAATGTCTTTAGGACGAAGCATCACCACTGGGAAGCCTCACAATAGTCAAGAGGGGTAGAGCAGAGGTGTATTTCTTAGATTACAAAAAGTGGTTTTGCCAGTACTGTTGGGCTTTAATTGACCTCCGTTTGCTTTCTTTACTTGTTATTGTTTCCCTTGTGACGTACAAGATGCCTGGAAGGCTCGTTTAGCAGGTAACTTTGTGTATAGTGGTAGACAACAGTAGCTAACATTGGTATTTTGATGGTTGTTTGGATGTATCCAGATGCCCCTCCTGCAATGCTGGTTATTTGCATAGCTACGCTTGGCATGTTAAGAGCCTGACAAGCAAAAATCATTGTAATTTTATAAATGTACATTTGATTCTTTTTCTAAGCGATAAGATGTAGTATTTTTGAATATGTATGGTAAGCGGTTTCTTGCAAAATATTTTACTGCTTCTCTTAAGAGTACCTGAACCGCAAAAACCTCAAATGAAGCCACTGGAGGATATTGTACGTTCTAATAGCTATGATCCCGAGGAAGATGAAGAGTACTACCGGAAGCAGTTGTCTTACTTTGACCGTCGAAGCTTTGATAAACCCACTCCGTCTCTGTCTGCAAACATCCTCCCTGAGCCTGCTAAACCTGGACAATCTCAGAGCCAACTTAGCTTTAACAGCTACCCCTCCAAGTACGTTTTGACATGCTGCACTTGTCTCTCTGTGACCTCTTCATTGCACCTACATCCTGACCCTTTGCAGTGAAAGACATAGCACTTCATGTGTGAAAGCTGTTCTTGTGACTCCGTCCTGACTTAATGTGTGCTGGGAAGTTGGGGCTTTCTAGAAGTTCTTGTGATGTCACATGAGTTTGTAATGAAATCGTACACTGCAGGTGTATGAATACCATACATGACCTTACTTTAGGCACCAGATATCCTATATCAATTGGCTAATCAATAATATATAGTCAGATCTCATTCCAATTGGCTAATTTATTAAATGTATTAACCAACTACTTATTATGCCAAGTTTTAGGTTGCTAGATTTTAAATGAACATGACTGCAGAAGGAAATAGTGTCTATATATAATCTGTAGTAGTCTCTATATCGTACATTATACACTGCAGTGTATGTTCAAGTGTCCTGCTAGACTAACTCTAACTAGTATTGCTTAACTGCGGGGAAAATGGCTTTAAGATTAACTGTGAACCTGTAACCAAAAATACCACTTTCATATACCGGATGTGGCTTCTTTTACAGGCTGATTTTTACATTTCTTTAATGGCTGTGTATTTCATTTACTCGTATAGCAGGATAGATTTAACACCTCATTCTCTGGCTACTGACTTCATATTTATAAAGGCCGAATCGAAAGGAACAATTGGACTTTGGCTAATCAGATAAACTACATAAATTTGCACTCTCGGACATGCATCTTAATAGCATGGCGTGCTCTTCCATGTAAACAACCTTTTAAAGGACGTTTCTTCTGTTTCAGGGACTATGTCAGGCTGCTTAGTATACATTTTCACATTTAACCTTGATGGATTAAATATTGAGTGCAGACACTTGTGGTGTGCCTAAGATTGTTTGCAATACACTTACTAAAGCCTTAAAGGGGTTGTCCACTACTAGGACAACCCCTCCTTGATCAAAATGTTTGGTGCCGATAAAATAGTAAAACCTATACTCTCCTCATGTGCTGGTGCCGTTCTGCGGTGTCGGCATTCGCTTTACCCAGGGCTGTTGTGCAGTTGTTGTGACACCGGTGCCCAATCAGCGCTTGCGTCACTGTCCCCGCCTTCGGAAAAATAGAACATGAAGAGGAAGTCCGGGCTGCAGCTGATCTCGGACTTACTCTTCTTGCACAATTCGACAGGATGCGGGGACAGTGACTGCAGCACTGACTGGGCGCCGGTGTCACAGCAACTGCACAGGAGCCCCGGGAGACGGGGTGCTAACACCGCGGGAACAATACCAGCACTGGAGGTGAGTATAGTCTACACTTTATCAGGCCAAGCGAGGGGTATGAGAAGTCCAAGGAGTGGACAACTAATTTTAAATATTTTCCACTTCAGTAACCACCGAGCACGGTAGCAGGGGGACTTAATTCAATTTCATTGAATGTGGGTTTTTCTATGTTGCTGGCTTTTTAAACATTCTGGGAGATATAAAATCCGGTGTTATCTTAAAGTTTTTTTTCTCTCTGGAAGATCTGGCAACCAAACTTTGTCTGCTTTTCTGATATTGTATCTTACTGTATTTCGTGCCATATAATTTTTGGAAGCAGACATGGCTTTTGTTACTTCTGATTTAATGATTTAACTTTGCACAAATCGCCTTCGACATTAATATTCCGCCCTAACAGTATGGAATAGCCGCAGTTACTTATATGTTTGCACTTTAATGTAGATTGGTGGTTTGAAGCCGTTGTGCTTGTGAGAACTCTAAAGCTGGTCATTCCTTATAGATAGCTGCTGGCCATATACTTGGTCAGCCAACAGTTATTCCTCCTAACTCCACCATATACATGTACACTTTATTTTAGTGGGAAGAAAGAACCCCAACAATGTCTCTTGCAGCAAGATATTTAAAGCTGGATCAAAGGATTGGACAGATTAAAAGTCCATCATGCCCAATTCTTCTTTGCCCCTAAGCCTAACATCGTAGCACACTTATGATACCACCAAACATGTTAGTTAGCACAAAGTCTTTTTTGTAAATGTATAGGGCTAGGCCAAACCTGACCTATGTCAGAATAGAAAGTGCTGTCTTACATCGGGTGTCCTTATATCTGGCAATCCTGTATTGTTTTTTTTCCCCCTGCTTTTGCGAAGCAGTGAATTGCCGGAGTGATACTGATGCAAGATTGGATCCCATAGTTTTTCAGTTACTCTTTAAGTGAAGCAAATGTGCATGTTCACTAATGAGGCTACTCTATTAACTGGCATGTGAATGTGGGGGCAGCTGCTCCATAGGTTTAAGAAGACTTTAGTTTGCAGTGGGAGTTCTGTCAGTTTTGACCACAAGAATAGTGCAGCTTCAATGTTCTGGCCACCAATATGATGTACCTGAATGTGTGGCCTATGTGCACAGAGCCTTAGTCAATCATTGCCAGTGTCACCGTGTCCAGTGTTATGACTAGGCAGACAGCGTGAGGTTTTGTCCAGAGTGACTTAGTTCCACATGACCCAGTTTGCTCTTATGAGATATTGTTACTTGCTACTACCTAGTCTAAACATTGTACCATGGGATACTGGTGGTGGGAGGTCAGAGAATTTTAATGGTAAGTTTTTATTTTTTCAAATTTTTTTTTTTCTGCAGATTTTTGGACACCAACCCATTTAATTGATAGTTTTAGACAGCCTGATTATAATTAGTGATTAATAGTATTATAGCTAGGACTTTACGTTATTTTTTTTCTTATGACACTTACAACCTTGTGATGATTTCTGCCTGCTTAGTTGGTGACTTTCCTGCTTCATTTCATCTCACGCCAACAGAGCAGTGCCTTCTCTCCCAATTTGCTCTACTGACCGGGTGTTCCTGCCAGCATCCTGCTGATTGACAGCCGTCCCGCAGTGACACCCTATTGTCAGAGCAGAATGGGAGAAGCTGCTCTGTCACCGTGGCTTCACCCAAAGAGCTAGAATCGCTTTTAGGGGCTGTTTATGACCTCTTTAGGCTGGCAGAGATTGTGACCATGTAGAATAGGCAGATGGTTATTAACTACCTTCCTTTTTAACTTCATAGCCTCACAGGAAAAAAATAACCAAAGTCCTGAATAACCCCTTTTAAATCTCTGAATTATTATAACTTTTTGTATGTTCAGTTGATTTCAATTAGGTTTCAGGAAAATCTAAAAGTTGAAAAACAAATAATTCTATTACCTATATCACACTTTATTAAAATGAGTTCTAGCATCATCATGTTTTAATATTAAAGGGATTGTCTGGTCTTCTGAGTCCTTATCGCATACATACTGCACTCTCAGGATTCTTTGGTACTGGCACTGAGACTGGGCAGTCCTGTAACTGCAAGTATGGAATTTGCTTTCTTCTGGCCACATTCCAACTAAACTTACTTGGCCTCGCTCAATTCTCTGGCATTGAGCGAGACCGAGCACGTCTTGTCAGAAGTATGCAGATCCCATATTTGTGGACGCTGGATTGCCCGCTCTTACTACCAGTCCCGGAGAATCCTCAGGGTGCGGGGCGCACGCGGTCAGGGTCAGGATTTAGAAGGCTGCAGGCACACAGAGTGACTGCAGACGTTTAGCAGAAGACCGGACAACCTCTTTTAACGTCCTACTTTTAGGGTATGTTCCCACGGTCAGTAAACGCTGCGGGTTGGGCGCTGCGTACATCCGCAACGTCCAACCCACAGCAGCCAGATGTTAAAGCATAGTGGATGGGATTTCAAGAAATCCCATGCCCATTATGCGTGCACTGACTCCCGCGCCTTACCTGCAGAGACGGACATGCGGCACATCTTTCCAGACTGCAGCATGTCAATTTATCTTGCGGAGACGTGAGTCTCCACAAGATAAATATCACCCATACAATGTATTGGACACGGTGATTCCGCACGGTTCAATGAACACGTGGAATCGGCTGCATTCAAAAGCCGGCAGCGCTTTAAACGCAGCAGACATGTGCTGCGTCCAAATCGCCGCCAATTACTGACCGTGTGCACCTGCACTTATAGTGAGACTTGAATGATGCATTCACATGATACTCGAAAAACGACGTGAAAGGCAATATGTGACTGCTGTTCTGTGTGAATTTCACAAAGCCAATGTGTAGATGGCTGCTGTGGGCTGATATTGTCTTTTATTAATGTAATGACGTATTCTTTTCTTTCTTTTTTTTTTAAATGAACATGAAGACTGGTCTTGTTGCACATAGCATCTAATTACAGCTCTGCTTTCATTTTCTGGAAGCGGCTAAAACAAAAGTTACACGCTGCTAGCTGTGGTCAAGAAGGCCAGTTTTTGACTGTTTTTAATGCAGCCCAATCTTTCACTTAGCGGACTGTGTAACTAATACTGCTGTCACTTTCCTGTTATGTCTTATCTGCCATTGTTGCTAACTTGCTTGGTGTCTGTTTTTCTGTCTTCTGCAATACCTGCTATCTCTTTGCTGCTGAATGTTTCATAGACTTACCTGTTTTAGAATAGGAGATTGTCAGTCTACAGTAGATATAGATTATCTGTAAGTATTTCTCCATAACAAAAATCGTGCAAGAGATGATCTGCTTAAAGTTAGAATGACCCTTTTCTTTCATTCTTCTGTCATGTCTGCTTTGCCACCGCCTAGATTTCTTGGCTCTTACACTAGCTATGACTACTTGAAAAGGAACATCAAGTGGTAAGATTGGCATTAACATAAGGCTGTGTTTATGGTGTCATTCCTCCTCTATTACCACAGCATTATGTGCACCCGCAAAAACAAATTTATATTTTTGGAAGGGGAAGGTGTAATAAAATTGATGCTGAAATTAAAGTTATTGTGGGAGAGATGTAATATTAAGACTTTAACCATTTGTTTGCTGAAACTCGTGCACATAAAGTTTGGTATTTTTACTTGAGATGCTTTTGAGACCTAGTTGGCATTTGTTTGTATGTCCAGTTTGCATAAAATGCACCTTTATGATATGTATGAAGAACAAACACCCCCAGAATGATTCTGTCTGTTAAGAAGAGACTTCAGCGGCTTTTAAGTCTCAATGACTGATTTCCTGCTTGCTCTCTTGCTGCATTTTGATGTTGCAGTAAAAAGGCTTGCAGATTAGATCGATCATTCATTTGGAATGAATAACATACAAGTCATCCGCCTTAATGTCGTCAAGTTTGTGCTGTTGCATTAACATCTCAATTCTGTGTTCTCGAGTCTATGGCGTAGAGGTTGCCGTCAGTGTTTCTGAGTGAATGTCTACTGTCCAGAAACCTGCCATACGCGAAAGTCCTTGATTTGTGATGAAAACAAATCCTGGACTTGTGAACTGAAGATTTAGGCAGTCGGAACTTGTATTCCACGTCAGAATAGGTTATAAAACATACCATATTAAAGGGTGCATACCTTGATGTTGATCCCAGACACATTGCACTCACTGAAATCTTTCATACCACTTTTTATAGATTCCCACTTGATGTCTACATGTTCAGTTCTGAAGTATGTAAGTAGGGCAAGAGAACGCACTATGTGTACAGTGATTGGACGATTGAATGCTTTTTTTTTGTCTGTTAGTATTTCTCTGATATTTACTGACTTTTGCTCAACTTTTAACAGGGGAAAACCTACTGAAGTGGATCCTCCCGACAGACCGATTAGTGAGAAAAGATATGATCCAGTCCCACAGGTTACTCCCACCTCTCAGTATAACCCCTCTTCAGCAGTGCTTGTAAACCATACAGCACACACAAAACATACCCAGTCAGAAGGTAAGTGGTGGTTGCGTGTCTTTTCCTTTTCCAAATTGTTTTTTTAGTCTTTTCTATTATTTGCTGCTGCCCACATTGCTATTGTTTTTAACTATTTATGTATCCTACTAGTTAACGTACTGTTTTTCTTTTACATAGTTCATTTCTTAAATTGGCTAAAATTTTTATTATTTCATTGCAGTCAGCTCTGTTTCAGTGGAAGTCCCAAATCCCCCACTGCCCAAACCCGAACCACCGCCACCCCAGACCAAACCAATACTCTTCAGACCGGCCAACAGAGAGGATACTGTGCAGTCAAACTTCTTTCCTCAGAAAAGCTTCCCTGACAAAAGCCCGGTTAACGGCACTGAACAGCCTGCGAAAACCATCACCCCATCATATAACCGCTTTACACCCAAACCTTACACAAGCTCTGCCAGACCTTTTGAGCGCAAGTTTGAGAGCCCCAAGTTCAACCACAATCTCCTGCCAAATGAAGCACAAGCAAAGCCTGAGCTACCTGCCAAACCTCACAACTCTCCTCAGCAAATTTTGAAATCGGCTAATGTGACCATGTCTCCTGAGTTTGATGGTACTTCCAAGCAAATGGACAGTAAATCTAAATATCAACCAAATAATGTCAATGCAGTGCCTAAAGCAATCCCAGTCAGGTATAGTGACTTCCTGATGAAGTGTAAGCACTATTGTACTTTTCATCCCACTAATAGAGCAGGATATCAATCAAAGTTTCCTGCTGTAACACGTGCACATACATGTGAGAAGCTTGTACAATGACCTGTAGAACTTGTGAGCACTTGTATAAGCTGCCCCTTGACATTGATTCTGGGCACTTGTTTGCAGCCTGATGCCATGTTAGAAAATCTGATCCATATCTGATGGATAGGAGTTATGTGATGATTAAATGTGTCATTTTAGTCTTTATCATAGAATGTGGTGTGCAATGTGCAGTTTGCAAATGGAATGACCTATTTGTCATATATATATATATATATATATATATATATATATATATATATATATGTGTGTGTGTGTGCTTTAATGCCTGCATAAGAATTTTTTTTTCCTCCATTAATTTTTTTATGTTTTGCAGCCCCTCTGCTCTGGAAGAAGATGATGATGACGATTCCCACACTGTTGTAGCAACTGCTAGAGGTATTTTCAATAGCAACGGTGGAGTGTTAAGTTCCATAGAGACTGGAGTCAGCATCATCATACCTCAAGGAGCCATTCCTGACAGCATTGAACAGGAAATCTACTTTAAGGTCTGCAGGGACAACAGCATCCTGCCACCCCTAGATAAAGAAAAAGGTTAGAAATAAATGTGCTTCTTAAGATACATCAAAAAACTTTTGAGGCACATCAGTTTATTCCTGCTTTTTTTTCTTTTTGTAGGAGAAACCCTGCTTAGTCCATTGGTTATGTGTGGGCCCCATGGATTAAAGTTCCTGAAGCCGGTGGAGCTACGCTTGCCACACTGTGCGTCTATGACTCCTGATGGTTGGTCTTTTGCTCTAAAATCATCCGACACCTCGTCGGGTATGCTTTTTTCCATCTGTCCTACTGGGTCGTTTGGTCACTATTGCTCACAAAGCATGATTCTCACAATCAAAAATACTTTTAGTTAAATTCATACATTTGCATTTCGTGTTCGTTCTCACTTTCTGCTTTTCACACATGTACGGCTTTTTTACAATGTACAAAGTTTTAGAAAAAGGACAAAAGTGTAAATTTTTAATCTACCAAATATTTAAAGCAGAGCTTTCTACGTTCTTGTTTGAGTGCAGCATCAGATAAATCTTGAAAAATTTAGTTTGTATCTTTTCTGTATTCATCTCGGGTTGTTAATGACCGTGTGCAATAAAAGAAAATACTGCTCAGTCTGGCAGCTCATTACGTGAGCATTTGTGTTTTCAGTGGGGAAGTGGCGTAGGCCACCACCATATATCTTTGGTAGATGAGAAAACAAAAGGATCAGGCATTTTAATTCAAACTACCAGGAAGCCCCCTCTGGCAAACTTTGAAAAGTAGTGGAAAACCACATTGTTAAATAAATTTGGGTTTTTCAGATGTACAGCGAATGCAAACTACCGGTGTTGTAGTTGGTGCAAGTGGATTTTGCGTTCCATTAGCCACAACAGTGGTCTATGGCCGCTGCGCAGGAGCCGGAATATCGTCTCTTACTTGCCAGCATTTTCCGCTCCTCTTTTGATTAGCTAAAAGAAGAGCTATGGTTTGCCAGCAGGTAAATGGCTCCCGTGGTGATCAATGGAATGGGACGTATAAATACATGACCACCAACTTTTAACAGGGATGCATAGTGCCTGCTGTAAAATATGATGGAGAGATACTGGTCAAAGTTTAGCCTATTGTTTGTGAAACTATGCACACAGCCAGCTTGAACCATAGCCCTCTCTGGTCATCACCTCACAAGGGCAATCACTTTGCAGAACATTAACCTCTTCACCCCGAAGCCTGTTTTAACTTCCTGACCAGGCCAAATTTTACAATTCTCACCAGTGTCACTTTATAAGGTTATAACTCTGGAACATTTCAATGGATCCCACCAATTCTGAGATTCTTTTTTCGTGACATATTTGTTCGATATGACTTGCGTTTATTTGTGAAAATATCTGAAATTTGGTGAAATTTATGAAAATTATGCAACTTTCAAATTTTTATGCCCTTAAATCAGAGAATTGTCACATAAAATAATTAATAAATAACATTTACCACATGTCTACTTCACATCAGCACAATTTTTAAAACCTAATTTTTTTGTTAGGAAGTTAGAAGGGTTAAAAGTTATCTAGCGATTTCTCATTTTTCCCTAAAAATTCGCAAGACCATTTTTTTTAGAGAAACTATTCTAAAAACTGTACCCCTCAAGGTGTTCAAAACAACATTCAAGGAGTTTATTAGCCCTTCAGGTGCTTCACAAGAATTAATGGAATGTGGAAGGGAAATATGAACTTTTTTTCACGCAAATTTAAAAAAAAAAATGTTTTTATTTTCGCAAAGATAACAGGAAAAAATGTTCCCCCAAAATTATTTGTGCAATTTCTCCAGAGTACGCAGATGCCCCATATGTGGGGAGAACCACTGTTAGAGCGCACGGCAGAGCTAAGAAGGGAAGGAGCACCATTTGCCTTTATGAATGTAAAATTTGCTGGAATAATTAGTAGACGCCTTGTTGCGTTTGGAGAGTCCCTGATGTGCCTAAACAGTGAAACTGCTCACAAGTGACACCATTTTGGAAACAACACCCATCTGGGAACTTATCTAGATGTGTGGTGAGCACCTTGAACCCCCATGTGCTTCACAGAAGTTAATAACAGTGAGCCATGAAAATAAAAAAATCAAATTTTTTTCCCACAAAACTTTTTAGCCCCAAATTTTCTATTTTTACAAGGTTAACAGGGAAAACGGACCTCGACATTTGATGTACAATTTTTCCTGAGTACACCAATACCCTATATGTGGCCGAAAGACGGATTTTGGTAAGAACTTACCTGTAAAATCCTTTTCAGCGAAGAAGGAAGGGAGACACACTAGTCATTACTAGTGGGTAGGCGGAGCCCAGATGGGATAGACACCTCAGATTAAAAAGAGTGTTGACCGGCCCCTCCAGCTCGGGCTCCTCCTACTCCAGCTCTCCAGTCGTACACAAGCTAAGGAAGAGCAAATATCACCAGCGGAGCAACATAACCCCTTCTGAAGGACTTCAGAGAAAAGACAAGAATACAGGTTATGCATGTAACAGGAAAAAACCACACAGTTCCAGGTACTACTCACTGAACCTGACTACTGCGATGAGCTGGCAATGCTGGAACAGAGCCTTAGCGCGCCGACCTCAGCCCAGATAATCGCTATCAGAGAAGGGTCATGCCGCATCTGAAAACACAACAACACACTTCTACCATGGGAGGGATCTGTGTCTCCCTTCCTTCTTCGCTGAAAAGGATTTTACAGGTAAATTCTTACCAAAATCCGTCTTTCAGCAGCAGATGAAGGAAGGGAGACACACTAGTCATTACTAGTGGGACGTCCCAAAGCAGTCCAAAAATTAAGGGTGGGAAAAAAACCAAAAAAGGCAGATCCCAACAACCTAGGTAAACGCGCAACTAGCGCTAAATACAAGTTAACGAGAACTTTAAACTACAGCCGCCTGCAGGACCCTACGTCCTAAGGCCGCATCAGCGGAAGCACTAACGTCCACCTTATAAAATTTTGTAAACGTGGACAGAGCGCCAGGTCGCCGCCTGGCAGAGCTGAGCTGCCGAGGCCCCTTGAAGAAAGGCCCACGATGAACCCACAGCCCTCGTGGAGTGAGCTCGGATCTTAATCGGGCAAGGATTGCCCTTAAGTCGGTAGGCCTCTAAAATGGCCGACCGAATCCAACGAGCTATAGAATCCTTGGAAGCTCGTTGACCACGCCAACGACCTGCTGGAATCACAGAGAGTCTGACTTCCGAAAACCTTGAGTAATAGGCAAATAGAACTTCAAAGCCCGCATTAAATCCAGTGTGTGCACGGCCAGTTCCTTCGCATCCCTCGGCTCCGAACAGAGCGAGGGCAACACAATATTCTGGTTAACATGAAATTGTGACACCACCTTAGTGTAGGAAGTCGCCTCGTGTGCGAAGTACTACGCGATCCGGGTGAAACTCCAGAAAAGGAGGCGAGCAAAAAAAGAGCCGCCAAGTCAGAAACCCTTCTCAAAGAGGTGACCTCCACTAGGAAGGCAACCTTCCAAGAGAGCAAAGAAAGGTTAACAGAATCCATAGGCTCAAAAGGCCCATGTTGAAGAGCCTCCAAAACAAGATTGAGCCGCCAAGGAGACACAGGCTCCTTCCGCGGCGGAAACTGACGGGTTACTCCGTGAAAAAAGGGAACGTACGTCCCTACGCGAGGCGATAACCTTCCGAAACCGCAAGGACAGAGCAGAAACCTGACCCTTCAGGGTGCTAACTGCCAAACCCTTGTCCAGCCCGTACTGCATAAAGGCCAACAAATTGGGAATGGAAAAAATCCTCGGGTTCCTTGAAGAACCCGAACACCACGAAAAGAAGGCTTCCCAAGTCTTGTAATAAATCCTAGTAGTAGCCGGACCTCTGGCAGCTCGCAGAGTGGCAATGACTTCGGCTGAAAAAACCCTGATGGGTCAATATTTCGGTCTCAAGAGCCACGCCGTCAAATGCAGAGACTTCAAGCCCGGATGACGAAACGGGCCCTTGGGTCAACAGGTCCGGGCGAAGAGGAAGTGGAAATGGAGGTGCTGCCAAAAGCGACACCAGTGTCGAGAACCACGTCCTCCTTTCAATCTGGGGCTATCAACATAGCCGGGATTCTCTCCAGTCTGATCCGACGCAACACCAGAGGAAGTAAGGATATCGGCGGGAACACATAGATTAGCTCGAATTGGCTCCACGGAGCCACCAGAGCATCCACCACCACAGCCTTCGGGTCCTTGTACCTGGACATGAACGTCGGTAACTTGGCATTGAACCTGGATGCCATCAAATCCACTTGGGAGTTCCCCAACGGGAGCACAGCAGTGCAAAAATTTTCGGATGAAGACTCCATTCTCCGGGATCCATCTTCTCGCGACTGAGGAAGTCCGCCGTGGTATTCTGGACTCCTGGAATGTGAATCGCAGAGATGGCCGGTACCCTGGCCTCGGCCCATACCAGGATCCGAGACACCTCCACTATGAGCCTGGAACTCCTCGTCCCGCCTTGATGGTTGATATACGCGACCGCCGTCGCGTTGTCTGTCTGCACTCGGAGTGGTAGACCGCTTAAAAGGACCGTCGAGTTTTGGAGGCAAAGGAAAATTGCCCTTAATTCCAGGATGTTGATCGGTAGGACAGACTCTTCCGACGACCATATTCCCTGAATCCAGAGATCGTTCCAGGCACACCCCCCAGTCCGTCAGGCTGGCATCGGTGGTTATGACCGACTACCTCGGAGGGAGAAATGACTTCCCCAGGGATAACGCTTCCGGACTTCCTAGAGACTCCCGCACCCTGTGGGAGATGATGACACTGCAATCCAGGGAAGCCTGCGATCGATCCCAACGGCTCAGAATGAGCTTTTGGAGGACCCTGGAATGAAACTGGACAAACAGAAGTGCCTCCATGGACGCCATCAAACCCAGAAGGCGCATACACCTTCGAAGGGACATTGCTGTCGAAGACTTCATAATCTGTACATGTCGAAGGAGACATGCTTGCTTGTCTGGAGGCAGGGACACCACTGCTCGTACCGAAACGCAGAGACTTCTGTCGAAATGCATCCCCAAAAACAGGATTGACGGTTCCAGAGACGACTTTTCCCAATTGACCAGCCACCCGAAGTCCTCCAGGAGCTGAAGGGATAGATTGCAAGCCGTCACCGCCTCCTCCTTTGGGGACGCCACCATCAAAAGGTCGTCCAGGTAGGGAGAATCGAAACCCCCTGTCTTTGAAGAATTGCCATGAGAGGCGCCAGAATTTTTGTAAAAACTCTTGGCGCTGAGCCAACCCGAATGGCAGAGCCACAAACTGGTAATGGTCCTGACCTATGGCAAAACGAAGGAAGCGTTGGCGAGCCCTTCCGACTGTAACATGCAAATAAGCGTCGCGAATGTCGGTTGACACCAAAAAGTCGTTCTGCGACAAGGCTGCCACAACGGAGCGAAGCGACTCCATGCGGAATTTCCGGGTGTGGACATGCCGATTCGATCTTTTGAGATCCAGAATGGGGCGAAATTCGTCCTCCTTTTTGGGGACCACAAAGAGGTTGGAATAAAACCCTCTTCCCCGGTCCTCTTGCGGAACCGGTACCACCACACCCTTCTGCAGAAGGGAATCGACCTCTCGCAGTAGAGCGGCAAATAGCTCGGACTCTGACGGAATGCGAGATTGGCAAAAACTGTCTGGGGGTCGAGAAGAAAACACTATAAAGTAGCCTGCCGATACAACCCGCGTCATCCAGACGTCCGGGACGCGGGAAACCCAAGTCAATTTGAATTGGAGCAGGCGACCCCCCACTCGAGAGCCCTCGAGTGAGACTGGCGTCAGTCCGCCTTAGCGGGCTTTTTGTCAGCTTCTCGCTTGTCTTGACGGAAACTGTGTTTCCAGGGAGTGCGGGATTTCTGAGAGGTCTCTTTTCCTGAAAAAGAGGGACGACCCGATCCCCAAGAGGGCTGACCGAACCGTCCCCTGGACCGAAAAGACCGCCGACTACTACCGGCACTAGTCCTGCCAGACGCAGAAGTCACAGCTCTTCGCTGCAGTAAAGCCGTTTCTATTGCCTTTGCCTTGGCACTCAGCTCTGTGAGGTCAGATCCAAATAGCTGACCACCTGCTTGGACCGGTTTAAGCCACAGTGCTCTTCTGACTGTGAGCGCCGAGGATTGCGCCCTGGACAGCAGTGACGCAGTATCCTCCAACAACTTGAAAAACCCATCTACCTCGATAGAGGGGATCCATCTTGCCACGCCGTCCGTAGACTGTCCAACCAGCTCAGGGAAACTTTACAAGCACACATGGTGCCCTGAATCCATGACCTGCGGCCTCGTAGATGGATTTTTTCTGCCATCTCCGTTTTCCTGTCCAGCGGGTCCTGCAGACTCGCCTTCCCTCGCTAAGCTGGAATAAAGGGGCATCCACTTCAGGAGAAGGAATCCAATTATCAATCAACTCCGTAGAACACGGATACAGTCTGAAACATCCGGGCCGACTTACCAGGACGTCTAGTTACCTCCTCCGGTAACTGTAACGCCCTCATGGCACCAATAAAAGCCTTCGTACGGCCCAAAGAGAGGCAGAGTGTCCCTGCCGATCCTCGTCCGAATCGGACATCTTTACGCGGGAAGGAAAGCACCGGCTTGTGTCTCTTCCTGCCATGATAAGATCTAGCTGACACCCAATAACCTAGAAGGTCAGACAGGCTATCAATAGAACTAGCGAGGGCCTCCATTTTGACATCACTGGAACCGCCGACCGCTGTGACGTCGTCGAGGTCTGCGTGTCAGATACGCGAGACTGATCCTGTAGCGGATCTGGGAGACGGTCCGCACCTCCTGGACCCTGATCTGACATGTCTTCACACAGTATATGACAGGTTAAACCTGTCAGTAACTAGGACAGTGTGGTTTCTTAAAGAAGAAACGAACGCTGAAGGGTTAAAGCTCTTAAAGAGAGAGCTACCCCAGCTGTCCCCCATTAAGAGTTAACCGCCTAAGAAGGGGTTAAAATCGCAGACTCCCCACAACCTCTTTATGAAAATGGTGTGCGAGCCCCAAGTGCCTCTTATAAGGCAGCAGCTGCAGGACAGCTATGCCACAGTAAATCGCAACGACCGCCAAAGTCGTCAAGGAGATCGCTAACCGCCAATGAGATCGCCCAGATTGGCAGGCACCAGCGACATCCAAACGATCACACAAAACGATCGCATCAGCACGCGTCGCCACCGGGATCGCCAGCGGGAATGCATAGCGGCGGCAACTTCAATGTCGCAGACTCCCCACAACCTCTTTAATGGAAAGGGTGTGTGAGCCCCTCTTATGAGGTAACAGCAGCAGGACAGCGCAGTCTGTCACCCATTTGTGCCTCAGAAAGGCGCCTGCGCTGTGGGGGTGAGGGGGTTAAGCTTCTGCTCTGCAGAAGCGACTCACCCAGCTGGTCGCGGTGTAGCGTCTTGTCGGGAGGGGGGGAGAGTGGGGAGCCGGAGGAAGCTTTCCGCTCCCTGCTTCAGTAATGGCCGCCGCGCTGTGCCTCCGATGTGCTCCATGTAGAAAAGCCGGAAGATGAGACAGCAGTAAAGCGCGCGCTCAGAGCGCCGCGAAACAACTCCTCTCTCCCCCGCTCCTATGTCCTGCAGGCATCCACCTGCGGACAAAAAACACTAGTCACCAACATGTATACATGTAACAGCGGCTGCCGCAGCAGTCGCTGAAGCACTCAAAACACTTTAAATGTGGAGTACTCACCCAGCTGAGCGCCACAGGGACCCCCAGGGATTTGTGGCGCTGTGCCCATCGCTTCCCCCCAGGGCGGGGAACGCAGTGACCCCAGATGTGCGGTTTGCGTCCCCGCCAGGGAAGCAATCCTCATCCCCCAGGGCCGGCAGGGTACTGCAGGGACCACCTTACAGGGTAATACAGATCCGCCAAGGGAGAGGTGGGGGTCCAGCAGCGCTAAGACCCCTGAGACCTCTAGACCACTTCTGGTGATCCAAGTCTCTTGTCCGATGAAAATAAAAAAATCTTCTGAGGAGCTGCTTCCAGCAGCGACTATCCTCTGAGACCTCAAATTTTAGACTGGAGAGCTGGAGTAGGAGGAGCCTGAGCTGGAGGGGCCGGTCAACACTCTTTTTAATCTGAGTTGTCTATCCCATTTGGGCTCCGCCTACCCACTAGTAATGACTAGTGTGTCTCCCTTCCTTCATCTGCTGCTGAAAACTACTTTTGAGGCACAGTGCAAAGCTCAGAAGGGAAGAAGCGCCATCTTGGAGTTCATATTTTGCTGGACTGGTTTGAAGGTACCATGTCACATTGGTAGAGCCCCTGAAGTGGCAGAATAGAAGAACCCCTGCTCCCCCATAAGTGACCCTATTTTATAAACTACACCTCTCAGTGAATTCATCTAGGGATGCAGTGTTCACATTGACACCATAGGTGTGTCACAGAATTTTATACCATTGAGCAGTGAAGAAATAATTACATTTTCACAAACAAAATTTAATTTTAGCTCCAGAACTTACATTTTCACACTCGGAAGTAGGTAAAAATGGCTCCCAAATTTGTGTTTTATAGTACTGCTTAGTCACATGGCGAGACTCTTGAGGGATGGAGCACTATTTTCCTCCTGGAGTGCAGATTTTACTAGTCTAGTTTGCGGACTCCGTATACAGAGCCCTTAAGTGCTAGAAAGCAGAATCCCCCCTCAAGTGAGCCCCACTGGGGCTCAGGCGGGAGGGGGTCATTTGGATTTGGGAGTGCAGAATTTGCTGAATTTCTTTTGCTTGACGAGGAGCTATAGCGCTATTCCAGAACCTTTGTGCTACCAGTAACTTGGAAGCCCCCTATAGTTCCTTTCACAGATGACGGAGCTGAACGGGGACTTGATTTTTTTTTGTGGATTGCTTTGAAGCTTTTGTATTGAACATTTTACGTAATGTTTGGAGTTACATTTATTTGGAGCTCTATGCTGAGCACTTACATCGGGGTTTACATATAAATCACCGAGTGACGTGATTTAGATGAGACCCCCGAGGGATCCATTCACTATAATGCAGCATCAGAGTTAATCTGGACTCCGTCTAGCCTCTGTTCAGCGATGTCCTTTTCAGAGGTGCACAAACTGTAGTCGACTGCGCTTTTATGCACGCCTAAAAGATGGACACTGCCGGATTATAGGCAGCCAAACAGTGTCCACAGTGACTCCATCCATCTCATTATAGGGAATCTTCCACCAGGCGCTCCATCTGAATTACGTATTTCAGAGATTTACATGGAAACCTCGGTGTAAACGCTCAGCGTTGCACGCAGGATAAATCTGAGCCGAGCCTTACTGCAATGTTTGGGAGGCAGAAAGAAAAAAATCAACAGCAGGTGAAGAATTGGTTTTATTTCTTTTTTAAGCCATTTCTCATGCGGTATAAGTGATTAGACGACTTTATTCTTCGGGTCGGTTCTATTACAGCGATACCAGATTTAGAGCTTTTTTATGATTGGCTGGTGTCACACACTAAAAGACGCTTTTTATTGCAGAAACTAGTTTTTGCGTCACCATATTTTATTAGGTATAACTTTTCCATATTTCGGCTGACATGGTCTTGTGAAGGCTTGTTTTTTGCAGGACGAGGTGACTTTATTGGTACCAGTTTTGGGCACGTGATATTTTTTGATTGCTTTCTATTTCGATTTTTGTTGCCAAACATTTTATATAGTTTTTTTTTTTTTTTTTTTTTTTTTTTTTTATGTTTTGGCGCTTTTTACACAAACTGTTTTATAGAATAGATTAAAATAATAATTTTTGCATCACTTTATTCCGAGAGCTAAAACTTTATTTTTTCCATTGATGGAGCTGTATGGCAGCTTGTCTTTTTAGGGACAATATGACGTTTTCAGAGATACTATTTTTATTTAGATTTGTCTTTTTGATCGCGTTTTATTCCACTTTTTGTTCGGCGGAATGATGATAAAGCATAGTTTTTTGCCCTTTTTTTTTTTTTTTTTTAACTGTTCACTGAAGGGGTTAACTAGTGGGCAGTTATATAGGTCGTAAATGTGCACTTTTTTTTACATAAATGTATTTAAAACTTTTTTTTGTGCTTTATTTTGTGATATTTTTTTTTACATATTTTTACAATTTTTTTTTTTTTTACATTGTCTCAGCATGGGACATCAACTTTATGCTGACAAATCGCTGGTCTTATACTCCTGACATGCAGGGAGGAGGTGTGCCAGCTCGTGCTCTCCCTGGGTGACCTCACGGCCATCTTGTGGCCCCGGGGTCACCGTGGAGACCATAGGCATAATGCGATCACATTGCCTTGTGCCCATGGGAGCACTGAAGGGGCAATGTCACTGTTGGCAGCTGCACCACAGGGGTTAAACACCTGCAGTCGATTCTAGCACCAATTGTGTGTGTCGCTGCGGGCTGTCGGCTCTCACATAGCGCTGACAACTGCACTCGATTGCAGTGGCTCTCAGTGTGAGCCCGTGCGATCACGGTGCCGTATATATACATTATTATTATTATTATTATACATTTATATAGCGCCATTTATTCCATGGCGCTTTACATATGAAAAGGGAAAAATATAGACAAATACAATAAACATGTGCTAGACAAGGGACACACAAGTACAGAAGGAGAGAGGACCCTGCCCGCGAGGGCTCACAGTCTACAGGGATGGGTGAGAATACACTAGGAGAGGGTAGAGCTGGTCGTGCGATGGTTCAGTAGACTGAGGATCATTGCAGGTTGTAGGCTTGTCGGAACAGGTGGGTCTTCAGGTTTTTCTTGAAGGTCTCCGTTGTTGGTGAAAGTCTGATGTTTTGCGGCAGGGAGTTCCAGAGTATGGGGGAAGCCCGGGAGAAGTCTTGTATGCGGTTGTGGGAAGAAGAGATGAGGGGGGAGTCGAGAAGGAGATCTTGAGAGGATCGAAGGTTGCGTGTAGGTAGGTAGCGGGAGACCATGTCACAGATGTATGGAGGAGAAAGGTTATGGATGGCTTTGTATGTCATGGTTAAGGTTTTGAACTGGAGCCTCTGGGCAATAGGAAGCCAGTGAAGGGCCTGGCATAGTGGGGAGGCTGGGGAATAGCGGGAAGACAGGTGGATTAGTCGTGCAGCAGAGTGTAGGATGGACTGGAGTGGTGCCAGAGTGCTAGAGGGGAGGCCAGACAGTAGGAGGTTGCAGTAGTCGAGGCGGGAGATGATAAGGGCGTGCACTAGTGTTTTTGTGGTTTCATGGTTGAGGAATGAGCGGATCCGGGAAATATTTTTGAGTTTGAGGCGGCAGGAGGTGGCGAGGGCTTGGATATGTGGTTTGAAAGAGAGATCAGAGTCGATGATCACCCCAAGGCACCGAGCATGTGGGACTGGGGAAAGCGAGCAGCCATTGACATTGATGGATAGGCCTGGTGGAGGGGTAGAATGAGGTGGGGGAAAGATGATGAATTCTGTTTTGTCCATGTTCAGTTTGAGAAAGCGAGCAGAAAAGAAGGCTGAGATAGCAGACAGACACTGTGGGATTTTGGTCAGTAGGGAGGTGAGGTCAGGTCCAGATAGGTAGATCTGCGTGTCATCGGCGTAGAGGTGATACTGCAAGCCATGGGATTCTATGAGCTGTCCCAGGCCGAAGGTGTAGATGGAGAAGAGTAGGGGTCCTAGGACTGAGCCTTGGGGAACACCGACAGACAGGGGGCGAGGTGAGGAGGTGGTGTGTGAGAGGGAGACACTAAAAGTTCGGTCTGTTAGGTATGATGAGATCCAGGATAGGGCCAAGTCTGTGATGCCAAGAGATGAGAGAATCTGTAGGAGGAGGGAATGGTCTACGGTGTCAAAGGCAGAAGACAGGTCCAGGAGAAGGAGGACAGAGTAGTGTCGCTTGCTCTTGGCGATTAGTAGGTCGTTGGTGACTTTAGTTAGGGCAGTTTCAGTTGAGTGATGCGGTCGAAAGCCTGATTGTAACCGGTCAAAGAGGGAGCAGGAGGAAAGGTGGGAGGACAGTTCAAGATATACATGCTGTTCCAGTAGTTTTGAGGCGAAGGGGAGAAGAGATATCGGGCGATAGCTAGACGCTGAGGATGGGTCGAGGGAGGGCTTTTTGAGGATCGGGGTGATTGAGGCATGTTTGAAGGATGAAGGAAAGACACCATTTGTAAGTGAAAGGTTGAAGAGGTGTGTGAGAGTAGGGATGAAGAGTGTGGCAAGGTTAGGGATGAGGTGGGACGGGAGTGGGTCAAGCGCGCAAGTGGTGAGGTGTGATCTTGACAGGAGAGTGGAGAGCTGATCTTCTGTCATGGTGGTGAAGCTGGTTTTGGAAGAACAGGGCTGAGTGGCTAAGAGGGGCATTGGGGGCTGCGGGCCAAAGCCTTCTCTGATAGTATCAATCTTTTGCTTAAAGAAGGAGGCAAAGTCTTCGGCAGAAATGAGAGGAGAGGGAGGAGGTGCTGTGGGATGGAGTAGAGAATTGAAAGTGTTGAAGAGCTGTTTAGGGTTGTGAGACAGGGAGGATATGAGAGATGCAAAGTAAGTTTGTTTTGTGGCAGAGAGCGTGGACTTGAAGCTGGCAAGGGACTGCTTGTATGCGTTGAAGTGCTCAATGGAGTGGGTTCTCTTCCATCTCCGCTCGGTAACCCTGGAAGCCCGTCTCAGTTCTTTGGTCAGGCCGGTCAGCCAGGGCTGCCTGTTGATTGTACGAGTTTTGCTCTGCATGAGGGGGGCGGCCGAATCAAGTGTGGTTTTTATTGTGGTGTTATAAAATGTGGCAGCAGCATCTGTGTCATTAAGTGAGGCTATGTCTGTGAGAGGGAGGAGGGACTCAGAGAGCGATTGTAAATTGAGGTGTTTGAGATTTCTGCGAGGGTGGGTGAGTTTGTGGAGTGGGGGATGCGTACTAACAGAGGAGAGGGAAGAGAATGTCAGTAGGTTGTGGTCAGACAGGGGGAGTGGGGAGTTAGTGAGATTAGTGAGGGAACAGAGACGGGTGAAGATAAGGTCCAGCGTGTGACCGCCTTTGTGAGTGGCCACAGAGGACCATTGAGTGAGGCCAAGGGAAGCTGTGAGCGAAAGAAGTTTAGAGGTAGCCGGGGTGGAAGTGTCAATGGGGATGTTGAAATCGCCCATGATGATGGTGGGGATGTCAGCAGAGAGGAAATGGAGTAGCCAGGTGGTGAAGTGGTCGAGAAAGGTGGAGATGGCTAGTTCCGGGGGGCGGTAAATGACAGCCAGTTGGAGGTTGGAGGGGGAATAGATGCGGACGGAGTGCACTTCGAACGAGGGAATAGCAGCGGAGGGTGGAATTTGAATAGGGGTAAAGGAGCAGGTATCAGACAGGAGTAAGCCAACTCCTCCACCACGTTTGTTGCTGGGGCGAGGGGTGTGAGAAGATGAAATCCGCCATAGGAGAGCGCAGCTGGAGAGGCTGTGTCAGAGGGGGTGAGCCAGGTTTCAGTGATGGCAAGGAAGGAGAGTTTGTTGGTGATAAAGAGGTCGTGGACAAATGACAGTTTATTGCAGACGGAGCGTGCGTTCAATAGTGCTCAGGGTAGGGGGACTGGGGGAGGTGGGTGTGGATGGATAGGTATGAGGTTGACAGGGTTGCAAAAACGTGTGGAAGATCGTGGCAGGGTGTTAGAAATGAGTGTGGGGATGTGATGAGGAGGGCCAGGATTTGGGGATACATCGCCAGCGATGAGGAGTAGCAGACAGAGCGTTAGAAGGTGAGAGCAGGATAAGCCATGGTGTGGCCATGTGTGTCTTGGTGAAAAGGATTGTATGTGGAGGAACAGTTCTGTGGGAAAGGTGAGATGGCTGGGGAGAATGGAGGGGGAAATGACTAATTCCTTACTAGGTGGGGGGATTACAGGGGATAGGAAGAAAGAAAGGAGGATGGGGGTGAAAGTGATAAGAAAATGAAACATAGTGGTTTTAAATTATGTTACCTTGCAGCCAAATTCCAGTCAAATTCTAGTCTAATTCACAGTAGTGTAATTAGAAATCTGTAATTTGAAATATGGGATTTGAAATATGTGGAGCAGATTACGTCTGGAGCAGACCCATTGCACTGAATAAATAATGCAGCTAAGGGCAATCAGGTGTGATTGGAAGTGGGCTGGGACTGCTCAGGCCAAATGCACAGAGTTAAGGAAAGGTCATAAAAGGGGGTAGGTGTTACACAGACCACTCAGATGTGTGGTGAAGATAAGAAGTATGGAGTACAATTATGTGCAGAGGAAGATGGGTGAGCAAATCATACCATTAACAAAGCAATATACATGATGCATTCAGGAGCATAGAAAAGCTGGGGTTTTCATACCATTAACAAAGCAATATACATGATGCATTCAGGAGCATAGAAAAGCTGGGGTTTTCATACCATTAACAAAGCAATATACATGATGCATTCAGGAGCATAGAAAGCTGGGGTTTTCATACCATTAACAAAGCAATATACATGATGCATTCAGGAGCATAGAAAAGCTGGGGTTTTCATACCATTAACAAAGCAATATACATGATGCATTCAGGAGCATAGAAAAGCTGGGGTTTTCATACCATTAACAAAGCAATATACATGATGCATTCAGGAGCATAGAAAAGCTGGGGTTTTCATACCATTAACAAAGCAATATACATGATGCATTCAGGAGCATAGAAAAGCTGGGGTTTTCATACCATTAACAAAGCAATATACATGATGCATTCAGGAGCATAGAAAAGCTGGGGTTTTCATACCATTAACAAAGCAATATACATGATGCATTCAGGAGCATAGAAAAGCTGGGGTTTTCATACCATTAACAAAGCAATATACATGATGCATTCAGGAGCATAGAAAAGCTGGGGTTTTCATACCATTAACAAAGCAATATACATGATGCATTCAGGAGCATAGCAAAGCTGGGGTTTTCATACCATTAACAAAGCAATATACATGATGCATTCAGGAGCATAGAAAAGCTGGGGTTTTCATACCATTAACAAAGCAATATACATGATGCATTCAGGAGCATAGAAAAGCTGGGGTTTTCATACATTAACAAAGCAATATACATGATGCATTCAGGAGCATAGAAAGCTGGGGTTTTCATACTGTGGGAACAGAAGAACATCTCAGTCACAATGTGATGATGACAATGCTGTAGGATTGATGTGTGGCCAAATGCATTCTAGAATTCTAGTCTAATTCACAGTAGTGTAATTAGAAATCTGTAATTTGAAATATGGGATTTGAAATATGTGGAGCAGACTACGTCTGGAGCAGACCCATTGCACTGAATAAATAATGCAGCTAAGGGCAATCAGGTGTGATTGGGAAGTGGGCTGGGACTGCTCAGGCCAAATGCACAGAGTTAAGGAAAGGTCATAAAAGGGGGTAGGTGTTACACAGACCACTCAGATGTGTGGTGAAGATAAGAAGTATGGAGTACAATTATGTGCAGAGGAAGATGGGTGAGCAAATCATACCATTAACAAAGCAATATACATGATGCATTCAGGAGCATAGAAAAGCTGGGGTTTTCATACCATTAACAAAGCAATATACATGATGCATTCAGGAGCAAGAAAAGCTGGGGTTTTCATACCATTAACAAAGCAATATACATGATGCATTCAGGAGCATAGAAAAGCTGGGGTTTTCATACCATTAACAAAGCAATATACATGATGCATTCAGGAGCATAGAAAAGCTGGGGTTTTCATACCATTAACAAAGCAATATACATGATGCATTCAGGAGCATAGAAAAGCTGGGGTTTTCATACCATTAACAAAGCAATATACATGATGCATTCAGGAGCATAGAAAGCTGGGGTTTTCATACCATTAACAAAGCAATATACATGATGCATTCAGGAGCATAGAAAAGCTGGGGTTTTCATACCATTAACAAAGCAATATACATGATGCATTCAGGAGCATAGAAAAGCTGGGGTTTTCATACCATTAACAAAGCAATATACATGATGCATTCAGGAGCATAGAAAAGCTGGGGTTTTCATACCATTAACAAAGCAATATACATGATGCATTCAGGAGCATAGAAAAGCTGGGGTTTTCATACCATTAACAAAGCAATATACATGATGCATTCAGGAGCATAGAAAAGCTGGGGTTTTCATACCATTAACAAAGCAATATACATGATGCATTCAGGAGCATAGAAAAGCTGGGGTTTTCATACCATTAACAAAGCAATATACATGATGCATTCAGGAGCATAGAAAAGCTGGGGTTTTCATACCATTAACAAAGCAATATACATGATGCATTCAGGAGCATAGAAAAGCTGGGGTTTTCATACCTGTGGGAACAGAAGAACATCTCAGTCACAATGTGATGATGACAATGCTGTAGGATTGATGTGTGGCCAAATGCATTCTAGAATTCTAGTCTAATTCACAGTAGTGTAATTAGAAATCTGTAATTTGAAATATGGGATTTGAAATATGTGGAGCAGACTACGTCTGGAGCAGACCCATGGTGGTTTGCGGGAACTTCTCAAGAAGGGGTTAAAGATACATATTTCATGATGACATATAAAATTGTCATTCTTACAGATGTTCTTTACCCTACTGACAGCATTGTTTGTGGTCGGACATGAAAAACCCATAGTAAGTTGGAGTAGTTCTAGATGCAAGTTTTCTGCAGTAATTAACACAACATTTTAAATTGAATTACTAGAAATAAGACTTCACATTTTTTAATATAGCCAATGTGCTGAAATGACAAGGCTTATCAATCCCTTCAGGACTTTTTACATGTATGTCAAGTCATGTCACTGACTTTCATGCGGGTTCGCATGCTGAGCCCGTCTTTCCCTGCACATGAGGCTGATTTTAATCAGCCATCATATGCCTCTTAAAGCTGTGGCTGGAACAAACCTCCCACTCGACTGTTAACCTGTTAAATGCCGCTGTCAATCTCTTTAACACTTGCCAGCAATAAGTGCGTCAGTCCACCTGCCCATCGGCGTGCCCTTGACATGATCCCAGGGCGCGGATGGGTTGCCGTGACACAGGTAGGGTCTGCTGAAGACTCCCATGCCTGTCATTACAATCCTCCTGTGAAAGACATCGTTTAGCTGATGATTATAAGAGATAGTGATTTTGAGCCGCAGTTCATTCTATATATTTTTAGTAGTCTAACATAGCCCCAATGACCAGTGTAACTATAGCAGATTTGACTAATAGTGAATTTTTATATATATATATATATATATAATAATATATATAATATATATTATATATATATATATATATATATAATATATATATATATAAAAAATGATTGTGATATAGGGAAAGAAAATCATTTTCTGATCCATTCCCTTCAAGAATATTGAGGCAATGTGCTTGCGTCCTCACAATCATGAGGTTACATCGGTTTGCCAGTGTGGGGGGGGTGAGGATTGTGAACGTATGTTATGACTTCATATGAATAGGAGCATTAAACAGGGCTAATAAATAATGCACTGACCAGTAGATCGCTGGAGTATTGGGGCGAGTGGCTGGCCCATTACGTGTAAGGCCTCTTTCACACATCCGTTTTTTTGTATCAGGCATGATCCGGCGTGTTGCTAAAAAAACGGATCCGGTACCGGATGCGTTTTTTTACCATTGACTTTCATTAGCGCCGGATTGTGCCTAATGTCATTGCGTTGTATCCATTTTTGTCCGGATCCGGCGGAAATGTACATTCCGGGGGCCTGACAAAACGGTGCATGTAACGTTTTTTTTGTTTACCGGAGCCGCCTGATAGTGCCTGAAGCGGCGCATCAGGCGGCCGGAAACAATAGAAGTCAATGGAACCGGATCAGATTTTTGTGCAATCCGTCAAAAGTCTGATCCGGATTCTGCTACTACTACTACTACATTTTCCCGTGTCTCCGGGCATCCAAAACCCTCTTTTCTGGGTTCAAAAGTTCAGGTCGGATCCAGCAAAAAAACGGATCCGTTAGCATCAGTTTTTTTATTTCAGTGCCGGACCCGTCCCTTCAGGTGTTCGTCGGATCATGCCTGATACAAAAAAACGGATGTGTGAAAGAGGCCTAAGTGCTGCACTGTATTGCAGGTTTTCTTTTGCCACGTTCATTGCTTTTCAACATGGGAATTCTCGCAGGAGTTTCCTGATGTGAGCTGAATTGTGCCCATACAGCTCATTTCTTGAAAGCATTGTATACTAAAACTTGATTGTATATTGCATTTCCAAGTTTTCCCACATAGTCACTTTTTAGTGCTGAAACAAATTACACTAAAATACCTAAAAAATAAAGGTTTTAAGAGGTTAATTAACGGTTTCCTTCCAAAATCAACTAAACACTGCTGTATTTTTCAGCTTTGCAGTGTCCGATTGCTACAGTCTTTATGACCAGTGGAGGGCAGTGTTGGGTTTATGCTAAAATCTTATGTATTTTTTTTATTGTTTTCGTGTTTAATTATCTTATGATCTGTGTTTTAGTCTGCATTAAGGTATACACAAAAATTAATGTAAAGAGCCGTACATGTGTAAAAACATATCACTGAGCTACCTATGCGGCTTTTTTAAATTTTATTTTAGCTTTGTTGGTATGTTAAAAATGCTGTTACGTTTTCATCATTAACTAACATTGCTCTGTCTCTCCCCTATACATCTACAGGTGACCCCAAACATTGGCAGAACAAATCTCTTCCTGGTGACCCTAACTATCTTGTCGGAGCAAATTGCGTATCTGTATTGATAGACCACTTCTAGGCCTACAGTGTAAAGATAAGAAATAATGTGAAATCTACTATGGACCTATTTATCTTTACACCTCCTATTGAGTATTATTTCACTTTTAAATTACGATGGGACTCAATAGTGCTAGGAAATTTGCCTGAACTTGCATTTTTTTGGAGTAGACTTTAAAGCCATGGTCAAAGTTTCGGCCTCAGATTTGGCATGTGAAGGTAGGCCACTGTCGCACCTTCCATGTCTTTATAACAAACCGCCTTTTACTCGCATTTGTTTGTCTCCAAAGGACCAATGCTGATAACACTAAAATAAGTCATTTTCCAGAATTCTACTATCGCCTGAAGACACTAATGAATACTACTTGTTTTGTTTTTTTCCAGTTTAAACACACAAACTAGCACTTCTATAATATATATATTTTTTTTTTTTTTTTTTTTTTTTATTTTGTCTTGATCAACAAATGTTTGCACCAGAACAGACTGCTTTGTTTAGGGAAGGAAGATCTGTCTTTTCATAACCTTGCTGTCAAGATCGGCCACCCACACTAATGTAAGATATTTTCCAGCAGCTCACAGGTTTGAATGTTAGTACTTAATGAAAAAGTTAGGCACATAAAGTGACTTGTGACATCCAATATCACAATATAAGTGATGGTCTCTATTCCCCTTTAAATTAAAAAGATCAAAACGGTGTGTATATCAATCCCGGCATAGGGTTTAATGTAATTGACAGTGGTTCTGGTGCTTCAGTGGACCTGTAAATTAACCATTTACTACACATATTTAACCAGCAGGGATGCCTTACCCTCATGTTACGGTCTTTTTTTTATTTTTTCCTAGTTCTCTGTACTATGAAGTTCATATGGCTTTTTTGCGCTTATTTAGAATAATGTATAATGAAGAAAGATCTAAGAAAATATGAATTATTATGAATTTTTCTACGAGCTGAGCTAGTGGGGTTAAATTTACCCCTGTCAACTCAGAAAATATTGAAGGAAGTTGTATGTTTCTGCTATGCATTTAAAAATCTCAAAGATGTTACAATACCTGTATATAAAATGCGTGCATACCACTTTTGTTTTTGTTCTTCCTTTTGTTTTCTTTTCCTTTTTATTTTCTGTTTATGTTTGTAAATTTAACTTTTTTAAGCTTTACTTTTTGTATAAAAAAAAGAAAACCTGAACGTTTCTTAAGGATACCTTTGTACTCATACCTTTTTTGAGCCTTGAACTTTGTAACATCTGCAGCAATAAAGCGCATTTCTACAGTACTCACAAGAACATTTTGAAGCGAAATGCACAAAAATTGCTATCTTTATAAATGCTGAGCATAAATCCTCAGACTTCTCTAGTTTGATTCTTATCTTTAAAGTATCCCTGCTGCAATTTGTGAAAAGGATGCTGTATAATGTGCCCTAAAATGTATTTTTTTACTAATAGACAATTTATTATGGCACATTCGCACGGTTTCAGTAGAAGATACAGCACTGCATTCTCCTAATCAATTATTAGTCTTCACGTGTGGCTGATTTCATTTTTTTTTATTATTATTATTATTTCTTTCCTTTGCAGTTATTAAAATTACACATTTCTAAATATACAAAATAAAACTGTTTTAAAATAAATACAATTAAAACCTTAAAGTGTGTATTTATTTGTAAGAAAAAAAGTGAGTATTGATTTTAATTTTTATTCTGCATTTGTTAATATAAAACATGCATCGACATTTTATAAACCTGTCTACCTTGTTTTACAGCCTTGGAACATAGCTAGCCCCATGCACTTGAACAGGGATGAGCTGCATTATCCTTATATATGACCACATTGATGTTACTTGCAAAGTTTAAACATTTTCTGTTCATTTGAGCCGTTGTTACAAGATGGACAAAGGCAGCCATACTTGTTTAATTAGCATCTCTGCAGTCAGTGGTGAAGGGTCACTTTTGTAATTAATTGACATTGATAACTAATAAGTTTGCCATTTTCTCAGAAGCAAAAGAGATAACCAGTATAGCTGGACTTCCTGTTATCAGTTTTAATTGATGGTAGAATTGCTGATATGTGTAAGCAAATGATTTCCTGCTTTATTAAGGACAGGAGCATTGTTGACACGTTATAATAAGAGTTTTTGAATATTTGTAGGTCAAATGGATTCACATTTTTTAATTAAGCTTTTTTTTTTAGTGTTTGTCTAAAACATGGTGAATTTATGCTAATGCTAAACTAATTTAAAATAGCAACTTTTCTTATATACTTTATGCAAAAAAAGAGAGAAAGGACAGCACCTCCAAAAATCATACAATGATCTAATGCCTCTCGGCAAAAATATATGTAACTGGACATGATGTTCTTAGTTTAACATTCTGATCAGACTGTATGAAGCCCACTGCCACGTCATGGCAAACCTCGTAGTGGGTCCTGACCAACCCGAGCAGAGCCGTGCCGCGACCACCGCCACCGCGCCAATGCATCATCCTATATACTTAAATTCAAAATTCCCTACCCTTCCCTCTGACTTCATGTCTTTTTTTTTTTATAATTACCTTATGATATATTTTAAAATACATAAAATGCCCTGTATAAATATCTGACAACCCGTTTAAAGGCTCAGTTCAAACCACATTTTTGCATTTTATTACATTTTTTTTTTTTTTTTTTACCAATCTACTTTTCCTCTAGTTACCTCCTATACTGATTATTCATTCTCCGTTCACTGCTGCAATCAATTTTGAGGGAAGAAAAGCAGATCAACACACTGCACATGAAGCCTGTGGAGCGTGGAAGAGGAGATATAGAGACACAGATGCTGCTACTACTACGTGTTATACTGTCTATTGTCGTGCCCTACTTTTGGGTTCAAAGCTACACTGCACAGTTCTGCTGTGTAATGGTTTGTGTTTCTGTCCTCTTGTGACTGTGCTATGTATGAGACATATTGTTGCAGCTAGCCTTCACCCTCCTCCACTGTGTTAAGAGAGAACTGACCATTAAAAATGGAATCTGCTGATGCGGAATCCTATATGCAGTATGCAAGTTTTGTCATATCCAAATCTAATGTCGTTCCAGTTGTGCACAGTAACTTTTCTGAATAAGCCACCTGAAATGGCAAGTACATTTTAGGTTTTATGTATGGAAAAGGCAGACAAATGGGCTCTAATATGTTATTAAATATTTTTAATAAACCTTAAACCAGGTACAGATTTTCTTTTAACAGATAAAACTTATAAATGTCAACTTTTATATTCAGTTTGACATGTATAAATTCATGCTTTTATTGGTCTACACACCTCAATTTCTTAACGTTAGTAGCCATGAAGATGTACACATTTTAAATTATAGGCATGTTGCGTGCTTACAAGATTATTCACAGTAAAGTTATTTTGACTTTGGCATTAAGGTAGATAAATTTATAGATGGAAATTACAGCAATTATCTTAACCTCTTCTCCCCTACCTTAGCATTTGTTAGACCAGTGAATATTAAGGGTTTGGGTAGAAGTGATTAGTTTTAATAGTAATATTAAATGGGTTGTCCACTACTAGGACAACTCCTTCTTTATCAAAATGTTTGGCCAACATAAAGTTTATATTCACTTTCCGTGCCGGCACTCGCTCTCCCAGGGACACTCGTGCGGTGTTGTGATGTGTGACGCCGGCGCCCAATCAGCACTGGCGTCATTGTCCCCGCCTTTGGACAAATCAACTATGAAGAGGAAGGCCAGGCTGCAGCTGATTTCAGATTTCCTCTGCATGCTCAATTCGACAGGGGGCGGGGACAGTTACGCTAGCGCTGATTGGGCGCCAGTGTCACTTGTCACAACACCGGATGAGAGCCCCTAGGAGAGTGAGTGCAGATACCGCAGGAATGGTGCCGGCACGTCAGGCGAGTATAAGCTTTATTTTATGGAGGTAATAAGAGCTGATCAACGGGTTTGCTAAGGATACTTAATCAATATGCCTGGAAAACCCCTTTATCGCTTCATTGGGGGACACAGTTACCATGGTGTATGCTGCTGTCACTAGGAGGCTGACACTATGCAAATAAGGAAAAAGATGGCTCCTCCCCGGCAGTATATACCCCCGGCAGGCACGAAGCAACCCAGTTTTTGCTTAGTGTCTGTAGGAGGCGGACCTGGATCTAACACCAGATCCGCAGATTTTTCCTTTACAGGTTTTGTGTTGTGTTATTAACGTTTTCCCTTTGTTTTCCAGATTCATCTTTTCGGGTAACAGGGTGCAGATTACTCACCCTGTTTTACCCACACCTTAGCGACCGAGAGAGCAGCGTGCGAATAATCCACACTGCCCACTCTCGGACCCGCTGGCAGGACTTGGTCCTCTGTCACCCTCAGGGGTGCTTCAGAGGACCCTGAGCGGCTAGTCCTTGCCTCTCCCCTCCTCACCCCTCTCCTAGGAGAGGGCTGAGAGGAAGACGGCGGTCACCAGCGGTGACCTTTCCCCCTTCCTTCACAGGGGTCGAGGCCGTCTTCTGCACCGTCCGGAGACGGTGCGGGAAGGAGGATTTCTACCAGGACCCTCTGCACACAACGAGGGATCCTGAAGCATCCTCATCTACAGAAGGGACAACGGATCAAAGGTACCTATCCCTTCTCCCTCCCCAGAGCGCCCCATGTCCCAACCCGTGCCCGCGGTTCCTGCATCCACCCGGGGTGCCACATAGGTCCGGGCAACACACAATGCCCAGACACCGCCTCCTCGCCGCCGCTAACGGTTATCCCGCGGACCTCCTCAGCTACCTTCGGTTACCTAGAGGGCCGGTCGCAGCTCACAGCGGTCGCAGATGCGCCCCCCCCTTTTTAAAATTTGCGCCTTTTTGTACACAAAGAGCGCGTGGCGCCGCCATTAGGGGAGGGATTCTCTCGGGCACAGCCATCCCCCCTTCCCACGGAAGCACCCCTCTTGGATCGCTTACGTGGACGCCGACGTCAGCCTCCTGACCAGGGCACGCCCCCTCGCCGGGCTCTCCTTAGCACCGCCCGTCTAGTGGTTGCAGCACCGGGACGCGCCCCTGCCGACTCTTGCGCTGGCTCCGCCCTGCCCACGGGCTGCACACGCCCACAAGCCAAGCTTCCCTATGAGCGCAGCTCTTCCATTCCCTTGCACACATCCGGTCACACCCACCTGCCGGCGGCCAGGACCAATGGCAGGGGCACTCTTTCAAGCCATAACCCCGCTCACCGCCTGGCTCTGCAGCGCGTGGTCGACAGGCATACAGCACGTCATCCCACAACACATGGCTCCACAAGCGCCATCAGCTCCCGCCGCCAGCGATCCTCATAGGGGACATTGCTACCGGCTCCAGACGGCCGCCGCTGCCGACCGCTAGGCACTGGTAAGCAGGGGCACAATTAGATTCTGCGCGCACACAGACTCTACCATCCCTCTATAGCCCCATCCTCACCGCATACTCCTGAGCAGTATTACCCTCCTCAGCATATTCCCCTCCTCAGCAGTATCACCGCTGAATATCGCACCCAGGCCACCTACGCCCAATCCCACTGCCTCCGGTCAGAACCCCACGGTAACCCATTACGCTTGTGTCCTTCGCAAAAAAAAAAAACGGGCTTCAGGCCAGCCGTCCCCCAGCAGCCCTGCCACCATGTCTGCCCAGCAGGAAATCACTAATGCCAGGGAGGAGAGCACACCCACCCCACCGGAATGGGCTGTTGCTATGGCTCAATCAGCCTCAGACCTGGCAGAAATATCGCAGTCCCTCGAACAGGTCCTGGAACATATGCCGCAGCTAACGGCCACCACCAGTGCTACGAACGCCCCCACGGCGATTCGCTTGCACCCGGCCATGAGACTCACAGAGACAGGCCAAGGAAAAGAACCAGAAAGCAAACTCGTTCCAGTCCCACATCCAGTTCACCAGGGCCATCGGCAGCTTCCAGCTTACCACGCTCCACCCGTTCCCCCTCCTCGGAGGAGGACGTCGGGTTAGACGTAGCTTCTCAGTCAGAGTCTGAGTCGGATGACGATCAGACCTCCGGGACGCAGGACATGGTAGATAGTCTCATTTTGGGCATTGTACAGACCCTCGAAATCAAAGAGGATGACGTGGCCGCCCAGGACGACCCCGTTTCATTCAAATGGGTAGAACGCCCCCCAAGAGTTTCCCAATCACAGGGAGTTTGAGGCAACTACCACTCGTCACTGGGATAATCACGGGAAACGATTCCCAGGAAGGAGATGACACGACGTCCCCTTTAGCTCAGACCTAGTATCCAAATGGTCTGATTCCCCTAAGGTGGACCCAACTATCTCCCGCTTGTCCGCGCAAACTGTCCTGTCCATCCCTGATGCCACGTAGCTCAGGGACGCCACAGACAGACAAACTGAGGCCCTGACAAGATCGGCCTTTGAGGCGTCAGGCGCCTCACCCTGCCTTAACTTCGCCTCCACCTGGGTGGCGAAAGCCATATCGGCCTAAGCCAGAACCCTCCGCTGGGGCATCGCCGCGGAGGCGCCCTCGGAGGACCTTTTCAGATTTGGCGGACCAAATCACCCACGCAGGCATATACCTCAATGCGTCCCTGAATGCCGCTGCCTACTCCGCAAGAGCAAACTGCAATATCCTCGCTGCTAGAATCAGAAACGATCGTCCCTCGGCACCAACGCTTCTCCGGGCTCTACTCAAACCTCCTTGTAGTCCCCAAGAAAGACGCCCCCTCCACCCGATCTTTGACCTCAAACAGCTTAATCGCCATCTTCGGACCCGCCACTTCAAAAGGGAGTCCCCACGTTCGGTGACCACCTCCATGGAGCCGGGGGAATTTCTTTGCTCTGTGGACATACAGGATGCTTACCTACACGTCCCTGTCCGCATTCACCACCAAAAGTTCCTCCGCTTTGCCATACAGGAACACCACTATCAGTTCACAGCTTCCCCGTTCGGCCTAACCTCCGCCACGAAGGTCAGGGCGACGGTCATGGCCATCCTTCGATCCAAGGGGTTCTCATAATCCCCTATCCCGACTATCTCCTGGTCAAGGGACTGTCCCGCCGGGACTGCAACCAAAGCCTCCGAATCACTCTGGACACACTGCCCCGCCTCGGTTGGCTCATCAATCGGGAAAGGTCAACCCTGATACTGGCCCAGCTCCTTCTCTTTCTGGGCATGGAACTCGACACCATTCGTGCTCGAGTTTAGTCTCCCCAAAGAAAAGTCTACTCTCTCCAGCAGGAGATCAGGGCCCTAAAGCGACCAGCCCCTCTCCCCCTGCGTTTCGGCCTCAGAGTCCTGGGAAAG
Source organism: Oophaga sylvatica (assembly GCA_033576555.1). Classification (NCBI taxonomy): domain Eukaryota; kingdom Metazoa; phylum Chordata; class Amphibia; order Anura; family Dendrobatidae; genus Oophaga; species Oophaga sylvatica. Next base: position 378,533,294 of record JARQOD010000004.1, on the reverse strand, counting down.
ATGATCGCCTCCATAAAAGCAGTGCCATACGCACAGTTTCACACACGTCACCTCCAGCTTCCTCTCTTGTCAGCCTGGGGCAAGAGGACAGCGTCGCTAGACCGCCCAGCGACCCTACCACTCAAGGTGAGACAGCCCCCACTTGGTGGCCCCTCCCCCCTCCATTCTGCACGGGAAGCCCGTCCTACTCCTCCGGTGGCAGGTCATCTCCACCGACGCCAGCCTGCAAGGATAGGGTGCGGTCTTCCGCCATCCCACAGCACTGGGGCGCACAGGAAGCCCGCCTCCCCATAAATCTCTTGGAGATCAGGGCAATCTTCTTGGCCATGCTCCACTGGCAGCCCCTCCTTGCGGGCACCCCAGTCCGCCTTCAGTCGGACAACGCCACGGCCGTGGCCTACATAAATCATCAGGGCGGGACTCATAGCAAAGATTCTACGTTGGACAGAACGCCACGTCCCTGCCATCTTTGCCGTGCACATCCCAGGGGTGGACAACTGGGAAGCCGACTTCCTGAGTCGTCAGGAACTGGTAGCCGGCGAGTAGTCACTCCACCCTGCCGTCTTCAACCAAATTTGCCAAAATTGGGGCGTCCCAGACGCCGATCTAATGGCCTCCCGAACAAACCACAAAGTCCCCCAGTACGTTGCCAGGTCCAGAGACCCGAGGGCAATCGGCTGAGACGCACTCGTTATCCCGTGGTCCCAGTTTCGGATGCCTTACCTTTCCCCGCCTCCCCCCTGCCTGGCCCTCAAGTCGGAAAAAAGTTAAAGGCAGAAGGGGTTCCCGTCCTACCGATAGCACCAGATTGACCACGTCGAGCATGGTATGCGGAGCTAGTAAGCATGCTCTCGGACGTTTCCCTGGAGATGTCCAGTCCACCCGGACCTTCCCTCACAGGGCCCCCTCCCCTTCCAGGAACGCAGGTTTTTTTCAGACAAGGTCGTTCAAACTATGATTAAAGCCAGAAAACCGGCACCCCCCTGCATCTATCACAGGTGTTGGAGGGCCTCTTTTCCGCTGGTGCGAGGAACTCAACATATTCCCTATGGCCCTCGCCCTTCCCTCCGTCCTCTGTTTTTCTACAGTTGGGCCTCGACTCCGGCCTTTCCCCCCAGTTCGCTAAAGGGTCAGGTCTCCGCCCTATCGGTGTTATTCCTGAGCGGCGGGGCCTCCTTGTCTCAGGTAAAGACCTTCCTGCAGGGGGTCGCCCACCTAGTACCCTCTTACCGTCCTCCGATCGACCCCTTGGACCTCAATCTGGTCCTGGGCTCCCTCCAGCGCTCGCCCCTTGAGCCGATCCAGAAAATCCCCTTCTCTCGCGGAAGGTACCCTTCCTAGTCGCCATCACCTCTCGTAGAAGGGTATCCGAGATGACGGCATTGTCCTGCCGCCCACCCCCTTTTGATCCTGCACCAGGATAAAGTGGTCGTCCGGTCGCCCCTACCTTCCTTCCGAAAGTAGTCTCGGCCTTCCACATCAACGAGGACACCGTCCTTCCTTCACTGTGCCCTTCTCCAACTTATCTCTTAGACAAATCTCTCCACAAGCTGGACTTGGGCAGGTCTGTACGAACCTATCTCTCCAGAAGCGTTCCTCTTCAACAGTCCGATTCCCTATTCGTCATCTATGAAGGCCATCGCAAGGGACTCCCAGCTTGAAAATCTACCATTGCTCATTGGATTCGCTCGGCGATACTAGAGGCATACCGAACCCAGGACAAACGGTCCCCTCCTGGGGTGAAGGCTCACTCTAACCGGGTTCTGGGAGCCTCCTGGGCTGTTCGTCACCATGCTTCAGCTGCGCAGATCTGCAAAGCCGCAACCTGGGCTTTCCTTCACACATTCACAAAATTCTGCAAGGTGAAGTTCTACAAAGGCTTCCGCGGACGCAGGCCTGGGTAGAAAGATACTGTAGGCGGCGGTTTCCCACCGGCCGACCTAAGTCCCATTGTCTCTCTATTATTCCTACTTACCCACCCTTGGGACTGCTTTTGGACGTCCCATGGTAACTGTGTCCCCCAATGAAGCGATAAAGAAAGAGGGATTTTTGGTACTTACCGTAAAATCTCTTCCTTGGAGCCTTCATTGGGGGACACAGCACCCTCCCTAAAATTGGTACCGTGTTGGGCCCTTAGGCCTTTGGGTTGGCCCATAAGTCGAGTTTCCGATTACCGTTTTGACTCCTACCACTGATTTTGCACCAACTGAGTTGCTTCGGGCCTGCCGGGGGGTGTATACTGCCGGGAGGAGCCATCTTTTTCTTTATTTGCATAGTGTCAGCCTCCTAGTGACAGCAGCATACACCATGGTAACTGTGTCCCCCAATGAAGGCTCCAAGAAAGAGATTTTACGGTAAGTACCAAAAATCCCTCTTTATGGTTTACATGTAAAGGGTACCGTATTTTCCGGCGTATAAGACGACTTTTTAACCCTGAAAATCTTACAAGTCTGGGGTCGTTTTATACGCCGGGTATCGTCTTATAGGGCGGTGCGGAGGAGTGGTCCCAATGATGAGGTTGGGGGGGGGGCGTCCCACCGGGAAGGTGTATATGATGTACCATATCCCTATTACCACGTTGCGGTGCTCTGTGCCCGGTGGGGCGGCGGCAGCTCTTGATCAGCATTGGGGGCTCGGCCGGCGGCTCCTTATGCTGCGTGGGGGGCTCCGCCGGCATTTCCTTGCCCGGAGGCCACCGCAGCTCCATTGCTGCGATGCAGTGGCCTCCGGCAAAATGTCCTCTGGTGCTCAGATTCAGATCTCGTCCCGAGATCTCGGGAGACGAGATCTCGTTGCCGAGATCTGTATCTGAGCATGCGCCGCCCACCAGCGGCCATTTTGCCGGAGGCCACAGCATCGTAGCAATGGAGCTGCGGTGGCCTCCGGGCTTTGAGGAACTGCCTGTGGAGCCCCCACGCTGCATAAGGAGCCGCCGGCTGAGTCCTCAATGCTGATCAAGAGCCGCCGCCACCCCTCCAAGCGCAGAGAGCCGCACAGAGCACCGCAAGGAGGTAATAGGGATATGGTATGTGATATACACCTTCCCAGTGGGACGCCCCCCTCACCTCATCATCCGAACCACTACTCCACACCGCCTGATAAGACGACACTCGGCGTATGAGAAGACCCCCCCCCACACACACACACACTTTTAAGAAGATTTTCTATTTTGACTGGAAAAGTTGGGGGGGTCGTCTTATACGCCCAGTCGTCTTATACGCCGGAAAATACGGTAAGTATACAGTTCCTCTTCAGAATAGTCCTTTTGCGTATACATGAAGAAAAACACAAATTTCTTCCCTTTTTATATAACTGGTTAAACATCGTAGAACTACCTATTGCATCTATTGTTACTCCTCATACTGACTGTATAATTATGCACAACTGGTTTGTGAGTTTCTTCCTTGCTATTTCTATATTTTTTTGATCATATGGGATCTCTGTATTAAAGGGAAATGATTCTCTACCTCTTTGATTAGTGTTTTCATATTTTGAACTATTATATTGAATTAGTATCCCTTTTGTCTGCAATAGGACTACATTATGTACAGTTGTGGCTAAAAGTTTTGAAACACAATTTTTTTCATATCGTTTGCTTCGGTGTTTTTAGATATTCTAGTCAGATGTTTCCATGGTCACTCAAGTACAATTATAAGCATTTACACTTTTATTCTCTTATTGACAATTACATAGTTTGTTCAAAGCTTCAATATTTACAGTGTTGTTCCTTGTTTTCCATGACTTCTGCAATTCTCCCTTGCATGCTGGATATCTGGGCCAAATACATACTGATGACAGCCCATCCTTGCCTAATCAGTGTTTCAAGGTTATCACGGTTTGTGTTTTGTCCACCTGCTTTTATGAGGGTTGACCACAGGTTGTCAATAAAAAATTGAGACCTGGTATGTCACCTGGCCATGGACCCAAAATCTCAATGTTTTGTTCAAGCAAATTGGTTGTCACTTTTGCCTTGTGACGTGGTGCTCTATCATGCTGGAAAAAGCATTTTTTCATCCCCAAATTGCTTCTAGACTGTTGGAGCAGTTGCTTTTCGAGGATGTGTAGATGCCATTCTTTATTCATGGCAGTGTTCTTGGGCAAAATTGTGAGTGGAATCATGTATAATCTCTGGATCCTTTACTCCTGGCATTACACAGGTTATATACAAAGCTGGTCACCATTATTGACACCCCTTCATTTTTTTTCTAACCTACAATATCTTCAGAAATAAATGGAAATGTACCATACTTATATCGTCAGGATTTTTCAATTAGTGGTCCAAAGTAATACAACAATAAAACATTTTTAAACTTGCACGTTGCAATTTCAAAGAAGAAACCGAATAAACAGCATGTGCAGCAATAAAGGCACCCCTGATTAATACTTGGTTGCACCCCCTTTGGCATTGACAGCCTCCAAATTTTTCTTGTAGCCATCTACAAGCTTCTTTCACTTCTCAACTGGTATTTTCTCCTACTCTTCCTTTGCAGTTTGTTCAAGCTCTTGAATGGCTGCAGGATTCTTTTTTTCACAATGGCAGATTTCAGCTCACCCCAAAGATTTTTAATGGGATTGAGGTCAGAACTCATTGCTGGCCATTTTAAAACTGTCCATTTTTTTCTTTTTCAACCATTCCTTTTTACTTTTGGCTGTGTGCTTTGGGTTCTTATTGTTTTTCTGGAGGACCCATGATCTTAAACTCGAATCATGTTTATTAACACTGGGTAAGATATTTTACTCTAAAATCTCTTGATAATTCTCTGATTTCATGATTCCTGTGATAGTCAATTAGGAACAAAAATCTGGTACTCTTTAGATGCAAGGAATTTTTTCAAGTGAAGCAATCCCACAATTAGTGTAATGTTTCAGTCACAACTTGGACCTTCATCAGACTTGAGACATGAAATTAAAACGTTTCAGAATTAACAGACATGGAAAATAGAATTATATATCAGTTGTATATAGATACGTTGTTATAGAATAGGCAAAATATAGTTTTTAGTTAGTTTTTCTGTAGTTTTTCTATAGATGACTTTCCACATTTTTTGCAACCTTTACCTCAATACCACACTTGCTTAAAGTGACCTGTTAATTTCATATTACCTGGAGAAATGTTTACAAGTATGATTTACATAGGTTTATCTATAGTGTTCTCCCGATCCTTTGATATTAATGTAGACTATATTTTGCCTATTCTGTAACAACGTATCTATATACTACTGATAGATCATATTTCAAAACTAAAATACAAGGAAAGTAAAGTTAAGTTTTCATTTCATGTCCCAAGTCTGATGAAAATCCAAGTTATGTGACCGAAACGTTACACTAATTTTGTGAGATTGCCTCACTTTAATAAACACAAATTCTTTGCATCTAAAAGATTGCCAGATTTTTGTTCCTAATTGAATGAGTGGTATCCTATCTAGGCACCTATTTTTATACGGAGTGACATGCATCCTTTTTGAACATGTGATACAGTCAAGGCTTTCAGTACCAGATGCAGCAAAGCAACCCCACAGCATTATGGGTCCCCCACTATGCTTAACTGTTGGTAGGGTGTTCTCTTGTAAGCTTTATTGTGCTGTCTGTAAACAAACTTGCTTTGCATTGCCAAAAAGCTTTATTTCTCTAGTAACCCCCACGACAACACACTGGAGGATGTTACCCCTTTCCTAATAGGGACAGGAAATATCAAAAAGGTTAAATAACCCATCCTCCAGTGTTCTTTCCTGTCCCTACTAGTGATGAAGAGGTCATCCATGGTGTGCTGTGCCGGCAACAGTCATCGGGGAATAGATACAGGCCAGGCTGCAGGAGACTGAGCCGACTTGCCTTTCCTCCCCGAGTGCTGCTACAGTCTCTGATTCAGGACTTGGGACCCCCTCCAGTCCACACCTTCGAGCTGTCGGCTGGAGGCCTTTCTGAGCTCTTCAGCCTCCTCACCTCCAGCATCGCGGATCCAGGCAGCGTGTCGTGCTGGGGTGAGCACGCACGAGAACTTCAGGTCTGAAGCCCGCGGCAGGAGGTGACATCACACGCTGGCTGGATTCTTGCGTTCCATGCTGGAACGCATAGCATTACAGCATAGATGTGTGGGCGGCCCCCTCATACCCCTGACACCTGGACATCAGAGGGAGGAGGTCCTTCTATCTGAGGACAGTTGCTGGCAGTCCGGTTGCCCATATAAAAGCCCTGGACAAGGAAGACATCTAAGGTAGGACCACTGTGTGGTAGCAGCATGGAGATGTTGGGTTCTTCCGGATCTGAATCTGCAAATCCCAGTACCCTTTCAGTTCCAGTAAGTGCTCCGGCACTGGGTGTCCATTCCCTGTGTGCAGGTTTAAAGCCTAATTATTCCTTCTCCCCTTTTTTTGTTGAGACAATGAACCTGCACCAGGAAGCAAGTCTAAGACTTAGATATGCGCAGACTGTACAAAAAAGCTGGCCTCTTGTGTAAAGAGTGCCCTGAGAAATTCATCAGGGAAGAGCAACCATCCTTGATGGAAGAAATTAAGGGCCCAATCCAAAAGGAGATAAAAACCTCCCTGGCTGCTTTTTCCCAGCCTGCACCCTCTCCCAGTCTCCCTCCTGAAGCTAAAAGTAGGAAGCTTAAGCTAGAGGAGAAAGGACATGATGATTCTCAGGATGAAATGCTGATCCCAGATGAACCTCTAGAAGAAGGCAAATTAATCCTGGACCCAGAGGCCTCCCAACAGAAGAGATTATTTCTTCTTGGGGAATAGAGAGGAGCTCCTTATGGCAGTAAGCAGGACCTTGGGGATTGAGGAGAAGACTGCCCAGATGATGCAGAAAGAAATGTTCGGGGGGTCTCCATTCTAGGAAGAAGCACGTTTTTCCCATCCATAACATCTGGGACCTGGTGTTAGAGGAGTGGAAATCCCTAGAAAAGAGGCTAACCATTCCAGCAGAGATGAAGGACCGGTTCCCTGTGGACGACGAAATGGCATCATGCTGGTCAGAGACCCCAAAGTTCAAATCCCAGATTGCGTGGGTAGCTAAAAAAAAAAACTACCATTTGAGGATGCCTCACAGTTGAAGGACCCTCTAGAACACAAGATGGATGGGCTACTGAGGAAATCATGGGAAACCTCGGCATCTTTATTAACTACCAGCGCCGTATCTACCTGTGTGGCCCGATCGATGTACCGTTGGCTTGGGCAGCTGGAAGAACACCTGTCCACGGGTACTCCTAGAGAGGACATCCTAGTTTCTCTACCTCTCTTCCAGAAAGCAAGAGGGTTCTTAGCCGATGCCTATGCAGAATCCATAAGAATAGCAGCAAGGTCATCAGGGTTATCGAACTCTGTGAGATGAGCACTCTGGCTTAGTTCCTGGAGCGGGCACATGACTTCAAAAATGAAGTTGTGTTCTATCCCTTTCAAAGGGAAATATGTTTGGTCATGTCCTTGATGAGCTGCTAGAGAAGGCTTAGAATAAAAAGACCTTACATGAACCTAGGAAAAGGCCCTTTCGCCCCCAGCAAGAGCATTCACCTCAGTACAAGGGGAAGGGCAAATTGGGTTTCCGGAGCTACCCGAAAGGGGGAAAAGGGAGAAATCTTTTTCTTCCCCAGTCCCAGAGACTAAATAAGCCATGACGCCAACACAGGAGGTCGCATCTCAAACATTCACAGTGGCACAAGATCTGTTCAGACCAATGGACTCTAACATCAGTCAGGGAAGGAATAAAGATAGTTTGTCTCATTCTCCAAAAACAATAAAGACAATGCTACTTTCCTCTCCAGAGCTACAGTCCACCTTGATAGAAGGAGTGAAGGGCCTATTATCTACAAAGGTAGTCTCCATAGTCCTAGAAAGGGAAAGAAACAGGAGACGTTATATAAACCTGTTCCTCATGAAAAAAACAAACGTGTCCCATCGGTTTATAATCAATTTAAACCCCTAAATAGTTAAATAATGTACACAAGATTCAAGATGGAATCTGTCAGGTCACCAGTACCTCTGGGCAGGATTTTGTCATGGTGACGATAGACCTACAGGATGAATATTACCACATTCCGATCCATTCAACTTATCGTAAATTAAGATTTGCAATTGCCCAGGGAGAGCACACAGTCCATTATCAGTTCAATGTCCTCCCATTCGGTCTATCCTAGGCCCTATGGGTCTTCAAAAAGATCATATCAGAGGTCATTGCATACATCAGAGGTCTGCACATATGTATAGTTCCATACCTCAACGATTTTATGTTGGCTCCTTTAGTATCCATGATACATGAACATCCTGTAGCATCCATATAACGACCCAGATCTTATCTCTAGGCTGGATAGTGAACCTCAAGAAGTCAGATATAGTTCCCGCAACAACAAAGATATTCTTGGGAGTCCTGCTAGACTCACAACCAAACATCCTGTCCAAACGAAATCTTGTTAAAATCAAAGATAAAAATACTACAGAGCAAGAAACTGGTGTCATTAAGATGTCCATGTCTTTTCTCGGAACCATGACATCTTGCATCCAGATGGTAGCATGGGCACAAGCACACACCACAACACTTAAGATGTACATCCTGGCAAACTAGGACAGGTCCCCGGAATCCATGGACAAGAAGATCCGGATGCAGCTTCGCATAAAGACCTCATGGCTAAAAACAAGGAATTTGAGCAGAGGTGTCCCCTGGACGCAAGACCCTGCAATCGCTGTAAAAGTAGTCGCCAGCGGGAAAGGATGGGGAGCCAACACGTATTCCAGGATGCTGGTCAAAAGAGATAAGCCAACGATCCTCAAACTTCAGCATGACAACAGTTGCCAATCTTCATCAAGGAAGTACAAGGTACGAGGACCTGAAGGCAATGTCAGCCAGAATATTCTAGTGGTCCGAAGAACACCTTCGCTCCCTGTCTGCTCTGCACATTAAGGGATCAGTAAACATACAGGCAGATTTTCTGAGCAGAACAGAAATTCATCCAGGGGAATGGAATCTAGACTCCAAGGTCTTTCAGATACTGACCAGAAGGTTGAGCCACTTTGCAAGTGGACAGAACGCAAAAGTGGATCAATATTTTTCCATCATACATGACGGCACCATGAGAGAGGGGATCCGCCCATCAAGGACAGGAAACCTTCAAGATAAAAGGGGCGTCACCTCTCACCGCATCAGTTGGTTTCCTGTCCTCGATGGGAGACCCTCAAGATGAAAGGACTCGGATGGAAGAGGATGCCTAGGCCTGGGTCGGATGGTTAACGGTGGGCGTTGGTCCATCGCATCCGTCACCAGGTACTGGAAGTCGCCTCAGGGGTCAGGTATACCCTGCCCCCCTGAGCGAGGCATGGCCACTGCCCTTTAGGGCAGATATTTTCCTACAGCTCCCTTGAGGCTCGGCTGTAGGTAGGGGCAATCCTCGGAGACCATTTTTTTCAGTGTGTCTCCCTGTTGATACGTGGCCATGCAGCCTGAAAGCACATCGGTGCCAGGCACATCATATGCCCCCCTCTCCTCCTCCCCCCCTCCTGGATACCTGGACCTGCGGATATTCGTTGGTGGCACAGTGGAGCCCAGGGGGACGCTTCCTGGGTGAGAACCGCTACATGGGGGGAGCGGTCATACGCTTGTGACCGTCTCCTGCGCCCTCCTAACAGCGCTGCAGGAAACCGGAAGTTGCGCATCGAATGACGGAGGCGCGTTCTGGTTAGCTGAGCGCGCCCCGGAGACCGGGATTCTCCTGTTGCGGCAGGAGAAAGTGCCGGTAAAGCGCGCGCCGGACGTGGCGGCCGGGCGCGCGCACAGTACGCACGCGATGGGCGCTTGCGGGCATCAATTGAAAAAAAAAAGGCGTGCGGCCAAGTGCACAGAAAGTATTTAAACCGACACATAAGGAATCACCATCACAAGACCAGAATCTGCAGGTGACGGTATAGTTGAAAAAGCATTAGAGAATGGAGAGTCTATCGCCGGGGCACCTGGACTCACGCCAGGAAGCACATGCGAGACGGTCCCTGTCTGGTGAAAAAGCCCAGACACGCCGCAGCAATAGCCGCTCGGACAGCATAAGAGCGGGGCGCAGCAAGGAAGGACCTGTAATATCGGAAGGAGCCAGTCAGCCTCCGGAACCGGTATCCGTCTATTGCAGCGTCCGAGTGGTGAGTGAACTTCGAGAAAGTCCAGTACACTAATGTCTGTTCTCTTTCTCTTCTCTTTCTTGCATATATCTCTCTTTCCTCTCACATACATATTGAGAAAAATGGGTTTATAATTAGAGTAAGGCAAAGACCAAAAATAGGGAATGTCCCTTATGTAAAACCCCGCTAGAAAGAGCCTGGACTAAATATTTATGCCATGACTGTATTACTAAAAACACTGGCGGAAGAAACGCCCTCCTTTGCTGAAAGCCTGAAGTCTCTAATTCAGGTGGAAGTGTGTAAGTCAATGAAAGCCTTCCATACAGCGGATATGGACGGCAGGTCCAGAGATAGATCCACTATCTCAGGGATATCCCAGGAAGATTCCTCTCGAGCAGAAAGGGACTCTAGCAGGTCCCATAATTCAGATAGCAGCTCAGAGGAAGAAAACATCTTCCCTATTGAGGCGACAGATAACCCTATAAAGACAGTCCGCTCTACTATGGGGTTGATAGAAGAGAAACCTAAACGAACACCTCAAGAACTTATGTTCGTAGGGCTTCAGAAAAGAAACGTAAAACCTTTCCTAATGATCAATTAAAGGACCTTATTAGAAGAGAGTGGGAAAGGCCAGAGAAAAAGTCACACATCACCAACGCTCTGAAGAGAAAATACCCTTTCGATGAGCAAGCATCTTCATCTTGGGATAGAGCCCCAAAAATAGACGTAGCGGTGTCAAAAATCGCCAGAAAATCCTCTCTACCTTTTGAAGACCTAGGTACGTTGAGAGAGCCGCTGGACAGGAAGACAGACGTCTGCTTAAAGACGGTCTGGGAGACGTCAGCAGGGGCATTAAGACCGGCCATCGCAGCCACTTGTGTGGCCAGATCCCTGAAAGTCTGGGTGGACAAACTTAGAGGATCAGGTGAAACAGAGTCTCCAGAGAAAACATTGGAGGCCATACCGCTATTAGGCAGCAGCAGTTTCCTGGCCGAAGCCTCAGCGGATTCTGCAAGGTTGGCAGCTAAATCTGCAGCGCTAGCTAATGTAGGGGCAGAGCGGTATGGCTTAATGTTGGCCAGGTGACATCCAGGCAAAAGTAAACTATGCTCCCTACCCTGCGAAGGCAATTTTTATTTGGGCCAGCGCTAGATGAAGTATTGGAAGGTCTAATACACAAAGAAAAGGGAGACGTTTTTTTATATCCTGAATGGCCCCCTGTGCACATTTACCCTATGGGAATAAACAGCAAATTAGGAGGAAACCACATGGCAAATAAGCTGTAAGGGGGCAAAAGGGGGAAAAAAAAAAGCTTTGGAATTAAAGCAAAGTGGGGGTTTGGAAGAGGCTTAAAAAATACAGAAGAGAAAAATTCTGAAAAAAAAAAATCAAGCAGAAAGATTGAGGCAGAGGACTCATTGCCAGAGAAAGAAAAAAATCCCAAAATATTTTTTAACCCCCAAAAAAGCAAAAACTAAAAAGATATTTTTTCCCCCTTAAAAAAAGTTGGGTGAAATGGGGATGGGAGGGAAAAAGCCAATATGCAAAAAAGACTTTTTTTCAATGTTTTTTTTTTTCCAAAAAACCCCTACAGATAACATGACAAAAAAAAAAAAAAAATTTTTCCCCCAAAAAGTCCATGTTTAAACCCCCGCGGAAGTACGGGGCGTCAAAAAATCACAAAAATTGACAAATCCCGGGCCCGGTGGATACCCCCCCAGTATGCGGGAAAATTGTACAGTTAGAAGCCCCTTTTTTTTAAAACAAAAAAATTTTCCTAATATGGTCTGTCCACAGGATGGGTTAGCAAAGGGTGCCAATATTCAAAAAGGGGGCCCAAAAACTAAAGGGAAAATTTAAAGGGCCCCTGAGTTAACATTATGGGGTAAAATTGGGGGTTTTTTTTAAGGGAAATATTTGGGATCTGAAGTGAATAACCTCTACACGTATCAGCATGGGTTTACGAGGACCGTCTTGTCAAATCTGATAACTTTTATAAGGGGTAAGTTCAGGACCCCCCAAGGGGGGAATGCAGGGACGTGGTGTTCATGGTTTTTCTCAAAAAGTTTTGATACAGCCCCACACAAAGGTTGTAAAAAAAATGAAAACAATGGGGGGGGGAAAATATGTGTAAGGGGGTTAAAAAACGGCTCAGGAGGGGGAAAAAAGGGGGGGTTTTAAAATGGACCCCTCGGGGGGTCATGGTTAGAGTGGGGACCATAGGGGCAGTTTGGGGCCCCCTTTTTTTAACAAATTATGCCTTGTAGGGGGATACGAGTAGTTTTTAATTTTGAGAACACTAAAACTGCAGGGTAAAAAACAGAGGAGGATAATTTTATATTAAGGGGATTTATGTAAACTAGAAGTTGGCTGATAAATGGCAAAGACTTTAAAGGGAAAATTAAGGTCAGCCTTGGGGAGAACAAATAAGAGTATAATTAAGTGCTTAATTTAAAAACTGGGAAAAATGCACTGAAAAAGATTTTGGGTGTAGGGGGACGACAAACTCCCTTTTGTGGCATGCAGGAAGGTGCTCAAACAAAAAAAATAATGGGTGCATTTTAGAGGATAGATCTCCGAGGAGAACATAATTTACCATACAGCATGGGCGATACACTTAGAAATGTGGAGTCTGGTTCCGGGTAAAAGAAAGACATAGTGAAAGGGCGGGTGCAAAGGGGGAAAAGGGACCAAGGATTAGAGAAATGGGGGGGGGTTCAATCCAAGACAGGGGTTTTACACTTGGGTTTTAGTTTGGAAAAACGAAGGGGTTTTTGGGGGACTTATTACAATGACAAATATATGGGGCGTACAAAGCCTTTCATGATCTTTTTACTCTTAGGGCCCCTGAGGGGCGAGGGGGGATCCTCTACGTCTGGAGGAAAGAAGGTTTTCCAAATACAGATCAGATTCTTTACTGTAAAACATGGCTATGGAAAACTTCGTCTAAGGGTTTTAAGAGTGTTCTTACAAAATTTAAAGGGGGCTGGATGCCTTTTTTTAAAAGTATAATATTTTAGGTATATTCATAGTTTCCCGATACAGCTTGATCCGGGAGCTGTCTGATTTCCCCAGTGGGGCGGGAAGGAATTTTTTTCCCCCCAAGTGAAGCTTACGTTTCCCCTTTTGGGGTTTTTTTTGCCTTCCCTGGTCAACATGTTAGGGCAGGTTGGATGGATAGGGGGGAACTAGATGGCTTTAAAAATTT